>JAKTYC010000003.1:0-313922 GCA_030674335.1 [Candida] ascalaphidarum
GGGCGGGAGGGAGGCGGTCACGTGCCTCGATGGGTGCCGGCGGCGGCGGCTCGGCGGGCGCGCATAAGCTTCCGTGCGGGCCAGTCAGGCTCATCTCAGCCAAGCACGGATGAGCACAGCCTGCGCCGGATGCGGTCCCCGCTCGTCACGTAGTGCAGAGTAGCGCTACAGCCCCCGTCATGTGTCCGTCCCATGTACCGGCGCAGTCCCCCCGCGCTGCCCGCGCTGCCCGCGAGCCGGCGTGCCGCAGCTGGTGGGGCCGGGAAGGCTGTGCGTTGTGTGCAGTGCTTGTTTGTCATCGCCGGGCCCGGGCTCGTGTGCGGCCCCGAAATATTAGCTTCAGCCGATGGCAGCGGCGATACAACGGTACTTTTTCTTCTTGTCCGCAGCGCTCTCTTTTGCCGCAAAGCAGGCTCTTCTTCTCGTGCATTCGCTGGCGCACTCAGCTTTAGTCTGTCTGCTGCCCGCCCGAACCCTGCTCTCCAGCGTCCCGGACCTGCCGCCGGTTGTCTCCCTGGACCCTTGACCTGGCCCCGGCAGCACCACAGGCTCCGCGCGCCTCCTGCTCTGCGACTGCGAGCTAGCGGCCGTGACGACGACCCCGTGGGCGTCTTTTTGCCTCATTCCGTGAGGTGCGGCAGCAGCCACAGCCTCCGGTTTCTTGCGAGGCCCACCCTGCCAACGGCCCCGGCCCGGCTACCCCGATTTCGGTCTCGCTGAGCACTTCTTCGGTTGTGTTTCTTGAAGCCCCTCACTCCCACCATGGTTTCCTCATCAGAGTACTCCGCGGACGCCACGGACGGCACCACCGACGGCAACCTCAAGCTGACGTCGCCGCCCAACGTGGCCGCCGTGCGGTACGCTCCGCGGGATCTTGACGTGCGCCCGCCCACGTTCAAGGCCCGCGTGCAGCGGTTCTTCTACCGCCGCGGCTTGGGCGAC
This sequence comes from [Candida] ascalaphidarum, assembly GCA_030674335.1. NCBI lineage: Eukaryota > Fungi > Ascomycota > Pichiomycetes > Serinales > Debaryomycetaceae > [Candida] ascalaphidarum. The sequence goes on from JAKTYC010000003.1 coordinate 943, forward strand.
ATGCCGCCGTACATGGCGGAGATGTATGCCACTATTCCGCGTAAGGTGTACGTCAACATCCCGCTCCCGGACGATTTGGTGTCCGACAGCGGGCACCCGTTGCTCTCGTACCCGCGCAACAAGATCAGAACCACAAAGTATACCCCCCTCTCGTTCTTGCCCAAGAACCTCTTCTTCCAGTTCACCAACATCGCCAACATCTACTTCTTGCTCATTGTCATCCTTGGCGCTTTCCAGATCTTCGGTGTGCCCAGCCCGGGCCTTGCCGCCGTGCCCTTGATCGTCATTGTCTGCATCACCGCCATCAAGGACGCCTTTGAGGACTACCGCCGCGTGGTGTCCGACGCCGACTTGAATAACTCCCCCATCCACCTTCTCCAAGGCGTCAACAACCCCAACGCCGAGGTTGACCAGGTGGGGCCGTGGAGACGGTTCAAGAAGGCCTGTACCAGAGGCACCGTCAAGACTTACCGCGGCCTCCGCAAGTTCTTTGTGCTCACCTTTGCCAAGAGGGAAAAGAAGGACAAGTTTGTGCGGGAGGAGCACCATGCCGAGGAGGCAGAGTTGCATCGCGTGTCTACCATCGTGTCTGACTACTCCTATACCTCCGGCCGCCACTCCACCGCCTCTCGCCGCCGCTCCGCCCACGTGAGAAGGTCCCAGCCCTTGCCCAACACCATCCTCAACCCTGACCTTATTCGTGATAATGGCACTGTGCACGATGTGGCATTCAAGAATCGCCGGTGGAAGGATGTATCGGTCGGCGATTTCATCAGAGTCCGTGCCAATGAAGAGGTCCCCGCCGACGTGGTGGTGATCTCTACCTCTGACGTCGAAGGTAACTGTTACATTGAGACAAAGAACTTGGATGGTGAAACAAACTTGAAGAACAAAAAGTCCATCAATTGCGGCGGCTCTAATGCCCTCAAACATTCAAGCGACTTGGCCAACTGCAAGTTCTGGGTCGAGTGCGACCCTCCAAACAACCAATTGTATGTTTTTAAAGGCACTGTCCATTACGAGAATTTTGACGCCAACGGAAACTTGATCGACCCCGACGAGAAGGAGTCCTTGAATAACGACAATGTTTTGTTGCGAGGCTCCACGTTGAGAAACACAAAGTGGATCATTGGCTTGGTCATTTACACTGGAGCAGAGTCGAAGATTATGTTGAACTCTGGTATCACCCCGACGAAAAAATCGAGAATCTCCCAAGAGTTGAACTTTTCCGTTATCATCAACTTTTTGTTGGTGTTTATCTTGTGTTTTGTTTCTGCATTGATCAATGGTCTCTACTACGACAAGAAGCATGTGTCAAGACTTTATTTCGAGTTCAAGCCCTATGCTAGCACCGCTGCCGCTAACGGTATAGTTGATTTTTTCGTTACCTTAATCATTTACCAGTCGTTGATTCCCATCTCGCTTTATATTTCCGTGGAGATCATCAAGACGGTGCAGGCTTACTTCATTTTCTCCGATAGAAAGATGTACTATGAAAGGTTGAACTTCCCTTGCATTCCTCAAGCTTGGAACATTTCAGATGACTTGGGTCAAATCGAGTACATTTTCAGTGACAAGACGGGAACGTTGACACAAAATGTCATGGAGTTCAAGAAATGTTCCATCAACGGCAAGGCCTACGGTTTGGCATACACTGAAGCCAAACAGGGTCTTGACAAGAGAAATGGTATCGATGTTATCGATGAGGCAAAGAAATGGCAGTTGAAAATCAAAGACGATAAAGAAAATATGTCCGAAATTTTAACCTCAAGGGTCAAGAACCCCCAGTTCCGTGAGGATCTTTTGACCTTCGTATCTAGCGACTATGCAAATGACACTGTTGGTGAGATCCCTAGCCTGTCGCAAAAGGAAGCCAACGAGGCATTCATGTTCGCGTTGGCCCTCTGTCACACGGTGGTGACCGAAGAGAATGAGGAAGATCCCACCTTGAGGGACTTCAAAGCGGAATCACCTGATGAGGCTGCTTTAGTGGCCGTGGCTAGAGATGTCGGTGTTGTTTTCGACGGCAGAACCAGAACTACCTTGTACTTGGATGTCTATGGCGAAACCCAAAAGTATGAGCTCCTTCAAAATATCGCCTTCACAAGTGCGAGGAAGAGAATGTCGTCCATCATCAAAACCCCTGACAACAGAATTGTATTGTACTGCAAAGGTGCTGATAATGTGATCTTCCAAAGATTGGATCCTAAATTGAACAACAATGAGATGATTTCCAAGACTGCTTTGCATTTAGAGGATTTTGCTAAGGAAGGCTTGAGAACATTGTGTATTACCAAGAGAGAGCTTGACCCGTCTTACGCGGAAAGTTGGCTTCGGCGTTACAGAGAAGCCTACGAATCTATTGATGATTCCCGTGAGGAGATTATCGACAGGTTAGACGAGGAAATTGAGCAAAATTTGGTGTTATTGGGAGGAACCGCTATCGAAGACAGGTTGCAGCCTGGTGTTCCCGACTCGATCAGTATTTTAGGTGAAGCCGGTCTCAAATTGTGGGTGCTCACTGGTGACAGGATTGAAACGGCCATCAACATTGGCTTTTCGTGTAACTTGTTGGAGAACAATATGAAGCTATTGGTTGTGCGACCGAATTCCGATGATCCCAACGACCCACATGACACTGCCTACATCGATGGTCTTTTGAGCAAGTATTTGAGGGAGAACTTTGATGTCAATGCTGACAGTGTTGAGGAAATCGACGCTCTAGTCGAGGCGGCGAAGAAAGATCACTCCACACCGGAATCAACATTTGCCCTTATTATTGACGGAGCTGCATTGACACATGTTTTTGCCAGTTCCGACTCGGATGACAGCCCTGTTAGCCGGTTGCAAGAAAAGTTTTTGTTACTTGGCAAACAATGCAAGTCGGTTATCTGCTGCAGAGTGTCGCCGTCTCAGAAGGCCCAGGTGACAAAAATGGTCCGCGACAAGCTCGAGGTCATGACTCTCGCCATTGGTGATGGTGCAAATGATGTTGCTATGATCCAGGCTGCCAATGTCGGCGTGGGTATCAGTGGTGAAGAGGGTAGGCAAGCAGTCATGTCTTCCGACTATGCCATTGGCCAGTTCCGATTTTTGACCAGATTGTTGTTAGTGCATGGAAGATGGTCTTACAAGCGTTTGGCAGAAATGGTACCATGTTTCTTCTATAAAAACGTTGTTTTCACATTCACTTGCTTCTGGTTTGGCATCTACAACAACTTTGATGGATCCTACCTTTATGAGTACACCTTCTTGATGTTCTACAACTTGGCGTTCACTTCTTTGCCTGTTATTTTCTTGGCGTGCTTCGATCAAGATGTTACTGATACGGTGTCATTAATTATTCCACAGTTGTACAGAACGGGTATTTTGCGGCAGGAGTGGTCCCAGTACAAATTTTTGTGGTACATGTTTGATGGTTTCTACCAGTCTGTGGTTTCGTTCTTCTTCCCCTACTTGATCTTTTACAAGTCGTTCTCGAACCCGCAGGGTCTCGTCATTGACCACCGTTTCTGGATGGGTGTTGTCTGCTGTTGCATTGCCGTTACAACGTGTAACATGTATGTTATCTTGCAGCAAAACAGATGGGACTGGTTGAGTATGCTTATTGATGTGATCTCTATTTTGTTGGTATACTTCTGGAGTGGAGTGTGGAGTGCTCGCATCTATGCGCAAGAATTCTACCGCGCTGGCGCCCAAGTATTGGGCACCCTCGAATGCTGGTGCGTTATATTCTTGGGTATTGTTGTGTGCTTGTTGCCCCGTTTCACGTATGACTTTTTGAAGAGAAACTTCCTGCCCAGGGACATTGATATTGTGCGGGAGAGAAGAAGAATGGGTGAGTACGAAGACTACCCAGAGCACGGATACGATCCCACGGACGCGGAGGACGTTGAGAAGCGGCGTCTTTTAATGGAACTCAAGCACAACCCTGAGCTCTTGGAGAAATTGGAGACGGCGTTCCCTGAAGGAGACCGCCCCGAGATTTTGCACGACTTGGCCAAGGATGGGGATGTGGAAGAGAAGAGCGAAGTGCCCGAGCACAACCCCTTCACCAAGACGTTCAAGTCCATCCGGCGCCGCACCACCCTGAGACGGTCCCGGAAGAACACCTTGAGCGAGAACTTCAGCAAACCGATCAACTTGGATGTGCTCCGCGCAGAGATGGTGCGGCGCGGCGAATACAACACCGCTGGGCGCTCGTCGCTTGAGCGGATCGACACCACGCACGAGCTTCCCGGTTTGACCCAGGCAGAGACTTTGCTTTCGTACCACACGCGCACCAGCATAAACTTTGACCGCTAATTGATATACTTGTATTATACAGAGAGTTAGACTTCTTGTAGGCAGCTGACATCAAGCTTGTGTAGCAGGGGTACGCAGCAAGCAGTGGCCAGCGGACGTCGGACGCCAGCAGTGCTCGAGAGGACCCGGCCGTGGAGGCTCTAGTGTGTTCCTGTACACGGTGTTTTGTAGTGGGCACGACCCCATCTATATGGCGCCCAGCGCCAGGCCTGGTCTTCATGTTCAGCTTCACGTTGCTCACGCTGCCCGGCGCGGCGAACGCAGCGAAGGCGGCGTTGCTCTCGTTCGACGGCGAGTTCAACGTGCTCGCGGACCCAGCGTGGAATGGCGTCGATCCGCGCGACGTGGAATTCCTCGAGCCAACACTCAGCACCATCGACGCCGTGCTTCTTCTGCACCTGACCCCCGAGTTCTTGAGCGGATACGTGCTTCTCTGCGTGAAGTATCCTCATGTCATGGCGGGTGTGCCGGTGTACTCGACCATCCCGGTGTCCCAGCTCGGGCGCGTGGCCACGGTGGAGTACTACCGCTCGTGCGGCGTGGTGGGCCCGTTGCAGGACGCCTTGATGGAGGTGGGCGACGTGGACGAGTGGTTTGACAAGATCGTCACGCTCAAGTTTCTCCAGACGCTCAGTTTGTTCGAGAACAAGATTGTGTTGACGCCGTTCAACGCCGGCCACACCCTCGGCGGCACGTTTTGGCTCATGACCAAGCGGCTTGAGAAGGTGGTTTACGCGCCGTCGTGGAACCACTCCAAGGACTCGTTCTTAAATGGAGCTGCCTTCCTCTCTCCCACAACGGGCAACCCGCTCTCACAATTGATGCGCCCCACGGTGTTGATCACGGCCACCGACCTTGGCTCCGCCATGCCGCAGAAGCGCCGCACAGAAAAGTTTTTGCAGCTCGTGGACGCCACCTTGTCCAACGGTGGCGCGGTGCTCTTGCCTACCTCGCTCTCGGGGCGTTTTCTTGAGCTCTTGCATCTTGTTGACGAGCACTTGCAGAGCGCCCCCATCCCAGTGTACTTCTTGTCCTACTCCGGCACCCGTGTGCTCGCATACGCCTCCAACTTGCTCGACTGGATGTCCTCCAACTTAAGCAAGGAGCTTGAGGAGGCCACCTCTTTAACCAACTCGTCCAACAACACCAACCACTATCCCTTTGACCCGTCCAAAGTCGATCTCTTGGGTGACCCCAACGAACTCATCAAGTTGAGTGGCCCAAAGGTGGTTTTCACTTCCGGTGTCGATCTTCGGAACGGTGACATGTCCTCAGAGGCACTCCAGCTTCTTTGCAAGGACGAGAAGACAACCATTATTTTAACCGAAAAGTCGCACAGTGGCATAGAAAACCCCATCAATGCCCGCTTGTACACTGAGTGGCACCAGCTTGCCACGCAAAAGGCAGGCCAGGCCGAGGACGGTGTGGCGGTGGGTTTGGAAACCACGATCTCCTTGGATCGCTGGATGCGCGAGGAGCCCTTGTCGGGACGTGAGTTGTCCCAATTCCAGGAGCGTATCAAAGCATTGCGCAAGCATAAGCTTCTCGCCAAGGTTAGAGACCGCAAGAAGCAGAATTTGCTTGACGCGGAGATTGGCGAAGAGTCCTCGTCGTCAAGCGAGGATGACGATGATGATGACGACGACGACGAAAAAGAAGAAGAGCAAACCCCGGACGAAAAGAAAGCTGCTCCGGAGCCGGAGACGAAGCAGGAGAATGGTGTCGTTAAGGGGGAACCAGAGCTGGTTGCCAAGGAGCAGCCGGTCCCTACCGCTGTAAATGGAACTTCCACCGAAGACATTGAGCGCGAGCTTACGTCTAACGAGAACTTCCTTGCCGACTACATCAAGAGCACTCTTGAGGAGAACAAGCCTCTTGATCTCAAGGTCACCCATAAGATGAAGGCTAGACATGCAATGTTTCCCTATTTTAGCGGTGCCCACAAGAAAAACTTTGATGAGTACGGAGAGATCATTAATGTTAAAGACTTCCAAAAGGCCGAAGACATGTCCAACAATAAGCTCATCATGGAGAGCAAACGCAAGTTTGAACAGAATGAGAGGAGAAACGATCGTAACGGTAGAAGAGGAGATGACGACAAGAACAAGCTTACTCCACAGGAGGTTCTTAATAACCAAGTCTTGCGGAAGAACCTCGACACGTTGTTCAATCCGCGCAAAAGAGTACCCGCGAGCTCAGCAAAGACCGCTTATGCAAAAGAGAAGTATAATGTGGTTATACGATGCGGCTTGTCTTTTGTCGATTTGTCTGGACTTGTCGACTTGCGCTCATTGAGCTTGATTGTTTCTTCGCTCAAGCCAAACCACTTGTTGCTTTTACCTGACGGCAGCGCCGTTGCATCTAATGGAACACAGCCGAATGGCACAAAATTGGTGAAGGATATGTTCGAGCAACAGCAGGAGGTTGTACAAAAGAATGAGAAAATGAAATCCATGTTTCACTCTGCAAGATTCTTCAGCTCTATGCGTGGAGGTATGGTGCAGAGTTCCCGCAACATCAAGATGGAAGTTGAAACGGTTGCACCCAACCAAAAGATCCAGGTCGGCTCCGGCACCCCAGACAAAACCAATGGACTCGAACTCGGCGACTTTGAAGTCCGACTCGAGGACAAGGTGGTGGAGAATTTGAAGTGGCAAACGATAGACGGTAGTTACAGGGTGGCGCAGGTTTGCGGCGAGCTCGAGCTCCGCAACCCCGTCTTGCCTGAAAAGAAGAAGAGAAAGCTCAATGACTACATCAATCTCTCCACTGAGTTCACATTAAAGCACGTGGACAAGGCCGAGCTTGCGCGGAGACAGCGCGAAAGCGACCAGAAACAGAAGGAGACCACGGGGGCCGCCAAGTTTGCCATTGGCAACATCCGGTTGCCGGAGTTGAAGAAGCGGCTCTTGAGTAAGAACATTGTCGCAGAGTTCAAGGGCGAGGGCACGTTGGTCGTGAGCGACACCATCGCCGTGCGCAAGGTTTTCTACGGCGGTGCGGAGACGGAGGACACCGGAGATATTGTCATTGACGGCATGATGGGCCCGTTGTACTACCAGGTGAAGGACTGCATTCGAGAGATGTTGGCCTACGTATAGCATATGTACTATAGATATAAGTGGGCGCCGGCCCATCAAAAGTCGTGCGTTGCACCATACACTCGTCCAATGGCTGAGGCACGAAAGTGCCTTACTTTGCAAGCGGAACCAGCTTCTCACGATGCAGCCCTACTCGAGATCCGGTGGCACCAGGAAGTGCTTTTACGAGTTCCAGACCGTTGTGGCGTGCTACACGTCGGCGGACACGGTGTCGAAGAAGGAGTGCACGCCGCAGTTTGAGGACTACTTTGAGTGCCTCCACGGCTACAAGGAGAGGGAAAAGGCCCGTCTTATGTTGCAGCAGTTGAAGGAGAACGAGGCCTCCAAGAACGGCGTGAAGTCGTCGGACTTGTACAAGTCGGCGGGCGCCGTCTACGAGAAGTTGGACTTGGTGAAGTGAGCCTCCAGCCCCAGCCGTCTTTGGCCGCCAGCGCCGGGCGTATGCTTGCTTCCACCTAAATGTGTTCGGAAGTGAATGCATGTGGCTGGACGAGTGGATCCTGAGCGCTGAAGTACATGTGCATTAGTCGATGGCATCGCGACGACAATACAAATTTCAGTAAAAAATTGTAGCGCAATTAGCACGACAGAGGGAGGGCCCATGCATTGCGGGTGCTGCGATGCTACTCGCAACGAGAGAACTGTTTGGTAGATACGAAGTCTCTGTAATCTAGAGACATGAAAAAAAAAAAAACTCCGATACCGGGAGTCGAACCCGGGTTTGCTCGGTGAAAGCGAACCGTGCTAGCCGTTACACTATATCGGATAGGTTGATAATATTTGGAGCCATCATAGTCATGAGCAAGGCAAACATTCATGAACTTCGACGAGAACGCCCTGCTAATTTTGACCTTTACAGGAGCTGTTATCGTGAGCGACGTAGATTAATGTGTAGGGTATGCAGGTGATTAACTATGTGTCACGAGCGACTATGCACCAGGCGGCGGTGATGGCTTTTCCGTCGCCGGTGGTGGTGGAGGCTTGTCCTCAAACGGCGGAGGAGGTGGTTTCTCTCCTTCCGACGGAGTTGGCTTATCTCCCGCTGGTGGTGACGGTTTTTTTTCGGCTGGCGGCATTGGTTTCTCCCCAGCTGGCGGTGGTGGTGGTTTCTCTCCTTCTGCTGGAGTTGGCTTCTCTCCTGCTGGTGGTGGCGGTTTCTTTTCGGCTGGTGGCGCTGGTTTCTCCCCAGCTGGTGGTGGTGGCGGTTTAGCTCCTGCTGGTGGTGGCGGTGGTTTAACTCCTCCTGGAGGTGGTGGAGGTCTCTCACCTGCCAGTGGTGGTGGCTTGTCTCCCGCTAGCGGATGCAGTTGCCCTCCAGCCGGTGGAGGAGGAACTGATAACGATGGAGGAGCCGCCACTTGAGCAGCAGGCGGAGGTGGTTGTATCTTTACTGTCGACGGCGGAGGCGGCGGTGTAGCCAATGACGGTGGAGGTGGTGCAAACCCCGAGGGTGGACCAGCCAAAGCTGGAGGTGGGGGCAAAGATACCAGAGGCGGCGCCACGTTTGGCGCAGGAAGTGTCGGTGGACGAGATATTGGTATCGAAGGCGGAGCTGCAGTGGTGGCTGGCTCACTTTGGTTGTTATCCGTTGCAGGTGCTGCCGGTTGTCTGGGAGCGAGTGGCGTATTGTTGGCTCCTGACGCCGCATTGTGAGCAGGCGCGGCAGAGCCATAAGAAATGCCGTAGGGAGTAGGTCTGTCGCTACCACGCTGCCATGGCGGTACTTGCTCCTCCTGGCGGGACCGTTTCCACGGTGGAAGCGACTCGTCCGCGTCTCTATCTCTCTTCCCAGGATAGCCGTCTGGAAAGGGCGCAGCGTCTCTTCCAAGCTTGCAGTCGCGGGCAAAATGGCCCACCTTGCCACAGTTCTTACACACGATGGTGCTGACGTCCAAACCCGGCCGGCGGCGCTGGCCCTCAGGCTCGAACGGTTTCGTCTCGCGCAAAGTTCCGTTGAGCACCGCCAATTCACGGAGCTGGTCCCTCTTGTGGTTGTTTTGACCCATGGGCAGAGAGATGGCCAGCTCAATGATCTCGTTGATGAGACGCACGGCCGTGGCGATCTTTTGCGGTAATTCAGCTGTGATCACAACGTGCAAGTCGTCGCTGTTGGCGTCAAGAGTAGGGTTGGCGAACGACGTCATGGCAAGCGAAGGGCCATCGGTAGACTTTCCGTCCTTGACGGAGCCCTTGCCTCTGATCGCAAGCTTGGCTCCCAGCTGCTCCTCGAGCTGCCGCAATGTGTGGCCTCGGGGCCCCAAAAGCTGGCCCACAAAGTTGATGTCGGGGTAGTCGCGGTGCGGGATGTACAATTTCTCGGATGTTTTTGTCGGGCGGTGGTAGTCGACCGGTGGCACGTAGTCCTTGATGCTGATGACAGCGAGATCCACCAATTGGTCGCGCTCCTTCTCTAGCGTCTCGCGGAGTCTGTGCTCGCGAGAGTTGATCCTGTTGCCGTTGGCGTCGTAGCGGGGCGGTGGAGACGGCTCGCGGGCATAGTTCTCCACGCGGTGCGAGGCGACCAACGTCGCGATGTCGCGCCGCTGCTGCTGCGAGCGCCGTAACAAGTCCGAGATCTCCTCAATGCGGAAGTACTGTTGGTACGCATCGATCTGCTCGGGCGTCATATGGCCTGTGATGATGGTGTCGAGCTTGTCGCGATTCATAGGTTTATACCTGCTGGCGGTGCCGGCCCACCTCGTCTTGCGGCCCGACGTCGCAGCAACAGGCACTGCCGGTCGCGCTGCGGTGCGGCCGCGTTCGCGGTCGTCAGAGCGTCTGCTGTAGGCAGACATTGCTGTGGCTGAAGTAAAGAACTGGCTCGCCGGTGAGCGCGATGAGATGTGACTGGGTGCAGGACAGTATGGTGGGTCCTGGCCGGCAGCATTGACGGCGCCAGAAGCGGCACTAAGTGGTGGGCAGCACTCTGGCGGGGCACTAGCGGCTGGCCTGCTATACGGTGACGTGATCACGGGCGGGGATTCTGTCGCAGAAATTTCCACACGCTGAGCACCTCCCAGCCGGCCTTGCGGGTGATGGTGCACTCAGCAGACCATCCACGCGCCACCATCACCTCCGCGACCTTGTCTGGGTGGTTTCTGGCGCAAAATAGCACGTAGGCGGCGCCGCCTGGGGCGAGAATGCGGTCGAGCCGGTCAAGCACCTGCCAGGTGACCACCATGCCGTCTGCGCCGCCGAGAAGCGCGAGGTCGAGCCAGGCAGTGTCATCTGCATCCTTCGGCACGCCAGGAACCTCCTCGGCTGGGACGTACGGCGGATTGAAGACAAGCAAGTCGACAATGCCGTCGCGGAGCGCGGTGGTCAAGCTCAGCTGCACGGCGTCGAAGCGCGCCCGGCGGGGCCCCACATGGTCCACCACAGTGGTGACCGCCTGCGCGCACGAGTGAGGATTCACGTCGGTGGCTAAGACGACGGTTTGGGGGAGCACGGCGTGGAGAAACGCAGCCACCACGCCCAGACCGGTGCCGATTTCCACCACGACGGAACCCGGCCGCAACTCGCCGAGCTCTGCCGCACGCTCCTCAAAACAGTCGAGGAGAAGAAACAGGTCCTCGGCGGGCTCGTACACGTGCTCGCTGAGGCCGCGCACGGCGGGGGTCTCGAACATGGAGAAGAAGAAGTGGCTGCTACCGCTGGCTGTGTGCAGGCGAGGCATCGCCGTTGATCTCTGCGCAGGACACCATCAACTGTCTCAGGAGCGCGAGCAGCAACGCTGAGCACAGCATCATGCAGGTCAAGGTCAAGACGCTCACCGGCAGAGACATCCCCGTGGATGTGGAGCCCACCGACAAGGTGATCCGCATCAAGGAGATGATGGAAGAGAAAGAAGGCATTCCGCCGTCGCAGCAGCGCTTGATTTTCAACGGCTCGCAGTTGAATGACGACAGCGTTGTCCATGAGTGCGGCATTGCGGCCGGCGCGCTGTTGCATTTGGTGTTGACGTTGCGTGGGGGCTAGCGTGGGGGCACCGCCGTGGGGGACGCCGTGGGGGCGCCGCCGTGGCTCTGCCGTGGGGTGCCGCCGTGGCTCTGCCATGGGCCGTCTCCATTCGCTATGCGGCCCTTGCTACTATCTTCGGATACATAGAGTCAGCCCAGTATGCAAGCTGCTTGAGCCGGGCGAATAAAAGGTTACAAAGAAACGTAGTCGATGGGTACATGTACTAGGGCATGCACCCTACTTGACCGAGTCCTCGCCGCGGCTGGGTGCCTCCCTGTGTCTCCCAACAGACAGGGTGTTCTTCTCAGTACGCCAATGCTTATTCTAATGCTTATGCTAATCTGATGCTAATGCTATGATGCTGGTTCTGCTGCCAGCGGTTACTTTGCAGCTGCCCACTTCTTTGCGTTCGCCAAGAACCGACTGAGACCCGGCACCTTGTCTTCAGGAAACACGTAGCTCACATCGCCGCTGTCCTGTTCCCGTACCACCTTTGGCATCTTGTCCTGAACCTCAGTGAGCGATGCTTCCGTGCCGTACTCCTGCTCGAATGCGAGCCACGCCTCCAAAATGATCAACCGCTCCTCGCTCTGCTGACCGTCTTTGTAGTGTGCGCCGGCGCGCTTGAAAATGGCTCGCGCTCGGTCCTTCTGCTCGTCGCCAGCAGCCACCTCCAACTCCTCCTCGGTCCCTGCTTCGAATTGCTGCAACTGCTCCGCAGTAGGCACTGTGACTTCGAAGTATGCGTATGAGACCCACAAGTTGTAATCATCTTCGACCTCCAACCGATCTTCGTACATGCGCCGCGCGTCGTCATAGCGCATCTCATCTTGGTAGAACAGAACCATGCTCCGCCATACTTGGTCGTACGCCTCGCCGTCACCAACAGATTCGTCGCTCGCAAGCTGCAACCCAAGCTGGTACAATGCCACGCAGCGCCCACTTTCCTGGAGGAGCTTTTCAAACTCAATGTACTCAAGGAGAACGCTAAATGCGCCTGCCTGTGCCACAAGGCACAACTCTAACCACCGCTCAAAAAGCTTGCGCACACGCTCCCACTCTCCAAGCTTCTTTTCGAGCTCAATGTAGAATCGGAACACACTGGCCTTGGGTTTGCGTGCGGAAGTGACTCCTATGGCCCTTCCGAGAAGCTTCCTGGCCCCTGCAAGGCCATCTTCGTGGCGCAAGAGAAATTCAGCGTAGTGAATCCAGATCTTTCCAAACGAGAACTTCTTGTGCGGGATGATTTCGATGTAATGCTTCCACAACAGCCGACCCTTTTCTGCGTCTTGTTGGTCAAACTCCTCCCAAAGGGCGTACCGGATGCATATTAGGATGTATCGCCTCCACGCCATTGATTTCGTGGTTTCAGTAGGCACCGCTTCAATGGCCCTAGAGAAGGCCGCGCGTGCATCGGCTGTGGTGCCATCGGCAAGCACAAGGTTGAGGTATAGCCACCAGGTGTCGTAGTCATGAGGGTTGGCCAGCAACTCACTTTCGTACTTGAGGCGACGCTTGGCATGCACCGAGCTAGAGATGTCGTCCTTTGTGCCGTTTGTCTTTTCAAACTCGGTCAAGGCGCGGTAAATCTCAGCCTTTTGGTTGTCCAGCAAGGTAATGGCCTGAGAATTGAGCAACGTATCGTAGATGGCGCGAGCGCGACTGTGCTCCTGGCAGCCTGCTTCCCACGCGGCCCATTTCGACACAATCTCCACCACCTGCGGGCTATCCTTGTACTGCGATACAAGCAATGTGTCAACGGCCAACTCAAAGACCTGCCGGACGCGGCCATCGCGGCCGAGGCGGCGCTCAAACGCGATCCACTTGAGCCAGGTAGCCGGCTCAGGGTGCGCCTTCACGTAGCGCGCGTAAACGTTTCTGGCGTTTTCGGTCTCGTCGTAGCGCGCCTCAAAGCCCGCGAAGGCGTCCCACACCGCCGGCGCCGGACGCCATTCGGTCCAGCGCTCAAACACCACGCGCGCCATCTGGTAGTTGCCCAAGGCCTCCTCCGTCTGCACGTACAAGAACCAGAGCTTGTCGACTCGCGGAAGCGTCTTTGTGGCACGCTCAAGAAGGTTGCGGGCGTGGTTCACATTCTTGTGGGCGAGCTCGAACCGCACGTAGTGGGTCCAAAACGGCACATGCTGCACGTCCACCTCGAGAGCGCGCTCGTACACCAGCCGCGCGCGGGCTAGGTCGCGGTTGTGCTCGCTCTCCCAGCGGGCGTAGCGGAGCCATTGGCCGAAATTGAGCCGATTCTTGTTTAGCTGCTGCTCAAACTCGCGGCGTTTGGCAAGCTGGTGCAGCCGGAGCTCCTCGAGATCCTGGATCGCCTGCTGCGGGCGCGCCGCGCGCGTGTCGCGGTTGTCGTAAGCATCGCGGAGGATCTGCTCGCTGGTGATCTGGCCTCGCTGCTCCTCCATGCTAAGAAGAAGATGCAACACCTGGGTAGATGAGGTGTGCACACGACTCGATGCGTGCGCCGGTAAAAAGACTGCACCTGCTTTGCTTACGTGCTCCAATCAAAAATAATGCCTCCAGCCAGATTCGAACTGACGATCTCCTCATTACTAGTGAGGTGCCTTACCAACTTGGCCATAGAGGCGTTTCTGACTACAATGGTCGGCCGTGTGCCTATGGTATTGAGTAGATATGAGAGAGGGCTTTGGAACGGTGAGACTGTTTGCGAGTCCAAGACGTCTCAAGGTTTACAAAACAGAGAATAGGGATCTTTTCAGAGTTTTTTCTACAAAGCTCAACCGAAAAGTCAACTAATTCTGGCCATCGATGCTTGGTCCCCCTCTACACGAAAACCGTGCGTAATTAGCCGAAAAGGTGCCAAAATAATCAATGCTTATTCTCCAACGTGAACGCGGACTACAGCACGTGCTTCTCCAAAATTAGCCCCTTGGCACCCACAGCGTATATAATAGACGCCAGCGGCAGCCGGTGCCAGAGGGACCGACAGTCGTGCGCCGCCCAAACGGTTAATCCGGGGTAAGCTGCTGCGCTTCTTCTTCCTGCCAGACCACGTCTTCTTTCGCTTCCAATGACTAGCCGACCCCGCGGCACGTCGCGCGCGACCGTTAGTCTGCGCAACACGTGTCTGACGGTGTCAGAAACAACGCTGCTTCTTGACGATGACGCCCAGTCCAAGTACGCAGAAACCCTCTACACCCTCACGGACCGTCTCCGCCGGGTGCAGCACCGGTTCTGGTGGTTCTGCGTGTTTGGTGCGCTTGCTGTGGTGGTGTTCCACCTCACCTTTCTCCCGCGGACGTCGCTCTCCCGCGACTTCCGGCGCTGGCACGGCCTCCGCTTGACGCGGACGGACGTCAAGCGGCTCTATTTGCTGGCGGCTGAGAGCCACTATAACCCAGCCCACATCGACCACTGGCTCGGCAACTTCTCGGAGATTGCTGCACAGGGCCCCGTGGACGGCGCGGCGCTGAGGCGCACCACCGACTTTGTCGAGAGCCTGTTCCGGGCGTTGGGGTTTGACGTGCAAACGCACTCATACGACGCTGACTTTCGCGCGCCGTCGACTCCGTCTCTCAAGCTCTATCAGGACGACACCCTTCTCTTCACAGCCACGCTCCGTGAGCCGCAGGCTGCGACCGCCGCCTTCTTTGGCCACGGCGCGGCCGGCTCCGTGCACGCGAGTATTGCTTATGCCAACGAGGGCTCATTTTCCGACTACGCAGCATTAGCGGAAGCCGGCATGTCCGTGGAAGGCACAGTTGTGGTGGCGCGCTCTAGTTCGGACTCGCTCTTGACTGTAGCCGAAAAGCTCCAAATCGCAGCGGACCGCGGAGCAGCCGGCTTCATTCACTTCTTTGACGGCAGCGACAAGAGCCTCAAGTCGGCCATACTCCGTGACACTGTGGCCAACGTCTCGCTCGCAGGGAGCACGGTTTCTCGTGCTTCGATTCCTGCTCTTCCCATCAGCGCAAAAGATGCAAGATCCATCCTAGACGCCCTTGGGCCAGGTGAAGGCAAATTTGCTTCATGGTTGTGGCTGCCCTCGGCAAACGGGTTGAGCGTCAAGTTAGAAACTGCTTTCGAAAGGCCTGCCAAAGATGTTAAAGTAATCGTGGGCACCCTCAATGGCGTTCTCCACGATGGTGAAATAATCATCGGCTCATCAAGAGACTCCTTCACGTCATCGGACCCACTCAGCGGCCACGCTGTGCTACTCGAGGTTATGCGCCACTTTCAGAAGCTCCGAGCAGCAGGGTGGAAACCTATGCGCACCATCAAGTTTGTCTCGTGGGAGGGCACCAAGAGCGGGCTCCTCGGTTCGCAACTATACACAAGGGACAGTGGGGCCTTCAAGTCAAACGTGTTGTGTTACATTGACGTTAACAGCATGGCTGTAACCGGAAGCAAGTTTAGTGTCTCAGCAACTCCTCTATTTGACCAGTTATTGAAGCACACTGCTCACTACATCGATCTCCCCCGCGGCAAAGATTCATCGCGGCTGTTCAAGTTCACCGCGGACGAGTTCGCCGGCGATGACGACGATGAAGAAGATTCACTCCATAGGTACTGGAAAAAGCAGGATGGGAATCACATCAACCACAACTTGGGATACCCACTCCATGATTCTGACGCCTTGGTCTTTCAAAACAATTTGGGAATTCCAGTAATAAAGCTTGGATTCGAAAACGATCCTGATCACGATCCGCCATGCGCCATAAACTCCAACTTCTATTCTTACGATTGGCTCAAGGAGACTCGAATCGATCCCAATTTTGTCTTCCACGGACTGCTTGTGAGCTACTTGGGCTTGTTTGCCATATCTCTCAGTGAGCGTGAAATCGTCGATGTCAGGACGGCCGACTACTTTGAGCAAATAAACAAGTATTTCCAGCAGTTTGCAAGGGAGCGGCTGGAAGATTTGACGAGACTTAAAAACGAAGATGTTCCCTTGTACATGATCAACAAATTTAGCATTTATACTGACTTGAGCAATGGAGAGCTCAAGAGGGTCAAATTCCAGGACTTGTTGGACCAATTGCAGTTCTTGCTTTACGACCTTCTCCAGCAGGCCATTCAATTTGATGCTAGAAATATCGATGTTCAACAGCTGCTTATTGAGGACTATCCGTGGTACGCGCTGATCAAGAAGCTTCATGTCTACGCGAAATTCAAATTGGCCAACTACAGATTGATCCATTTTGAAGACAAACTTACGGTGAAACTAAAGGACTTGCTTTACATCGATAATGAGAGCGACTACTTCCAGTGGTTTAACCACATCATATACGGCGTGCCTCAGTTCTCAGTGCGCCAGAACGATGCGTTCATCGCGAGCCGAGCCGATCGCAGCATCCTTCATGAGTTGCACCATGCATTGGACCAAAACAGTCTCCATTTGGCCGTTAAATGGGTTACTACGGTCTATGAGAAATTGAGCATCATCGATAAGAGTATATAGCGGTGTGTGGAGGCGCGCGACATTGGTTGCAAAATCAGGTGTTAGGCTTGTTGGAGGATATATAAGGAAAGGTTTCGCAATGCATATTAATTCAAACGATCACTGCAACTCGTAGTTTTTGCAGAAGGTGGTTTCCTGAAAGCATAATAGTATTACTTGATGGATTTGAATACGTATACCCGTTTTCTGAGCGGTCTTCTGGTCGCGTGGCTCCTAGCCACTGTCGGCGGCCGATTCAGTCACAAGAAGATTGTAAAGAGAGACGTTATGGACGCGTCTATCCCCGACAGTTGCCACAGACTTGGACAAGGAAAGGTTCTGCTTCGCATCTCGTCAAATTTGCTCTACGGCCTATCTCTTCTCTATAAGCACAAGGTTGAACATGTGCTCAGCGAGGCTACAACCATTCGTACCCGGCTCCAAAAGGAGCTATTCTTTAGTGACTTGGCAAAGAAAGTGAAAGCAGCCCATGCTTACCCCCTACCGAATGAGACAGAAAAGCCGCTAGGAAAGCAGTATTGGGAGGATGACAACGCCTTTGATATCGAGCACGACTTAGTGCCCTACGTCGAGTTCCATACTCCAAATGCCTTGCGAGATGATCTTCAGACCAGCATGTGGAATAGCACAGCAAATGTAGACTCTGCGTTTGTGCGTTCGCAGACCGAGCTCCACACTAAAACTGTGGAGGACTACTTGGGGCGCCATTTAGAGAACGCCTCGAATGATAGCGCCATTGACTTTGCTTTCGATGATAACGGTGATTTGATAGGCAGCCAACCTGCGCAAGTGACATGCGAGATTTTGCTCGATGTGCCAAATGAGCTTGAAGTTCTCGGGGAGACTGATGTTGAACAAATCAGTACTCAGAAAAGGATCAAGAAAAGAAGGTTTGTGTCTACCAAAATACGCATATTTAAGATTGACATGGTAACTGTTCAAACCCTACAGGGTACTGAAATAAGGGGCAGCTTAGCAATAGAAGCGGGTGAGTTTGCATCAGCAAATAAAAGATTGAAGGTCTCTCAAGGTCAAGACGTGAAATGGATGTTGGGGGCAGAAACCAGACCTAGGTTCTTGAACTACGTGTATAAGAGTATCTTTGGTGCAGAGCTTTCCCTGCTCATTCCGCCCTCCAAACTTCCTCGCGTACACCCAGACCATAGTTTGGCTCACTACAACTCAATAATCAGAGAGGTTGAGCACATGCGCAATGATGAGGTTGAGGTTGGCCGTGACCTGCGCGGAACTTGGACAGAGCCCGCCATTCCCTTCGGGGACGACTTCAACCTCAACCTTAATCTCAATCTCGGAAATGGTAATGAAGAAGAAGAGGAAAATGCACTTACAAACCTATTGAACATCTCATTACCAGAAATTGACTTTGACGACACACTTGTGTCCCTCGTTACAGAACACAACGCGACGGTGGAGCAAGCGCACAGAAGAGAGCGCTTCATGAGACTTCTACAGATGAGGGCAGCCGACGGCGGAAAAGAAACATCAATACTGGCCCTACCTGCTAATTTGAGACATGCTGCAGAATATGTCGGAGGAGGGGAAGATCTCTTGGAGATAAGCTTCGCATCAGTGGCGCAAGAAGGAACAATTCCCGTGACCAGGAGCCTTGCGGCGGCATCATTTGCCGAGCTTCTTGGGCTAGCAACGTCGCTGCGGCTTCTATTAGAAGGGAAGGGTACTTCTATAGCGATTTATGTTAGCAAGGAAGCACGGACTTCGTACGAGTGGCTACCAGATAACTACAACGATGAAGGCCACGACAACAAGTCTAATTAGATACATCTGGTCTTATTGGGAACTAATACATAGAGGAAGAAAGGAAGGAAAATCAATCACTTTTCAGCCACAAGACCGTCCTCATCATCGTGCTTGGCGAACTCCTCCTCAGCCACAGCCAAGTCATCCTCGTGGGGCTCCTCGTACTCAGACTGGTGCAAGGACAAGGTAGGCTTAACAGCAGCAGAGTCCAAAGTCCACGAGGCCAAGGCGTTCTCGGCATCGATGATGATCTGCTTGGAGGCCTCGTAACCGTCGTAAGCGGGTCTAGTCTCGCCAGGGGAGACGGCGGAGTCGTCCAACAACTCAAGCAAAGCCTTACCGTAACCAGCAATCAAGGCGTACTTCTCGGCCAACTCTCTAGTGGCATCGAACTGGTAGTTGAAAGCAGCCTTCAACTGCTCACGGGTGGTGTTGCTCAACTGAGCCTCGGCCACCAAGGACTCGGCCTCGGCTCTGACCAATTGCTGCTCCAAAACAGAAATCTTGGGCGACTGAGGGTCCTTGTACTTCAAATGGGCAATTTCGTCGGTGATCTTCTGCTTTCTGTCACGCGAGGGCTGGACAGAGGCCTCGATGTTGCGGATGGTCTTGAGGGTGATTCTGTACTGGTCGTACTTGTCGATGTACTGGTCCTCCAACTCACCAATCTCGTAAATGAGAACACCCAACTTGTCGGTGACGTCAGAAATGTCCTCCTCGTTCTCCTCACCCCAGGCAGACAACTGCTTGGCAACGTCGCGTCTCTCACGAGCGGTCAACTCAATGGCACGCATCACGTTCTTCTCCATCTTGATGTACGCAGACAACTTGCGCGAGAGCTCGGGGCCAGTAGCACCGGCGACGGTCTTACGGAAGCTGCTGGCAATACCCCCCTTACCAAAGAAACGGGACTTGGTCGACGAAGGAGGGGGAGGGGGGCTCTGCAATTGAGCAGCCGTGGGGGCCTTAGTGCTTCTAAGTGAGTAGGTTCTGTGCATGGTGCGAATTGTTGTGCGTTCAATTAACTCCGAACTTGTGTGCGAAGAAGGGCCGGCGCTGGGCGGCGACCACCCTTTATATACGCGCTGGATTGCTGTTTCCCAATTAGGCCATGTAAACACACGACCCCCACTACCACACTTTTGTCGTTTGTGTCCCCTAAAGAAGAGAAGGCGGCTCCAAATTCGTCTGGCTCATTCTTGGAGGGACGAAAATTATTACACTTTAGTTTGGGGCTGATTCTGCCACTGGTGCGCTTGCAATTGCAGATACAAACTTCTTTCTCAAGCCGTATTTTGTGCTCCCTCTTCCCAATTAGTGGGACAATACAGTATGTCCTGCACAATCATAGTACTTGATTCCATGCATATGTAACTATGCCGGATCTCGGCACCACGCAATGGCATGCCACACCCGATGGATTGCCCGCCTGAGCACGCGGGGTTGCGGTCGACTAAAGCAAGAGTCGGGTGTGTGGTCATACACTGGGTGCGATACAATACACGGCATAGAGGTGCAGCTGCGTGTTGCAAGCCAGTCTTACGAGCTGACTTCTCAACGGTGACGCCTGCATTAAGATTGCTGGCAACCGGACCATCAGCGTGAACTATGACGTAGACCCTGGTCGAACGTCACGGATTGCGGCAATCCGGTGCATAGACACCGAGGGTGCGCACCCTCGGAACTGCATACATACATGGGAATGCACCTATTTTCAGCACGCGTTGCCCTCTTCCGAGGGCTTCCATGCGGCCGCCCATGCACGGCCGGCTCCCAGAGCCGATCCTGGAACGAGGACATAGACGGTTCCGGCGGAATTCGTCATCGGGCAACGCACTCACAAGTGGGATTGCGATCGCAGCCGCGCCCCGCAAGTATTTGGGAGGGGCCATTGGCGACACATGACACATCTACGAGGCGGACTAAAATACCTATATTACACTTTGATCTTCTTGTTGGAGCCGTTGTCGCCGTCCTGCCGACGCTTCGAACCCAACGGCACGCCGTCCAAAATCCTGTAGTAGTCCTGCTCTAACGAGTCGTAGGCGGTCTGCAACTTGTCCAACCGCGTGGGCTGGTCCAAATCGTTGAGGACATCCTTGTTCTTGTTGTACAAACGCCGCTTGATAAACAAGCGCACGTCCCTCTTGCTGCCGTCGGCCTGCTTAAGCTTGTGCAATAGTACCATCTCAAGCAAGCGCTGGAACTGGCGCTTCTCGAGCTTCTGGGCGCGGCGGAACTCCTCCGCCCACGGGCTGCGAATCTTGTCGAGAGACAAGTCCGCCACGTTGACGAGGCTCGCGAGCCGAGACAAGTCGCACCGGTCGCGCATGTCATCGAAGCTCTCGTTCGGGTCCTCAACCACGATTTCCACCACGCTGTCGTCGGCCAACCACTGCTCGTACAAGGCGGTGTAGAAGCCCGAGCCCAAGCGCTGGCCCTGGTGGGGCGGAAGGATGATGAACTGACTGATCTTTTTGCGCACAGGGTGCTCGCCGGCGTCAAAGCCCGCGTGGCCAGGGTACCGCCAGTAGTTGTAGGCAGTGCAGAACCCCATCACCACTGGCTTGTCGCCGCTGGTGCGGTACAACACGTACACGTCCCAGAGCTCGTCCGCGGCGTCAATGTACGACCCCGCTTCAATGAACAAGAGCACCAAGATCTGGAGCCGCTGGTGGAGCTCCAACCCCGCCGCCGACGCCAAGTCCAACCGGTACACGCCGTAGTCGTCCTCGCCACGGGAAAACTCGGCCATCTTCGCGCCAGGAATGGTGTAGTCCGCCACCTCGCGCTCGGTCTTTTCCTGCCACGCTTCCTCGTCTTTGTAGGTGGTCAGCGCGGGCAAAAACTCCAACATTTTTGCCTTGGGGTCCACAAGCTCCTCATCGTCGAGCTTGGCGCTGTACTTGACGTTGAGAAAGGGCAAAAAGGAGGTCTGGTCGAAGCACAAGAAGATCACCAAGTCGCGGTAGCCATAGATGGTCTCGGAGTCGCCAAAAAGCGGGTACGTGAACGCGGGCGGCACGTGCACCGCCTCGCCGTCGCCAGTCACGTACACCTGCAACGCATCGTTGCTCGACACCGTCCACTGCTCGGGTTGCAACGCTGCCACACTCATGCTTATGTTGAGGTGAAAAGCTCCTCCTGCAAATAGACGCGACTGGGCACGTGACACGGCATCCTCCCACCGCTACCACCACCACCTCCAACGATGCCTACGTGCTGCCAGACTATTGTAGATTACTGTAGTTACTCAATTACCACCACCAAGTCGCCGGCGTCCACCATGTCACCGTTCTTGTGGCACACTTTGGCCACGGTGCCGCCGCGGGGTGCGTTCACCACCATCTCGGTCTTCATTGCCTCAACGACAACGAGACCCTGGCCCCGCTTCACCTTGTCGCCAACGGCCACCAACGGCTTCCAGAACCGGCCCGAGTACTCAGAGTAGACAAACTCGGCATCGTCGCCGAACTTCTCCTCGTCCGCGGCCTTGGGGCCGTCCGACTGAGCCAACTCGGCGTTGGAGATCTGGATCAAGCGGTTGAACTCCTCCAACCGCTCGCCGCCCTGCTTCTTCTGGAACTCCTCAATCAGCGCAGAGTTCTCCTGCACCCACTGCAAGTACTTGCCGTGGTCAAACACCGACTCGACAATGTCCACCTCGAACTTGCCGGCGTTCATCTCCTCGCTGAACCGGTCAACCTCCTCCTCGCTGGCGGGGTAAAACTCCACCTGGTCAAAGGGAGACAACAACCACGGCGCCTTGGAGTGCGTGCCCAACGTCAACTTGTCCCAGATGGGCACGGTTCTGCCCACAAGCTGGTACCCGCCAGGAGACTCCATGGTGTAGATGCACATGTAGTTGCCGCCGATACCAACCGTGCCGTTGGGGGTGTATGTTCTCAGAGGATTGTACTTGGTTCCGAGCAACCGGTGCCTGGGGTCCAATGGCACCGCACACGGTGCTCCCAAGAACACGTCTCCGAGACCCAACACCAAGTATCTCGCCGTGTACAACATATCCTTGACATCGGTTCTGCTGATGTCGTTGATGGATGCAATAAAATCAACATTGTTCGGCAACCATGGTGCCTCCGACCTAATGGTCTCAGCATATCTCTTCACTGCGTCCATGGTCTTTTTGTCTTCAAATGCCATCGGTAACTTAATAATTCTCGACGGCACCTTCCACTTGTTGACAAACACAATCTCCTTCTCAATCGCTGTCAATGTCTCAATCAACTTTGACTGCGTCACACCAGAGTTGTACTCAATCAAAACGGATCTTACACCTTGCGACATCTCAACAATGCCCGGTGTTTTGTACTCCTTGACCATGGTGATCAACTTGTGAATCCTGTAGCTCAAATTCAAGTCAAGAACATTGTCACCGTACTCCACCAAAACGTAGCGGTCACCTGCCTGGCGGTATACCACCAGCGGCGCATTGTCGCTGACCTTGAGCTTACCCAAAATAGGGTCCTCAGGCTCGTTCAACTCTTTACCCTCAAATGAAGGCAACGAGCCAGTCAAGTCTTCCACAATCTTCTCTTGAGTGTGCTTCAACTCCTTGGCCGTTTCATAACTGATTGGAACGAATTGGATAGTGTCACCAGGCTTCACTTGACCAATCTTCCACATTTCTGCTTCAGCAACCACAGCCTCGCAAACAAACCCTCCCAAAGAAGGACCGTCACAGGTCAAGATGACCGGCTCATCACCAGTAAAGTTGATTGCACCCAAAGAGTAAACATAATCATGCGCATTAGACGGGTGCAAACCAGCTTCTCCGCCATCAGGTCTGGCCCACTTAGGCTTGGGACCAATTAATCTCACACCAAAACGGTTAGAGTTGTAATGAACCTTCCACTTTTCTGAGAAGAATTCAGCGACAGACTCAGGCTTGAAAAAGTCAGGGGATCCATGAGGGCCACATGTCACTCCCACACGCCAGCTGTTAGTAGCATTGAATGCATACGACGGAATCAAGGCCTGTGGAATGCTAGTTGGCTCAGAAACAGGGCCAGGCAAAGTGCAGCTAGCCAACTCAGACTGTCCAAGAAAGAGGACATCGCCCAACTTCAAGACTCTGCCATTGTAGCCACCTAGGTTACCCAAAGCAAAAGTGGATCTAGAGCCGAGGTACTCAGTAACATCGATACCTCCTCTAATTGCCAAGTACGCTCTGCAGCCTTCAGTGAGCTTACCAATTGTCAACTTGTCACCTCTCTTGATATGGATTGGAGTCCATTGTCTAACTTCCATTCCGTTAATATCAACGGAAACAGTACCACCAGAAACACAGATGATAGCGTCGTGGTGGAAGAGAAGCTTGGGTCCGCTAAGGGTGATTTCTAAACCAGGAGAGGAGAAGTGGTTACCGACAATTCTATTCGCAATGCGGAAAGAGTACTCGTCCATGCATCCTGAAGGGGGAACACCAATGTGCCAGTATCCCTTTCTGCCGGGGTAGTCCTGGACTGTTGTGTATGCACCAGGACTAACAACCTCAAAAGCGTAGGGCTCGTAGTGATACGAGTCTAACACCTTGGTTGCAACCTTTGCATCAGCAAACATTCTCGAGTTAGCAATGGAACGCAAGTAGTCAATGTTACTGATGCAGCCATGGATAACGGTCTCGTCCAACGCTTTTCTCAACTTCAAGAGTGCATCGTTTCTGTCTTTACCATGCACAATAATCTTTGCCAAGGTGGGGTCATACTCGGCGGACACAATTGTACCTTTCTCAACCCAGCCATCAATTCTAGCCCAGGAAGGTAATTTGACCTCAGTAAGCTGACCTGGCGAAGGCATAAAGTCTTTAACTGGGTTCTCAGCATATAATCTTGCCTCCATAGAGGCACCATTAATGGTAATGGGTCGATCAAAGTCTGGAGCTCTGTCGGCTGCAATCAATAACATCCACTCAACCAAATCCAATCCTGTTACCATTTCGGTAATAGGATGTTCCACTTGCAACCTAGCGTTGACTTCCAAGAAGTAAAACTCATCTCTCCTTTCGTCATAAATGAACTCAACCGTGCCCGCACATTTGTATTTCATCAAAGATCCCAAGGATTCCGCTGCTTTCTTCATCTTTGTACGTGTGGCTTCGGGAAGATTTGGCGCCGGTGTCTCTTCAATGACCTTCTGATTACGACGCTGTAATGAACAATCTCTTTCACCCAAGGCAATTGCTCTTCCGTAACCATCACCGAACATTTGAATCTCAACGTGTCTTGCATTCTCAACAAATCTCTCCAAAAAAACTCCAGAGTCGCCGAAATACGATTTACCTTGGTGTTGAACAGTTTGGAAAACGCGCTCAATTTCTGCCTCGGAGTCGACCTTTTGGAGTCCAATACCACCACCACCGGCGGTAGATTTTACCATGACCGGATACTCAAGCTGAGCGGCGATTTCTTTTGCCTCCTTAGAGTCTTTAACAAGACCGGAACCAGGAACCAATGGTACTCCTGCGGCTTGCGCAATTTCTCTGGCGGAATGCTTCAAGCCCAACTTGCGGATCGCATCTCCTGTGGGTCCAACAAATACGATTCCCTCCTTGCCGCAGCGGTCAGAGAAATCTGCATTTTCGGACAAGAAGCCATAACCTGGAATAATGGCTTCTGCCTCAGTTGACTTTGCCGCGGATATTATTTTGTCGATATTGATGTATGTCTCAGCTGCTGATCTACCGTGTAAAGGCACAGCAACATCAGCCATCAAAACATGCTTTGCGTATTTGTCCAAGTCGGAGTACACGGCGATTGACTTGATCTTCAACTTTTTCAAGGTTTTCATGATGCGCACGGCGATCTCGCCTCTGTTGGCAACCAACACTGACTTGAAAGGCTTTTCAATCTTCGCATTCTCGCGAGCGACACTTTCTTGGTAAGCTTTCCAGCCGCCAAACTCAGTAATGTCTCTGGTGCCTGAGGCTTTGTAACCAACCTCTTCGCAAATGAAGGATTTGCACCACTCCCCGTTGGCCAACTCCACTGAGCCTATACCCAATGGCACGGGAACCATTGAAATAAATTCACCGAAGGTTTCCTTAGGTACGGAATACACTTCGAGAGCAATTTTGGAGCCTTCACTGGCAACTCTTCTCAAGCCCGGTTTGGCCACGGGCCCTGTATTGGCGAGGGCGTAGAGCTTGTAGTTTTCTGATGAAGTTGTTGATTCCAAGAACGTGGCGTTGCATTTGACCAATTGCCAATGCAAAGGAAATCCCTTCAAGTGTGCTCCAACCACGGCCAACTTTACGGTGGATTCAGTGTCTGGAACCGGTAGAGGCAACAACTCATCGTCCAAAGTCGAAACGGTCTGGTTCTTTAAGCAGCCGTAGAAGCGTGGCACTGTCTCGGAGTAGACCTTGATGTAGCGGTTGGCCAAGTCCAACAAGGCGTAGTCATTGTATTTCCTGGACAACAAGGTGACACCAAAAGGTAACCCATCTTTCCTGAAGCCAGCGGGAATGGCCAACGCTGACATGTCGGCCAAGTTGACAAAGTTTGTGTAGGTGCCTTGGGCGGAGTTGACCTTGATGGGTTCGCTCTGAACCGCTTCTATAGTGGGTGTCAACGGCGCAGTGGGCACAATGATGGCATCGATGCCTTCAAGCAAGGGCTTGACCTTCTGTAAAATGCCCAGCCTCTTGTACTCGTAGTCGAATGCAGTTGCGGCGGAGTGGTGTTCGCCGCCTTTGATGATTTTGGTCACGGTGGGATCCAAGTCCTTCTCCGGCGGGTTCGAGGCGTAGAAGTCCTTGACGGCAGTGTAGCGCTCGGCAACCCAAGGGCCCTCATACAAGCAGCGGGCCAACTCAAGCAACGGCTCAATGTCGAGGGAAACCAAGTTGGCGCCGGTGTGGCCAAAGAGCTCAACGGCCTTGTTGTACAACCCAGGGTTCTCGGTCTCACCGCACCACAACAAGTTTGTGGGCACGGCAATGGTGGGTTTGGCGGGGAACTTAACCAATGGGTTCTTTGGAAGGGGACGGGAGTACTCGTCGTGCTCCAAGTCAGGCTTGGCCAAGATGTTGAACGCAAGCTGGGCGTCCTTCAAGTTCAAGGAGAAGACCGACACGCAGTCCAACGACTTGCACGCTGGGACCACGCCTTTGCACGAGAAGACGCCCTTGGTGGGCTTTAAGCCGATCAAGTTGTTCAAGGCTGCCGGCACTCTGCCCGAGCCCGCGGTGTCGGTACCGAGCGACAAGGGCACAATGCCGCGGGCCACCACCGAGGCAGAACCTGCGGACGAGCCGCCCGAAACGTAGCGCTTGTCGAAAGTGTTTGGCGTGATGCCGTAGGGCGAGCGCGTGCCCACGAGACCCGTGGCAAACTGGTCCAAGTTGGTCTTGCCAATGACAATGGCGCCGGCGTGGCGCAACAACTCGACTGTGCGGGCGTCCTCGACCGGATCGTAGGCAAAGGAGGGGCACGCCGCGGTGGTGGGGAAGCCCTTCACGTCGATATTGTCCTTGATCGCGACCGGCACACCGTAGAGCGGCAACAGGCGCTTCGAGTGCTTGGACTGGAGGAACGCCCACTGGTGGCGCAAGTTGTCGAGCGAGGCGAGCGAGATCCACGCGGGATCAGAGGGATCCTGGGCCTCGAGAAGACTGCGGAGGAGCTGGAACGACTGGTCAGGCGTGGCGTCGAGGTGGAAACGGACCCAGTCCGAGACAGACCACCCGGTGTAAGACATGGTGAGGTTGGTTGTCGGTATGTACAGTTTTAGGGGCAGCAAGGCGGATTTTTCACAACGATGCAGTGGTATTTTTCAGCGGGCCTGAGTTGGTGCTGATTCTATGACTGTAGCAGCCCGTGCAAAAGTGCGATATTCAGGGTTTCACGAGTACCAGGTGAGGGGACTGGCGACAAGCTTTGTTGCGATGCGGGGCTACGGTGTCGAGAGCGGATCTCAACATGTTATATAACAGCAGTAATGCCCTGCATAAAGCCCGATCTTATCGACAAAACTACCTGAACTGGACGGCCCGGCGCGCGGCGAGCATTTTGCCCGCGGACGGAGCCTATCGCCGCAAATGTCCTCGCTGGCGTAGCGCCTGCCGCCGCTGGGCCGGGGCCGGGCGGGGGCCGCGCGGCCGCACTGGTGCCTGTCCCGATAAGATACCGTCCACGCAGGCCACCCCCCCGCTACCGGGACGCTTGCGCACTATCGCCTGCAGCCCATTGGTCTGATAACATCTTATATACAGGCACAATTTCGTGCATCGGGCTGTATCGGGACTGCCGTTAGCGGCAGTCAGGCGCGAGCAGCCGTTGGAGTGGACGATGCACGAACGGGGGTGTCGTGTCTGCTGGGGGATTCTGCAGTTGCGTGCACCCCAAGTGGACCCTGTTCACCCTGGCCAAGGAGTGCCTACCTGCACTTGCGCGTATCGGGATTTGAATGGAATTGCAGTTGCCCAGACGTAAAACGCGTCACTCAGCTGACAGCCCGCACCAATCCGCTATCGCTGGGCACAAAGATGCCCTGATTGGCGCCCCAATGGCCACTGTCATAGATGGTGCATAGCTGTATGCACTCCGCACATATGGCTGCGAAAAGCTACTGTTGACGTCACTCGCATTTATCCATTAACTCTATCACAACTTCTTTTCATCGTCCATCACATCGTCAATGCCAGGTGTCATGTACCCGTCACTGATGGTCTTGCCCTCTATCACCTCCCGCGAGCGGCTCCGGGCCATCAACTCGGCGCTCATCTGCGACCGCACCGCGTGCAACTTCTCAGGGTTCTGCTGCTGCCACTCCTTCACCTTGTAGCCCTGGCCGGTCAAGTCCCAATAGATACCTCTGAGTGTAGTACCAATGGCCTCTCTACCCTCCCAGATGGGTCCAACTACCACGATACCGGCGGTAAAGAAAATCCAGATGAAAAGCACAACGATCCAGCCAGTAAAGAACCGCTTGGAAAAGATGTATGACGTACCGTACATGGGCATGGGCCAGAGAATCAACAAGCAGAGGGTCAACAGTACACAAATTATAGCCGCCTTCTTGAATGACTTTCTCAAGTGTAACAGCTCCATCTCGTACTTTTGTTCGAGCTCGGACGTCACCAACTCGTGAGCCGCAACAGTCACCTGCGACTTGATGGGGCCCAACTTTTCCTCGTCGGTGTTGACAGATTCGGCGGCGAGGATCTCCTCCTCCTCGTTCACGCGGGAGATGCTCTTCAAAATAGCCCAGTCAAAGTTCTGTGGCTTCCCAATGAAGGTGAGAAGAGGCACGAGGATCAACGGCGACAACAATGCCACCACGTTTCCAGTCAACATGGCGTCATCCTCGAAGGTGGTATCCACAGTGATGGATCCAAACTTCTTCTTGGTGCACACCAACCATGACATGATGGCAAGCGCAGTGGCAATGGGAGGCGTCCACGTGGCAGCCAACTGGTTCTGCTTCTTGGACAACAATGTCATTGAAGCAGGAAGAACAGCACCGCCAATTATGATGCCCATCAACTCGTAGAGGTAGCCCATGGAGATACCAGCGTAGAACAAGCCAATGGCAAAAGCAGCCATCACGTAGGCGAAACCAACAACCGCCACGTGCGACACAGCGATCAACTTGCGGCCAGACGCCTTGGGGTCGACGTAGGTGCGGAAAAAGTCATAGGTAAAAATGGTGGACACAGCAATCAACTCGGCCGACATAGCACTGGTGACGGCCATGAACACAATAAGCAAAGAAGCAACGGCACCGCCAGTACCCAAAAGGGCCACTGCAGCGTTAGGAAGCACCAAGCCGGCATTCACCTCAGCCGAAGTGAGCGGCTGGGGGTAGGTGGGCCACGAAGGAGTACCCTCTAAGCACAATGCAGTAAGACCCAAGGTGGTGGCAATGAACATGGGCACAGCAAACCAGGCAAGGCCACCAAACACGTAACCAGGCATGGCAGCTGCAGGGTCAGCAGCGAATGCCTTATTGAAGTAGCCATTGTCAAGGAAAACGGTTCCAAAGTTGCCAATAATGTTGATCACAAAGAAAATTCCGCCGCTTCTAGAGTGCATGGTCAAGTAGGAGCCTTCAGCGTTACCAGCACGAGGCTTAGTCTCCGCCAAGGCAGTGACCATCTCCCACACGACACCAGGAGAGCCCAACTTGTCTGAAGTTGCAAATGTGGTGAAGGCAAAGACAAAGATGATAATCACAAGCACCACAGTATGGGTGTAGTCAGTCAAGAAGGTCGCTTTGATACCACCAAACATGGTGTACAACACCACGCCAAGAGGCAACAAAAGACAGGCCGCCACGACGTGCATACCAGTCATGTCGTTAACAACGGCAGAGCCACCGGTCAAAAGCATAGCCGTCACCAAGACGTTGGTAGCCAAGCCCCAGAACGAGTAGACATAGTGTGTAGTGGTGCCATACCTCTTCTTGACAATTTCAAGGTAGGTGTGGGCACTGGGAGCTCTCTCCTTCGCCTTGATTGCGAGGCAAGCAAACAAGATAATTTGGCATGTTGCACCAGCAGCGTAAAAGAAAGATCCTGACACACCGTTGTTGTACACTTGTGTCGTTGACGTAAGCAAAGTTGCCGACCATGTCCACGACGATACCACACACGATGAGATGAGGAAGGTTTTAACCGAGCGGCCAGCGGTCGCGAACTCTTCCGCGGTCATTATTTCGCGGTTGTAGCGCTTTAACACGTAGGTGGTCAACATCATGCCTGCGGCGAACACGAAGCCGAGACCCACCACCACGGCGTAGCCCGCACCTTGGGGAAGAGGTATGTGTTTAGCAATAGTAGACATTGCCGATTTTCTAACGGGTCACTTTCCAGATATTAAAGTATTGGGACAAGCTCAGATCCCTTGCTGATCGCTGAGGTAGAATTGACCCCAGAAGCCTTGTAGAGAGTAGAGAAATTTTTCACCAGTGAAAAATATATTGGTAACTCCAGGTGAGGTTCCAAATCAGGTCAGAGAAGCAACGGTTTGCAGCAACAGAGGGTCTGATTGATGTACCAAAGCCTGACTGTGCTCGGCTCTAATGGCAGCTGAGAGCGGCCATTTATATACTTGAGCTAAACTGCAACCGTTATGCGGGCCTGCATGTCATGCAGATACCCCAAGAAATGCAGTCAAATCGCCACGGCGTGAGCGCAGGGCCGACGGGCCGGCGAAATCAGTCGTGCCAACCTAAGCCCAATAGGGCATTAACGTCGATAAGAAACCTAAACCGGCTGGGGCCCTCTGCCAGCCTCGCCTCCTGCAGGGCTCAGCCCTTGCAGCCGGTCTCCACCACTAAAATGTGCCTGTCCTGCAGAAAGTCTTATCTCGCCGACACTTATCTTGATAAGAGATAAGTACGACTACTGCGAGGCACTGCCAAAGCAACGAAGACGTTATGCTGTCAGGTGCTGAGATGGCGAAAACGATGCGAGTTGCCCACAGCTCTCCACGAGGAGGGAACAAGCATCCCCAGCATGGTTCGAGACACCCGCTGGGGTCCGTTGACACCAAAAAGACCTCTGCACGACCCTACCCCCACTAGCGCCGCTGCAAGCACCCCACCACGGCTTGCATGTGCACCATGCAGTCGACGAGGGGTGCATACAATTTCCGTTCCGTCCATGATAACGATCTCACTTTACGTTGAGACAATACACGAGGAAGATCACAATGGCTCGTGGAGCCTAGTGTGCGGGGCCGAGCCATACGGCGTCTCTCGACTGCAAGCTTGGTCGTCTCCCGCTCAAAACAGGCAGCATGTCAGGACTACGGCAGTTTACAATGCCACTGTCCGCTTCCTTGCGTTTCGTCAGCACGGCCATCCCGCTCGGGCGGGGGAGCTAGCTTCCGCAGCAGGCGCCGAGAAGGCTCACACGAGAGTACTTATCACGTGGTACATCACGTGCTTTTCACGTGTCGTTATATAGTGTGCGGCCCAGCGGCCCTCTTTTTATGGATTGCTGGGAGCCTGCCGCGGCGAATCGCAGCCGACGGCCGATCCTCGGCGACGGAGAGCACGTGCTCTTCGTGCGAGACAGCGTGGGGCTCTACCAGGGGAAGAGCAAGATCGTGGCCCACCAGAATGGGCGCATCTACCTCACCAACAACCGGGTGGTGTACATCGACGACAAACAGCCTGAACAGCGAAGCATCGAGCTCTCGTTGGCCCGCGTGGTGCGCGCTGAGGCAGTGGAGGGCTTTCTTCGCTCGCTGCCGAAAGTGAAGCTTTATCTCGCCGAGGAAACCGCAGCGCCGGACACAGCCGCCCGAGCCCGTTCTCCAGCCATTGCGCCGGTCGTGATTGACTGGGTGTGCCAAATCTGCTCTTACAACAACCACACGCCGAGCAGCAATAGAGACGAGGCGCGGTGCGTGTCGTGCGGGCTTCGCCCGGCGCAGAAGCTCGAACCACCGACACCGGCGGCGGCAGCACCAGCGGCGGCCCCGGTGGCAGCATCCAAAACCCACCAGTGCCCGCGATGCACGTTTGTGAACCATCCGCTGATGAAGTTCTGTGAGATATGCGGCTCCGATCTCGGTACTAGCGCCAGCACCCCGGTGCCGGCGGTGAGTCTCACCACCGAGGAGCCCGTCGTGTACACCAAGGGCAAGCCGTACGTGAAGATCAGTTTCCGCAAAGGCGGCGAGAGCAAGTTCCAGGAGCTCGTGGCGGAGCAGCTCGCGAGCCGCAAGTGGGAGGCGTTGGTGGCGGCGGGCCTGGTGAACGTCTCGGGGACCAAGGTGCGCACGGAGGTGGCGCCGCCCAAGGGACCCGGCGGGGGCATCCACTCGCTCGAGCGGCTTGGCGAGTTCCAGCGGCGCAGTAACGAGGCCATCTTGACGGCGCTGTTGGAGGACCTCGAGCAGCTCATGTACAAGGCGCACGAGCTCATTAAGATGCTGGCCAACTTCAGCAAGTTGGTGAAGAACAGCAACCACCAGGCATTCGCCGGCACCACCATCCCGCCGCTCAACATCAGCAAGTCCTCGGGGTTGTACTACCAGGAGCTTGCGCGGCACTTGTGCGAGTACGCGCTCGCGAGCCACTTGACGCGAGAGTCGTCCATGATCACGGCCCAGGACCTCTTTGCCAACTACAACCGGTATCTTGTGCTCACGCAGGGCTTTGGCACGGACTTGATCCAGCCGGCGGACTTCAACAAGTGCCTCGATCTCTTGGAGCCGCTCCTGCTCCCGGTGCTATTGCGGCGCTACGAGCGGTCGCAGCTCCGCGTGCTCACACCCCGGCTGCACGCCAACGACTACAGCGAGGTGATTGTGCGTTTTCTCGAGGACCAGCGCTACGAGTTCCACTGCCAGCGAGTGCGTAGCGTCCTTCTTGGCGCCGACGGGCCCTCGCACTTCCGTGGCTGCACCCTCAACGACGTGTGCAGCGCCTTTAGCTGGTCGTACAGCGTGGGTGAGGAGGAGATCGAACGGGGTATTGCCAGCGGGCGGCTCGTGCTCGACACCAGCATCGAGGGCACATTTTACTTTGTCAATGCCTTCGCCGAGCCCTTGCCTGCCATCGACGAGAGCGACGTGGCTGCGCGAGTGGAGCGCCAGCTTGCGGCGGAGCAGGAGTCTGTGCTCACGGAGATGCAGCTGGCGGTTTCGCAGCCGGAGCCACCACTGCCACGTTTCGACTCGCCAGCCCCCGACTCCGCCATCGTGTCGCCCGGCGAGCTGCCGCCGCCACTGTCCCGGCCGCTGCTGGCGGCGCTCCCCGCCCTTGCCACCTCTGATAATCTCAATGGTCTTGCGGGCCTCATTATCTAGCATTCTACAGCATAGCATCTACAACGCGACTGCTCCGAGTAGGCTGCCCGCACGGCCGGTCGCGGCCTCGAACCGCCGTTTGTGGCCCGCACCGTTTCGTGTGCAAGGAGGTTTTTCAAGCTTTTCCGCGCGCACTGGCTGCTCCAGCCTTTCTTTCAGCCGCCCTGTTTCCGTCCTGCACGCTTGCAGGGATATGGCCTGGTACCTGGACACTGTGTACCGGCATCCCCCACGCTGCCCGCAGCAAAGCACCCGCCCGCCAAAAACGCCATTGCTGGGCCCAAAACGCCGCCCCACGAGTGCCCTACACGCCGCGACCCGCTGCCTGCGCTTCGTGCCGCCCGCCGCCCGCCCCCCACCGCCGCAACGGCGCCGCCTGATTGCTGCCACCAAGTAACACTCCCGGCACACCATGTCGTTTCTCTTCAAGCGCAACCCCAAGACGCCGCCGGAGCTCGTGCGCGCGCTCAACGAGCAGCTCGCCAAGCTCGACGCGTCGCCAGAGCGCAAGTACCAGGACGAGTGCGCGCGGTACCTCAAGCAGATGAAGGCGATCCTCCACGGCGACGAGGAGACGACGCCGCAACCGGACCAGATTCTGCTGTTGGCGCTCGAGATCTACCACACCGACTGTCTCGTGCACCTTGTGGGCAACCTCAAGAAGCTCGACTTTGACTCCCGCAAGGACGTGCTCATTCTCTTTTCCACCATGTTGCGACGAGAGGTGGGCAACACCAGCCCCACGGTGGACCACTTGCTCAGCCGGCCGGACGTGTTGGTGATGTTGATGAAGGGGCCCGAGCACCCCGACACCGGCCTCGTGAGCGGCCAGATCCTCCGCGACTGCCTCAAGCACGAGGAGATCAACCGGTTCGTGCTCGAGAGCCCGGTGTTCTGGAACTACTTCAAGTACGTGCAGATCGCCGTGTTTGAGATCGCCACCGACGCCTTCGCCACCTTGCATGACCTGTTGACGGTGCACAAGAAGCTCGTGCTGGACTTTTTGGCCCGCAACTACGAGCCCTTCACCCTGCACGTGAACCACTTGATCCAGCTGCGCAACTACGTCACCAAGCGCCAGAGCGTGCGCCTTCTCGCCGAGCTCGTGCTCCAGCGCCAGAACCAGTACTTTCTCAACCGCTACTTTGACGACACCAACAACCTCAAGCTCATCATGTTGGTGTTGAGCGACAAGCTGCGCAACTTGCAGGTGGAAGGATTCCACATCTTCAAGTTCTTTGTCGCCAAGCCGAAAAAGGCCCCCAAGGTGTTGGAGGTGCTCTCCCGCAACAAGGAAAACTTTGTCGCCTTCTTCCGTAACTTTGACATTGAGAGCTTGAACGACCCCAACTTGGTGGAGGAGCGCGACTACATCTTGGCCGAGATACAAAAGCTCCCGTCAACAAAAGATAGCATATAGCATAGAGATACTCTGAAAAATACAGCGTTTACTGGCACACGCGCGACCAGTTCTTGTACTCCTCCTCGCCGTACTGGATCTTCTCCACCCACTTGGCGATCTGGGCGGTCAACTCGCCCGAGTTACCGAGCTTGCACGGCACATCAATGTCCTTGCCGCGGAAGGCAATGTTGCGGATGGGCGACACCACGGCAGCAGTACCGGCGCCAAACGCCTCCACCAACTTGCCCTTCTCGGCGCGCTCAATCACCTCGCTCATGGTGAACTTTCTCTCGGAAACAATCCACTCGCTGGCGGGCAAGCGGTCGCGGGTCAACTCCAAGATGGAGTCACGGGTGACACCCTCCAAGATGGTGCCGTCCAAGGGCGGGGTGACCAACTCCTTCTTGCCGTCGTCAGTCTCAAACACAAAGAAGGCATTCATGGTGCCGACTTCGGTGACGTACGCCTCCTCGCCAAAGAGCCACAAGTTCTGCTGGTGGCCGCGGCTGGCAGCTTCCCTCTGGGGGACGATGCAAGGCGCGTAGTTGGCACCCAACTTGCGGTTGCCCGCTCCGCCGGGCCACGCTCTCACGGCATCCTCTCTGGCCTCCAAGGACACGGGCTTGAAGCCAGTGGGGTAGTAAGGGCCCACGGGAGAGGCAATGACAAAGATCAAGGCGCGGTCGGGCCAGGCGACACCAAGCGAGGTGGTGGTTCCGATCATGGTGGGGCGGAGGTACAACGAGTAGCCCTTCTGGTCGGGCACAAAGTCCTTCTCAAGGACACAGAGCTTCTCAATCAACTTGGCAAGCTCCTCGCCCTCAAAGGTGGGGAGGGCAATGCGTTCCGCCGACTTGTTCATTCTCTCCATGTTCTTGTCAATGCGGAAAGTACGCACGTTGCCGTCGGCATCCTTGTACGCCTTCAATCCCTCGAACAACTCGAAGGCGTAGTGGAACACCACAGCCGAGGGGTCGAGCAGGAGGTTGTGATAAGGCAGGATCACAGGGGTGCCCCAGCCATTCTCCTTGGTCCACTCAATCTCGAGCATGTGGTCGGTGAAGGTCTTGCCAAACACCAACTGCTCGTTGGGGAGCTTTGCCTTGGGCGTGGTGGTCTTGTTGATCTGAAGCTTCGATGCGTTCAACGACATTTTGCGGATCTGGTTAGTAAGGAACCTCATGTCAAAATTTTTCACCGGCTGTGGATGCGACGTTTTCTCGGCGCGGCGCTCGTGACAGCGACTGGAGGCTGACGGTGTGGGTACGACTTGGGAAACCTGCTCTGGCGGGCGCTCTATGCTCTATAAAGGTGCACTCGGAGGGCGGCTTTGTCGAGGTGAAAAGAACTGCGAGATCGCCAACGATGACTCACGCGAAAATCCACGACACCACAGAATATGCGTCCCGAGAAATTGCAGCCCCACGGACTGGTGAATTGCCCCGGTAGGTGGCGGGAGGCGACGATACATACGTTTTATTGGCTGTGCTGCGCGGAAAGAAGTGTGGGGATTATATACGCACCGGCTAGAAACGGACTGCTTCGGCTAGACTCGGAATTGGTCAATGGACTACGTTTGTGACTCAGTGAGCCCACCTTCCTCCGCCTTGCTCCTTACCGCCTCCAGTCCCCCTGTAGTCGCCTCGTGAGCGCCCAATGGCTGCTCTTCTCGAAACATACAGGTCGCGTGGCTCAAAAACGTTGGGAGCGGCCGGTTTCAAAGCCGCAGTCGGCACTAAATCGTTCCTCCGGGCAGTACTGAGGTGTATTTGTACAGTAGTCACTCCCAAATGCGCAAGTTCTCTACCGGCGTGCCCTGGATAGTGACACGGCCGTGGGGATCGGTGTCG
Source organism: [Candida] ascalaphidarum (assembly GCA_030674335.1). Classification (NCBI taxonomy): domain Eukaryota; kingdom Fungi; phylum Ascomycota; class Pichiomycetes; order Serinales; family Debaryomycetaceae; species [Candida] ascalaphidarum. Next base: position 37,563 of record JAKTYC010000003.1, read on the forward strand.
AGTATCGAGGACTTCCTGAATGGGAGCGTCCAGAGCACCTCGCCGTCTCCGACAAACACGCCGTTGACTTTCGTCACCCGTAGCACCTTCTCGAGGTTCACGTCGTGGCCAACGTCGCCCGCAGCGCATGTGCCACGCGCAATGTCTATGGCACGCACTGAGTCGATCCACTCGGGGCGCACAACACGCCCATGCGTGTCTATGCGGTTGGGCTCGAGAACTTCCACGCCAAGCCGAAGGGCCTCGAGCCGCGGCACCCAGAGGCCAGTCTTTTCGAACTCTTGGTCTCCACGCAGCTCGCGATACACCATGCGGCTGATGTGCGCAGGGCCCGTCATGGCTCCCACATGCATTTCGTACTCGTCCACCGTTGGCGCCAAACCGCACTGCGGCTGCGTTCCCGTCATGCTGTAGGTATCGTAGAAGCTGCCCAGAAGCTCCACCGCGCTGCCGTCGAGCGGGTTTTGCAGAAGGTAAGCTGGCCGCCGCAACTGGCGCCCGTATTTGCGCTCAGGTGCAAAAAGCTCGTCCCACAGATAGTATCGCAGAGCCATGAACCCCCCATGCATGCTCTCAGGTTCGAGCACGCTTGTTTGGCACTGTTCAAGACTTGCAAATGGATCGAAAGTGCGCACCGGCCACCGGCCCGCGGTGACTGGCACCTCCACAGTGTGGTAGGTATCCACAGCGTCCGCGTCGCAAGCTTCTTGAAGCGATCTGCTGACATATAAGCATCTCTTGAATCTCCGGATGAGCTTGGCGAGAAGCAGCTGGGTTGGCATATGATCTTTACCGGTCAAGTTACGTTCAAAGAGGACCCGTGGCGCCGCGAGTCGCTTATCGTACCACACAGGGTGCGCCTCGGTAGAGAACACCCAGTTTTTTCCATTCATTAGCGGACTGTGAAGGAAAACTTTGTCGTCCGTGTCAAAGAGAAGATATAGGTACTTCAAAGTCTCGCTCATCACAAATGTCTCCATGCGGTTTTGCCTTTCGCCGTTGCGAAGATCCTGGATGCCGCCGAAGCCACATGGCGCACGATATCGATGCTTGAGAAGATCGAGCACCCGGGACCCGATTGCAAGATACATCGGGTCTCTGGTAGCACGATATAAGTAATAGGTCGACTCTATAAATTCTGGTCGAAGAGGATACCACTCTAGCGCGATAGGGTCATCTGCCGCGCTGGTGAAAACGTATGTCCAACGCTCAGGGATCAGGTCGTAATGGTTCCAAAGCTTCCAGTACACCAAATGTGTACTCACGGCATTTGAGAGCTGACCCACTAGAACCTGCAAGCCACTCCAGAACGCACCCAACAGATCGATCCAGAGAGTTTTCTGGCGGCCATCGCTGGCCCCGACGTTCGCAAAGACCATGGTCCCGTCCTTCCCAGTGTTTCCCTGTGCCAGGTGCGTTAAAAGTGCTTTGTATGAGGTGCGGAAAACTTCCCACATATGCTTGTCGTTGAAGATTATGGAACCCTTTGCTGCGTACTCAAAGAATGAGTCGACAGAGGCGCCGATGCCGCTGATGTCATCTGTCCATTCGCTGCTGATTGGATCGAGGGTCATTGGTAAGAGGTTAAGATCCAGCCGTGAAGCCCAAACCTTGTAGAATGCATGCTGCGAATACCGCTCGAACTGCGGGTCGCCAGAGAGCTTTGAAAGAAGAGTGAACTCCAACATGGGTGTTGTGGCACCAGAAGTGCATGTTTCCTTTTGCAAGTGCGGCGGAACACCAGTAATCCCGCGAGCTAGGTTTGCCCTCGGGAGCGGGATCCCCGATTCTGTTTTGAAGGCCTTGACAAGGCGAAGGCCCAAGTCGTATGCCATTTCCAATAAAAAGCCATTGTAGTTCTGGCAGATTTCCTGGAACCTCTCTAATCGGGACGGAACCCTTGCAACGTTGGTGACATCCGTTAAAAGAAGGTGCGCTGAGAGGAGCCCACCAAGAGACCGAATGGTGGACTCAAATACCTGTACCACGGTGTCCTTTTCGAACAACAGATGCTTCTGCTGCTCAAGGAATTGCAACACGTTCTCCAACTCGTCCCACTCTTCCATAATCATCAATGTGTCGATATTGTCGAGTACTGTCGACGACACATTGCCCATGGCATCGTTTCTTATCACATCATCCACGCGATCATAGTCTGGCCCGTATGGATCACACGTGAAGGGCCGTACTTCATCGAAGGGAAAGCCGTGCTTCATGTACAGGCGCCATGCGTGCTGAAAGAGACTGCGAGTCTCGTTTTTGAGGTGTCGAACATGGCTTGGAGTGAACAGGCCATCAGCATAATTAGCCACCACGATGGAGCACTGCAAAAGAGCCAAAAGCCACCACGCCCATCGGCGCGTGATCATTGCAGACTGAAGGAGCCACGCTTGACACCCATCTTATCAGGATCTCATCTCGAGAGGTCACGTGAAAATCTTCAATCACGTGAATAACGGCCGCCGGCACTACAAGACCTACAGTCATGGTGACAGATATTGCTTTTGTGTGTCTATGTAGTTCCAGACAGATGTCTAATAAATATTATTTGCCAAAGATGCGATTCACCTGCGATACCACCTTGCCTGTTCCGAACAAGAGGGTAATTGCAATCAAGGTGACGTTCATCACCACTAGAAGAAGTCCACTGAGCATGAAGCGTGGGGCAAATACCTTCCACACCATGAGGTGGCGCCGGAAGTGCGCAGTAAACACAAAACTCAGCAAACTGAGGAGCGTCTGGTAGGTAATAACGCTGGTGATATTGGTGATGACCTGCAGGAGTACTGTGATTGGTTTGTTTGACGGCGTAGTGTTCCAAAAGGTGATCAACGGAACAGAGATGCAAATCACGAGAAAAGAACCAAAGGTGTTGAGGAATATATTCAAGTGTGTGAACGGAAACACGATTGTCTCTGTAGTCATGAAGCCCACATCCCATTGGACGGAAGGAATGGTGGCTTGATGACCAGTGCTGAAAAAGTGTTGGTATCCCAAAAGGCAAAACAACACCGGGGAGATAAGATTGCGGCGCAAATCCAACATAGCGATAAGTTCCAAAAGAGACAATATCTGCAAAAGGAGCATACCAAGAGAAAGCGCGCCGAGTGGTTTAGTCACCAACATAATAGCGGCTGCAAAGTTCAACACCAATAAAAAGTATGAGGAGCCACTCACATTTCCATAGCCAAGAATGGTCGCCCGCGGGCGGGGATCAAGATCGGACACGTCGGCATCCAGCTCGCTTTCGCTGGGGTTTCCCGAATTGCCTTCAACGTCCACTTTCACGCACAATGGACCCCGCGACCAGCTATAATTAGCTAAGGCGAGAGCGATTATCAACACGATTCTTGCAATGGCCAATTTCAATGATTTTACCATGGGACCGCTGACGTCAGCGAAAACCTGCCCGAAAAGCTGATGCGCCTCCATGTACTCGAGACCCCAATACACTCCAGTCATGAACAACAAGAATGATAATCCCGTACCGATCCAGAGAGGAGCGGCGGAGTGATATGAGTTTGACAACTTATAAAATTGTCTTATTGTGGTAGGAAGCCAATAAGACATGGTAAGCAACAACAAGGTCGACCACCAGGTAGTCTTGAAGGTGGCACGACACAAAGGATGTTGCTCTTCTCGACACAAGTTTATCATTGACACTATTCTCGAGAGAATAATGAAAGTTGCTGCATGGGAGACGCCAAGAAGGCGACGGCCCTTATTGATCTTAAAACTCGTAGCGCAGGTGAACAAACAGCAGAAACCAAATGTTGTAATGAAGAACGACACCATCTTGTCCTCCCAAATAATAAATGAATTAGAGGCAAAAATGAGACAGTGTAGCGTAATAAACAACAAGCCGACGAAGGACCAACTGTTGAAGTTGAAGACGAAGAATTCCACGATCTGGTGCCATAGCCAATTGACACTGAAGCGGTCCATGATCGGGGCCCAAAGACCTATTATTATGCCCAGTGCAGAGCCAATTGAAAGGCATTGTTTAGCGGAGAATCCCTCTGGTTTGAGTACAATATACACGGAGAAGCTCAAGACCAACCCTAGCAAGGTCATAGCTATGACTGAGCCAATGAATTCAAAGGACATCATCAGGACACGAACAGAGGGAATTGATCGTGAGTATGTCAAGATGAATGTCAAGGACATGAAAAGAATAGCGATACCAATGCTTATCGAGACCAAGTCGAACCTGGCCCAGAGCCCTTTACACTGCTCGAGAGATTGGTATTGGTATCGTTTTGCATCCTCAATGAGCTTGGGAAGGTATTTTTTGGAGGAACCGAACTTTGAGTAGTTGCTGAGGAGGTGCTCAAATTTGTCATTAATGTCCTGGTTCAGGGCCAAGGTGGTTGAAGTCTGCCTGAACTTTTGAATTTGCTGCAATGTCTGGATGCTGGCCCTCATCAAGTCCTTTTCTGAGGAGAATGCCTCGTCAATTGGGAAGCCCAAGTTGTTATGCGGGATGGGCAATCCGAAGAGAAGTGAAATGGTGGGAACGAGGTCGATCTGATTTACCGAGCGGTAGTTCTTGCCCATGTTTGAAATGTCGTAGTGCTCTCGCGACTTGCGGTTGAAGCGGATGTTTTTGTTCTTGGTGTACATGAAGAAAGTGGCCTCAAGCTCGTCGAGGGAGTCGCCGCCATGATTGCCGGTCAGGTCCATTCCGTGGTCGCCCATGACAATGAGCACTGTTTCTTCGTCCAAGGCGTCCACCACCGCTCGGAGCTCGCGGTCCATCTGGGTGAGTTTGTCCTCCATGGCGCGATGCGCCGGGCCGTAGCGGTGGCCAGCATGGTCGACACCGAGGAAGTGGCCAATGAGCACGTCCCACGACGAGGCGTTCAGCTGGGCCATGAGGGGATGCACGTGCAGCAACACACCATTGTCAACGGTGTGGAGGTCCCACACGTTCAACGAGTCATAGGGGAAGTGCAACGACGGGTCGATGTACTTCGTGAAGAGCGCCAGCCAGGTGTCGTCGCCGACAAAGGCCACCGTCTTGTTGCGGCGGTGCATCTGCAAGAGCCAGTTGTCCTCGTCAATGGCATCGCCTGCAAAGTTTGATCCGGCGTCGATGAAGGTCGGGAGCGTGCCCGTGGTGAGGCCCTTGAGCCGCTGGAGCGTGGTGGTGGGCGGATCGGCGATGAACTTGAGGAGCACGGCGCGGTCCGGGTGTTGCTCGTGCAACTCGTAGAGAAGCGGGAGCTTGTTGTGGTAGTGCTGCGTCGAGCCCGGCACCGGGATGGCGAAATCGAACCGGAGCGCGTCCACCACAAGGATCACCGCCTTCGACACCGTCGCGGGCGCGCAGTCGCCGGCGCAGGCAGCCACGTCGGGCGGCACCTCCCGCGTCAAGAGAAAGCCGTTGGTGAAGAAAACAATGCCGATGAGCTGGAGCACGAAAAAGAACACAAGCACAGTCACGTAGCCAAAGAAAGTCACCTGGAGCTTCTGCAGCCGCACGCGGCTGCGCAGCTCCAGTTGCTGGGCCATCTGCTGCTTGAGGATGCGCTGCCGAGCGTCCATGCCTCGAGTAGATCAGGACCGTTCACTGCCGTCGCAAGGCTGACGAGAGAGCGCCTAAAGTGCAGGTTCCCGATGCGCTAGTCGTCGCGGGCCTGGGATCGGCGGCAGGAGACGTTTCGAGCGGTATGGCCGTGGTGGAGGGAAAAAGAACCGGCGGTGTTGTCCGCGGTAGGCGTGCGCGGCCGGGCTGTGCGCGGGCACGCCGCGGGCCTGCCGGGATTGGGCGCGCGCGGCGCGGGACGGCAGCGGGCCTGCCGGGATTGGGCGCGCGCGGCGCGGGACGGCAGCGGGCGTGGCACGGCGCAGCTACGGGTGGGCTGGTGGTGCTCTAGTTATACATATGGTACACTACTCCATCGAGTGATCGATCTGGGAGAGAAAGTCCTGGTCAAAGGCGTCGCCGCCAAGCATGTCGTCGCCCTCCTGGAAGTTGATCAAGTCACCCATGTCGTCCATGCCCTCGTTGAGGTTGGCGTCCTGGAGGTTGGCGTCGTGCGGCACGTCCATGGCGCCGCCAAAGAGGTCCATGTCGTCGGGGCCGGGGCCCGGGGCTGCGGTGGCGGCGCCGCCAGGGCCAAGGCGCGGCTCGGGCTTGTTCAGGAAGTTGTCGTAGTTGCCGCCAAAGTTGGCGTACTGGTCCATGTACACGTCGCGGCCGTAGTCGCCATTCAAGTCGTCCACGTACGGCTCCACCCCGCCGCCGGCATCCTGGCCGTCCACAGGGCCCATCCCGATGAGCAGGTTGATCAGCTTGGGGTCGTAATTTTCTGGCGCGCGCTGCACTGCTGTAAGCCGCTCGGTGGGTACGCTGTACTGCCGCTGGCGCGTGCTGGCGTACTTTTTGTGGAACCGCGCGCGGTACGCGGCGAGGGTCGACTCCAACTCTGCCTCGAGCGCCGTAAACGACTCCGGGTCGCTCAAGCCGCGCTGCAACTCGGCGAGACGCGCCACAGCCTCCCGCTGGTAGACGTACTCGTCACTGCTGTCAACCTTCCATTGGCCGGCACCTTCTTGCCGCGCCTCGTCGTTCTGCTTCTCCATGAGTCGCACCTTGGCCCGCATCAACCTCACGTCGCCTATGAAGCCGTCTTCCGGCTTGAGCTCGCGCACGTATGCCTCCAACTCGGTGTCGCTCATCCTGTCGATGTTTTCGGGCTTCTTGGCATGTGGAAACAGGCTGGGTGGTATGATTTTCGAGCTGTGGACGTACTTGGACGTCACGTTCTCCAACCACTCCTGGTTGTTCACAAACCGCGCCAAAGCGTCACTGCGGAACAGTATGAGGTCTGCTCCATCGTGCAAGTGCACGTCGGGCTCCTCCTTCATGGGCATGCGGCCGCCAGCGCCGCCGCCAGCTGGCCCCACGCCGTGTGGGGGGCCACTGCCTGGGCCGTACCCTGAGCCGCCAGGGCCCATTCCCGGCCGCACAGGCGCTCCGTACGGTTGCATGGGGCCGCCCATGGGCCTGCTCCGCCGTCTGAACCGGTTCGCCGACTGCATGGTTTGTGGCTAGAAGATGAAATTGGTGTCGCTGCCCGCGCTTCACAGTAGTGTCGTGTCTGCACCGCGAAATATCACCAGCCGGGGCGGACGTGGTCCTGCATGACGAGCAGAGCAGCGCAGAATGCCCTACGGTTGGTGCCAAATGGGCGCCCTCGCAATCTATATGTCTGTTGGTGTATATACATCATTAATTAGTCACACAATGTCTGAAATGAAGCGGACGCCGTAGCGCCAATGGGAGTCGTGGAATGCAGTGGTCATGGAGATTCTATAAGCGAGGTTACACCTCGAAGCGCCCATTCACAAACTCTTCGACCTCCATGTGGTTGTCGTCGATTTCCATGTCGTCCTCCTCGTCAAGCTGCTCGTCGATCACATCCTCGTCGGGAGGAAGGTTAGGGTTGCCCGGGATGAATGAGTTGGGGCCCTTGTATAAGTTGTTGCGGTGTGATCTGCCGAAATGGTCCTCCATGGCTGAAGCATCCACATAGGTGAAGCCTTTGAAATTGGCCTGGATGCCTGGGCTCAATGGGGTGGACGCCATCTCAAACTGTCTCTTCAACACCGATGCCGACTCTGACGTGAACTCAGGGTCAAAGTTGGACGTGTCGGTCTCAGAGGTGAGATGCGGCTTGAACGGGGGTGGAATGCTCTTGCTGCGCAACAAGTCCCAATCAATGTCGGCAAAAAAGGCGTGGGCACGCAACTCACGGGCGTCGTTCTGAGAGCCCAACCGGTGACGCGGCTCACGGTTCAACAAACCCTTAATGAACGAGCGTCCCTCGGGACTTAACACTTCCTTCGGGAGGCGCACCTTGCCGTGCACAATGTTGTAGTACATTTGCTGGGTGTTGTCCGCGTAAAATGGCGACCAACCACAGCACATCTCAAACATGAGAACGCCGAGAGACCAAAAGTCGACCATTTTGGTGTACCCTGACTCGGTCAAAAGAACCTCAGGAGCTAAATACTCGGTTGTTCCGCAGAAAGTGTTGGTGGTGCCATCATTGTTCAAGTTAGCCTTGGACAAACCAAAGTCGCAAAGCGAAATATGGCCATTGGCATCCAATAAGATGTTCTCTGGCTTCAAGTCACGGTAGACAATATCGTTGTCATGCAAATGCTCCAAAGCCAAGACAAGCTCGGCAATGTAAAACTTGGCTCTGTCCTCGCTGAACCGTCCCTCTTTCTGCAAATGCCAAAAGAGCTCGCCGCCAGACATGTAGTCGGTCACGAGGTAGAGGTCTGTAGGTGTCTGGAACGAGAATTTCAACCCCACAATGAACAGAGACGCTGCGCCTGAAGTTCTCACCAAAATGTTGCGCTCGCCGATGGTGTGGGCAATCTCCTTCTTCTTGACAATAACCTTCTTGGACAACACCTTCATGGCGTAGATTCTATCGGTGTCCTTCTTCTTGACCTGAAACACCTGTCCAAAGGTGCCCTTGCCCAACAATCTCAACACCTCAAAGTCATCGGGGCCATACAGCTTGGTGGAGAGGGTTGTGTACTCCCACTGTACCTTGATGGAGCCGGAAACACGCTCGCCAACGACACGAGGGGCCAACTGCAACCATTCGGCGTTGTTCTTTCTGTTGGAGGTGGAAGCGGTGGTGGAGGGCTGGATGCGGACATGGCCCAAGAAGGCGTCATCATTAGCAGCATCGTAGACGGAAATATCCAACTCGGACTTGGAGCCCACCACGTCGAAGGTAGCGTCGTGGTTCCAGATGGGGCTCAATGAGTTAGTGGTGAGATGGGCCAAGTGCTGCGACGACGACTGTCTCTGGTACATCAGGGGCCGGTTGGCGCCGCCCTGGTACATGGACATGGACTTGTTTTGGGGCTGCAAACTGGGCAGCTTGCCGTAGGAGCCGGCGGAGCTGGTGACAAACTCGGAGCTTTCAAAGGTGCACACCACGTACGGTTGGGAGTGGGCGGTCTTGATCAAGAGGTTCTGGGCCTCGATGATCACCACCTTGAGCTTGCCCTTGGGCTGCGAGCCGTTGTACTTCTCCTGTACCTGGCCCAGCTCGTCGGTGCTGATGATGACGGGCTGGTCGCCGGCAGTGGTGGCGGTCAGCGAGCCCGAGCCCTGCTTCGACAGCATGGCATCGGCCGCCGCGGTGTGCGGGGCCTGGGGTTCGTGCACCGTTGCTGCCGGCGCGGGCTGGCCGTGCTGGCGGATGGTGTCAGAGGCGTTGGCGAGGGCGTTGGAGGTGGTGCCGTACGCCAACGAGTCCTGCGCCACGGCGGTGGTCGGCGCCGGGCTTGCGAGGCCCTTTGGGAGGAACTTGGCGCGCGTCTGCGGGTCCTCGTACAGCGGCAGCGGCAGGGCGTCCTTCTTGTGGAGCGCCGAGAAGCCAAAGATGGACTTGGCAAAGTCGGCCATGATGCTGAGATACGCGGGATGTGGGGGCGCCGGGCGGGGCTGCGCGGGGGCAATCCGAGCTCACGCGTTCAGGCTCACACGAGGGGAGCGGTGGGGGCCGGAGATCGCTGGTGGGGGCGCCACGGTGCTCCGGTTTCGTCCGGGGGGGCAGGTGATGCCTCGGGGATCACGGCGCGATGAAGGCGGGCTCAGGCACCCAGGAGGCGCCAAAGTCGCGGGAAAGCTGCTGGTGCGCGGCCGGGGGCAGTGGCAGCGGCGTGGACCGAGCGGCTGGGGCTCCAGGAGCGGGCGGGCCGGGGAAGGCGCGGTGGGAATGGGGGCCTCGGGTACGCGGCAGAGGAGGCAAAACCGCGGCTACTGAGAGGGTGTGTGCCGCTGTGTTTCGTGTGCTCGTTCGCTGAGGACGCTGGGCCTGGGCGGAGCAAATGCAAGGAGAAAGCTGGGAAAAAAAGCCGGGTGCTGCTGACTCAAGCGCTCCCTATGCTTGCAAATTTCTTTTTTGTGTGATGGAGTGTGGTTACACAAAACTCTTATCGTTGTCCTGCAGATCTGTCGATCACGTGCAAGTGTCGCTAACGCCGGCGTGCAGACGGTCGCGGCGGCGGGGCGGCAGAGTCCGTCGTCGGCGGTGTCGCGGGCAAGCGTGGTCCTGCGTGTACCGAGCACGCTGCGCACGGTGCAGGGATTAGTGCTGGCTGCGTTACGCCAGGGTGGACTCAGGTGGGCCACACCACGTGATACGCTCTGCTGCTCTTTGCTCGACGACGACCCGCTCAACCATGCTGTCGGTGGGAGTAACGGCCCGCTCCATGTTGATTATGTAAGCAATAACCTCTGTCTCTCTTTCCTATCTCTTTTTCTTCTCGAGTCACTCGTGCCATTTGGCCAGCTATGCCTCTTGGGGCTCCTGTCTTGACCGCTCCACCTCCTCTGTCTGCTCCCGCCCTGCATCAAATAGCCACGAGTACTCGATTCGCAATCTGATGATAGTGTCCTGCACACGCTGCTGAAAAATTCACGGTGCGAGCTCCACCAGGCTTTTTTCCAGCATGTTCCAGACGGGGTTACGGCTCGTGCGCGCGTTGCACGGCAGCGCTGGTGCGTGGGAGAAGTACCACAAGATCACCAAGATCGCCAAGCCCGTGGACAAGACGGTGTACCGCGCCGGTGACGATGGAACCGGCGTGCACGTCCCGCTCGCCAAGAAGCAGTACCCCGACTACGAGTACGAGGCAATGTTTTTCAAGCGGCAGAACCGCGGTCTCTTTGGCGGTCTCCAGCGCAAGCGCCTGAAGACGTGCTCGGAGAGCGGGAACAAGAACTTGCGCGCCCATCTCCCCAACGTCGTATCGGCGACGTTGTGGTCGGAGACGCTCAACAAGCGCATCAAAACGAAGGTCACCACGAAGGTATTGAAGACCATCACCCGCGAGGGTGGCTTGGACAAGTACTTGTTGAAGGACAAGCCGGCGCGGGTCAAGACCATGGGGTTGAAGGGCTGGCAGTTGAAGTACGACGTCATGCGGCGCCACGAGCTCGCCGCGCGCTCAGAAGGCGCCGAGCAGCCCATCTACTACGTCCATGGCGACGGCAGGCAGTTTGTCGTGGGCAGAAACAAGCTCTTGAAGGCATTGTACGAGTACGTGCGCCGCGACTCCTACACCCCCGTTGACTGGAGGCACTTTTTGGCCTCGCACGGCCACTTGGAGTTTCCCGAGCTTGTCGCCAAGTTGGACCACTACCAGCACGACTTCTCCGGCAGCATCTTGTAAATAGACGATATTACGACTAGCGATATCCGGTAGTGTCTCGTACCCTATGCACCGTCACGTGTTGGCGCAGTCACAGTGTGTTCTCCTGCAGGTGGTATGGCTATGTCACGTGATGGTGCTCCTCCCTTTTGTGCCATTTACCTGCCGGATGCGGAGGAATTTTCACCAGAAAAATTTTACCTCAGTTCGAACGCACTCTTTTTTACATCACACTATACAAAGATGGCTAGATCTGGTATGTAACCCCCAAAGCGAGGAACGGATGCACAGTGAAGGATGCTTGTTGGGAGCATCACAGAGGATTGAATAGAGCCAGAACGCAGAGCTACGGCGGGAATACAAGGCATCGACAGCGAGATGAGAATATACTCCCCGTTAGGAATCGTCCGTCTAATTCGCTTCCAAGTGGCGACATTCAGCAGCTGTGGCGAGTTTGCACAGCTATGAGGCGATGCTGCTGTCGCCAGCAGTGTACACTTTGGCGTTTATCCATTCCTGGTACCTTTTCCACTTCCCCCATCCTCCACCACTCCAGATGAAAGAACCTTCCTCCCGTCCCGAGAGACAGCATTGAAAGACATAATACTAACATTCAGGCATTGCTACTGGTTTGAACAAGGGCCACAAGACCAAGGCTAAGCAGGTCGTCCCCAAGATCTCTTACAGAAAGGGCGCTCTCTCCAAGAGAACCGACTTTGTTAGAAACATCGTCAAGGAGGTCGCCGGCCTTGCCCCTTACGAGAGAAGATTGATCGAGTTGATCAGAAACGCTGGTGAGAAGAGAGCCAAGAAGTTGGCCAAGAAGAGATTGGGTACTCACAAGAGAGCCGTGAAGAAGATTGAGGACATGAACAAGGTCATTGCCGAGTCCAGAAGACACTAAGCGTGTGTAATTATACTAATACATCATAGCACTCGTGCTGTTGTAGTTGTGGTGTCTGGGCTTTTTTCACCCCAAGTGCGCAGGCCCGCACCCAGAGCTCTTCTTTGTGCTGCCGCTGCGGACCTTATCAATGCTAGCTCTGACTTCGTTGATCGCACGGAGGTACCCCGCCCTCGTGCGCAGCATGTCGTCGAGGGCCCCGCCGAGCATTTTCAGTACGCCGTCGCCGCCTGCCCCCTTCGGAGGAAAGCAACCAACGCCGGCGCCTCCAGCGCCCGCCATTGGCACTAAAGATGAGGGTCTGCGGGCCAACAGTCGATCTAATTTCGTCCGCGAGCTTGCATCGTTGAGCGCTATGGTGGCTTTGGCCTACTTTGCAATCGACAGTCATCTTGCACTGGTGCGGCTTGAGAAACTCAATGCCGAGACAACCGCCATAAACGTGAAAACCCTCCAGATGCAGCAGGCAAACTTTCTCAAGGAACGCAAACGTAAAGACGCGCAGATGCTCCAAGAACGCATGGAGGCCGATCGCCGGGCGTTCAAGATGGGAGTTCACATCGCCTTGCTCCGGCAGCAGCTTGCTGACGCCGGTGTCGAGCCGGTGGAGATTGACGCCGCTCTACGTGAGTTTGACACATCTGTGCGAGTCGACCACCTGCTCCGCAACGTGTCGGATCAGAGGCTTTGGCTCGATGAGGACTCGCCGCTAAAGGCACTCGTACCTGAGCCCAGGGAGTACGACAGAAGCAGGTAACTACAATTACACCACGATGCATACAATAGAAGCCTGTTGTAGACCAACTGGGGCATTCCAGATCCCGGCACCAAATGGGTGCCAAAACCCTAGCCGATGGCCACACGCGTTACCCGGTGTTACCCGGATATTACCTGCTATAAAAGGCCGCGATGAGCCAGTTTTGCTCGCTACAATGTCTTTAGTAGGCGCCCATTAGAGTCACGGTTTATATGCGTACCTCTACATATAATCTCATGTTTCATGTTTCGTGCTCGGGTATGCCTTAGATCCAACGCTGCACCGACCTGTTTTGTGCGCAGTGCATGTTACTGCTGCATGAGGTTCTGCAATGGACATCTATTGTAACTACACGATCTGTTCCGTCCGCTCGTGCTAGATATGTAGCCTAGTATACCCAAGGACTCTAATGTGTTGATTACTGATCTGTGGCTTCGATCTGCGTCGGTAGGATTCATGCAAAGTCGAGTTACTTTCCAACGCCGGTAACGGTGGCTCACCATCAACTCCTGTTCTTGTTCAAGCCACGCTGTTCAAGCTTGCGTTGCAATAAGCTAAACTTTGGGCAGGAGGTCGTCAGGCTGTCGGGGCCATTCTCGTCGTAGTACTTGCGGCAGCAGAGGTATAAATTGTCAATGAGTTTCTGACACTTGTCCTCGTTATATCCATTCTTGGTAAGGCAATCTTGAATGCGGCATGCTTCTCGAAGGCACGGCTGCTTCTCTGACATGGTATGAACGTCACAAGAAGCCACTTCACCTCACAGCAATGGAAAATGAAGCTGACCTCCTAACACCACATGGCTAGTTCGATTCTGTCCTACATCTATTCACTTGTACAATTGAAGCTTTGTTGAGCTAGCTCACTATACTCCGATCCAAGTCAGTATGGTAGTCATCTTCGTCGAATTCGCTAGGTTCGTAGATAACCAATGGCGTAAACTCGGATCGTGACTGTTGTTGCTTTATAGATCTAACGCGGTTTAGATAGAACGCCGTGCATCCACTGAAGACACATACAAGAATAGCGATCAAACCCCAGCGAGACAAATTCCATCGCAAACTTTCTATTTCCGATCTCATTGCACTGTTGAGTTCTGTGCTGATTTTGTGGTTGGTCTCCTGTATCTTCAAGTGGATCTTTTTGGTTTGTAAGGTGTTCTCCGACTTCTGGTCGTTGATGGCCACTTGCGTATCATTCTTCATTTGCAAAAACTCATTATTGAGCTCATCCGATATTATGTTGTAGTCGCGCTCCAAGATATTGATGAGATTAATGAGCTCATTAATGTGGTGTTCTCTTGAGCGTGTGATATCGACCCGGAGTTCCTGTTGAGCGCTTTCAAAAAGATACCGCTCATTTTCGAGTTCGTACAACTGGCTGTATTTTGTCGAAAGCTTGGAGAGCTTGGTATTCAATTGTATAACAAGTAGCTGTATTATCTCGTCAGCTTGGCTTGCTGTAAACCCTGCCTCAAGTAATTGTTTGTATACTGCGTATGTGTCCATGTATGGATCCATCTTATCGAAGATCGTGGTCAAATACTGGTCCTCGTCTGACTCTTTAAGGGGTTCATCTTCAACAGTGGGATCAAGCTTTTCGTCCGGCGGTTCCAGAATATCCATGCGTTTAATGAAGTCGGCTCTACTATCTCCATGAAGTAGCTCGTTCCCAGCCCTCTCCGCTTGTGACTCAGGAGCTGAGGTACTCTCTATTGCCTCCCCTGCTCTTTCGTTGTCTGTTGAGCTATCCGGCGTCCTAGAATTCTGGCGCAATACATGTGAAGTATGCAACAGTTGAATTCGCGTGCTTGGTAAGGCTATGGCGGCTTTATATCTCCATGTCGGTGGTCGCACCTTGCAATTTAATCTCATTAAATACAAGCCATTTTTGATCATTGAAGTGATGTAACCTTATTCTAGCTAATTGAATGCACTGTGGAAAGAAATATACGCTGCCGATTATGTTGGTTCCTAGAAATATCTGCTCTTTGCTAGTGCGTACGAGACTAACGCAACACAATCCATGACCCATTTTTGTGTCATGCACACCACAAAGAACTAGCAGTGTCGGAGGTTGCCGCAAAAAAATGTAAGGCTCTGCCAAACTTCCTGAAGTCGAATGTTGCCTCGCTGAGATAAAGAACCGTTTCTGGCTCTTTAATTCCCGGTTTCAGCATGAATCCGTGGTGCTTGAATGGTGGTGCTGCGATAAGCAAATCTGCACCGGGAGGACATGGTAAAGTAGCAGCCAAATCTGAGATACCCATGCGTGCGCCTTCGTCCATCAAATACACTGTAATATGGCGACGGCCTGTTGTGGATATATCAGTTATTCTTTTCTCTTCATGGGAGCAGTGAATAAAAGTGAAGCTTACGCAGACACCCCACTCTTCAAGCTCCTTTCGAACTGACTGGACAATTGTATCGATATAGGGCCATACGGTTCCATGTTCCTCGTAGATGATTATGGAAGTTGTTGTAGGTAAGATGCAGCTCCATACCGTGAAAAGAGTAGTCTCTTCGAGTATCCGTCTCCGCTCGTTCACGTAATGTTGCCTCCTGTCTTTGTTGTACGACTGTGTCCAGCTATTCACAAGTGCTATATCATCAGGGAGCGGGTGCTTCACTTTTCTATCACCATCAAGATACGGCTCTGGAAGTTGTGGTGGAGGCACTAGGTCGTCCATCCTCAAGTAGAGGTGCAACGCGATGCATTCCGGGTGGTTGCGAAACGGAACCCTTTTACGGAAATCCAGCATGTTGGTAGGGTTATTGAACTCTAGAAAAGGCAGAATAAGAAGCCTGTGGAGGTGCCAAGGAAGATAAATAAGAAATGAGAGGAGTAGCCTAACCTCCTGTCGATTAAACTGCTTTATGTCGTCCAAGTTGACTTGCTCATTCACAAAGAATATTAGGGGTTCGATAACATGCTGCAAAGAGATAGTTAGATCCCACACGGCCATTACAAACCACACACAGAGTATGTAAAAGGCTCGTTTAAGGTGTACTTCAAGGAGTGCCACATTGGTCGCTTCTTTGTCTTCGAACGCCTTGAGCATTCGGTTTGAGGGCTCAAGACCAACCTTGTAGAGGACTTCGTTTTTGGTGGATGAAGCAAACCATGACATTGTGCTACGAGCGTGTTTGAAGGAAGAAAATTTGAGGCGAAAGAAATGGCTGCAAAACGCACACTTTATATATCGCGACCAAACGTCAATTACGTCATCAACGATATCCACATCCGACTGGAGGCCAAATGTTTGGACTGACGCAGTAGCCGTCGAAACACAATTGGTTCGATTCAAGTCAACACACTGTATGTTCTCCTATTTTTGCATTGGAAATTGGATTTTTACATAACTTTGTTTTAATCTTACATTACCTGACAATTTATGAGAGAAATGCTACACAAATTACATGCCGATGCTGTCTATCTATAGTATGCTACTCCTTCTCCTCTACCTCATTGATGACTCCCCAGCCCATACGCCGATTCAAGCGCTCGTATTTGGCTCTGTCTCTGTCACTCACCGAAGGTCTGATATTAGAAAGTGCTCTGTCAAAATCACCCTTGGTGACGAAAATGTCTTCATCATCTCCCTTGCCGTTTGCTTCGTAGTAATCTGAAACGTCCAACTCTCGCACCTTCTGGCCCTTGAAAAACTTTCTTTCCAATGCGGAGACACCAGCCTCCCGAACCAACGACAGGATGTCTGCACCAGAGAAGTTACGGCAACGCTCGTCGTTGGCGACAAGCTCAAGGTTGACGTCATTATCTAACGGTGTCTTGTTGGCCCGCACAATAGTGTGCAAGATGTCTAACCTTTCCTCGGGCGTCGGAAGTTCAATGTATAGCGTCTTGTCCAATCTCCCGGGACGTAACATGGCAGGATCGATCATATCAGGTCTATTGGTTGCACCCACAACAAAAACGCCTTTGCGGTCATTCAAGCCGTCCAACTCAGTCAAAAGCGTATTCACCACACGGGAACTCAGCTCGGAGAGTGAAGCGTCACGTCTTGGAACTAACGCATCCAACTCGTCGAAAAATATAATGCAAGGAACCGACGCCCTAGCACGTTGAAAAACCTGCCGAATTGCTCTTTCCGATTCACCGACGTACTTGTTCAATAATTCGGGACCTTTGACAGATATGAAGTTGGCACGGGACTCGTTGGCCACTGCCTTTGCAAGCAACGTCTTACCACAGCCGGGCGGTCCCCACATAAGTACGCCTCCTTGGGCCGATATACCAACTTTCGAGTATATTTCTGGTTTGATGATTGGTTGAACAATGCACAAGTGCATTTCTCTTCGAATATGGTCAAGCGCTCCCACATGTTGCCAAGTGACATCAGGTACGGTTGCGAAACCTTCTCTTTTCGCCGTCGGCTGGATGGTGGGTAATGCAGATATGAAGTCATTGTATGTAATTGCCAACGGAGCTAACTGATCCTGTGTTAACGGCTCGGGATGCTTCTTGAGAAACTTTTGTATGGTCGAGAGTTTCTCAGGGTCCGTCTTGCTTTCAAATTTAGAAAGAGAAGCACTATTTGGTACTAGAGCCGTGTCGATATCCATGGAGTCATTGGCTTCTGTTCTGACAAGGTCCTCCTCTTGCTCGCTCAAACTTTCAAAGATTCGCTTGATGGCGGCAATTCCAGACGCTGTCACCAAACTCTTCAAGTCAGCACCAACGTAGCCTGGTGTCATCTTCGCAAGGCGTCGGAAATCGAAAAAGTCTCCGCCATCAAGTTTTAATTCCTTTGTCATTGCTTTCAAAATGGAACAACGTTGTTCTTCATTGGGAACATTGAGACAGATTTCACGATCAAATCTTCCAGCTCTTCTCAATGCAGAATCAAGAGAGTCAGGTCTGTTAGTAGCTCCAATCACAATGATGGGCTTACCATCAGTCTTCTCAAAAGAAAGCTCGTCCATGAGAGTGAGAAGCTGCGCAACAATTCTCCTTTCCATCTCTCTCTGAGCACCACCATCTCTTTTGGGGGTGATGGCATCGATCTCATCCATGAAAATTAAGCAGGGTGCCAAGGATTTGGCTTCGTCAAAT
This sequence comes from [Candida] ascalaphidarum, assembly GCA_030674335.1. NCBI lineage: Eukaryota > Fungi > Ascomycota > Pichiomycetes > Serinales > Debaryomycetaceae > [Candida] ascalaphidarum. Next base: position 55,490 of record JAKTYC010000003.1, read on the forward strand.
ATCTCACGAAGCTTCTTTTCAGACTCACCCGACATACCCGATACAATTGACGGCGCGGAGATGTTAATAAAAGGCACTTGTAACTCGCCGGCGAGTGCATTTGCTATGGTGGTTTTTCCACAGCCTGGAGGGCCGTAGAGAAGCACTCCGCGCGGCGGCTCGACGCCTGTGGCGGCGTATATCTCCGGGTGCTGAATTGGCAAGCCAATCAACTCCATGAGCTGAGTTGTTGTCTGTTCGAGTCCTCCGAGTGATGATAGGGTGGTTGAAGGTGGGCTGTGGTCGATGCGAGCCTTTTGACGCTTAGTGCCCGCCTTGTGGTCCTTTGTGCGTTTCTTCGACTCTGGCACTGGTTTGGGGCTTTCTTCCGCTGCCAGATCACCCCATAGCGCAGTGATGGACTTGTTCATTGTATTTGAGTCATTCACAGTCATCAATTCCTTCTCGTTGACGTCCTCAAAATCTGAGTCGATAGCAGCTGCGCGAGCTAACTCTCGCTTCGAAATAATGGTCTGAATCTCGTCGTCAGCATCCTCTTCGGCGCAGACTGTTTTAAGAACAGCAGGTATAATCTTTTCCAAATTTGCCCGTTTCATGCGCCGCATTTCCGCGTTTTTGAGCTGGGCATATTCTACCACATCGCTCACGGACAAATCCCGCGCAAAAACATAGTGGAGTGGATCAGCGGGATCTTCTGAGCCGCGAGCATTATCTTCCAGTCGCAGCTCTACAAGCTCATACACAGCGTCGTAGATTTTTTGATGCAACGCATCCGTCACCGCCTTTTTCTTCGCCATAGATGGTGAACCCTACAACGATCATCGCGATGAGCATCTCATCATCCACGTGATAAACACTCACATGACCTCTCACGTGAGTAGACTAACTTTCGTGGTCCGCCGTGTAATATGAAGGACATTCCATGAAAACCTTATTTCAAGGCGCGGAAGGCGCTGGAAGTACGCATGCAGCTTCACAATGTGAGCTGCATGAGCCGCATGTGGCGCCTGTAGGACCCCGACTCGAACGGAAGGAGTTCCGAGGCTGTGCTGTGGCGAGTGGGTTGCAAAGAAACCTCCTTTTGTAAATTGGGCCCAGGCCGACAACTACCGGACCAGCTTGCACCAGTGTTCAGTGCCCGGTTGAAGGCACCTGCACAAGCTTGCTCCTGTCTCTTGCTCGTAATGTCTGAGACAATTAGTGCCACGTCGCATCGTATCATGTAGCAAGCAAGTGTGTGGAGGATAGCAATCATAACTTTAAGCCGTGGTGACCAAATGCGCGCCCGCAGCCAAATACGAATGCAGGAAGGAACAATTGCGTCGTTGCAAGGACCAGCATGCGAAACTTTGTTGCTCAGGAAGCAAGTATAAATAGGGCGACCTCTAACCGTTCTTTTCTCTCTTCAGTACAACTCTAAATATCAATTCATAATGTCTGATCTCGGAAGAAAGAACATCGGTGACAAGGTTAGCGAGAGCCTCAAGCCCGACTCTGAGAAGAGCGGCCTTGAGAAGGCCAAGGAGACTGTCACTGACCTGGTTGACAAGTTGGCTGGTGAGGCTACTCCCGAGAACCAGAAGTCTCTCTCTCAGTCCGTCTCTGACTCTGTCCAGAGGGGCCATGATGACGCCAAGGACGCTGCCCACGCCAACCAGCAGACTTTGGCTGACACCGCTGCCGAGTATGTTGACGCTGCCAAAACCCAGCTCAGCAACGCTGCCGAGTACGTGTCTGGTGTCGTGACTGGTGCCACCGACGGTGCCAAGTCTGGTGCTGACGCTACCAAGAAGTAAACTAGTTAAATATACAGTTACATGATTGTCAGTAGAATGTGGGTGCAAATGTACGAAGCAGGTGCATTCCAGCGCCAAATTTGACAGGAAGCTCTCAGTCGCAGGGTCTTGCGCAATTCGCCGAGACGAAACTCCTTCGACCCAATTGTTATGCAGTATGGGTCCTATGTCATAACGCACGTAAACGGCAGGGTCCCGAGTAGTGGTCCGGGGTGTCTATATGGTCGTGTATGTACCGATGACTTACTATGTGCGCGATGCGATGCCTATCTGGTGAAGTATAAACCATGGCAAAGAAGCTCACAACACAGTCATTGCACTCCGAAAGTGACTTTGACGACTCCAGCGATGAGGAAGTGCCAGTGATCAAAAGCACGAAGAAATTGCGCGACAACTTCGAGGACGGGAGCGATGATGATGACGACGATGAGGCAGCTGAGCAGAGCGACAAGGAAAGTGACGATGCGGACGAGGACGCTTTCGATGATAACGAAACCGAGACGATGGTCAAGGAAGCGAAGACCCGCAACCTGAAGCTCAAGAAGTTGACGCCCAAGCAGCTCGAGAAGGAGCAAAAACGCATCCGCAGAACTGGGGTCTGCTACCTTTCCAAGATCCCACCTTACATGAAGCCTGTGAAACTTCGGAGTGTCCTTCTGCGATTTGGCAAGATCGACCGGTTGTTCTTGAAGCCCGAAGACACCGCCACGTACCAGAAGAGAGTCAAGTACGGTGGAAACAAAAAGAAGAACTACACTGAAGGCTGGGCTGAATTTGTAAACAAGAAGGATGCCAAGCTCTGCGCCGCCACATTGAACGCTAACAAGCTCGGCGGGAAGAAAACGTCCTATTACTACGATGACATCATTAACATCAAGTACCTCAAGGGATTCAAGTGGTTCGACTTGACCCAGCAGATCGCGACGGAGAACGAGGTGAGACAGAACAAGCTCGCTATGGAGATCTCGCAGCAGCAGAAGTTAAACAAGACCTTCATCAACAACGTGGAGAAGTCCAAGATGATCTCCAATATTCAGAGAAAGCGCAAGAGCAAGGGACAAGACGACGATCCCGAGATCCGCAGGACATTTAAACAGCGCACCGTCACCAGCAAGAGGGCAGACGCTAAACACGACGTCAAAGAAGCAAACACACCCAATGACAAGCTTAATGGTGTCTTGTCGCATATATTTTAGGCATACGATAGCAATGAACGTACACGAAACACTGAAAATTATATTATAATACATTATTTATAGTACATCTACTTCACTCTGCGTTTCTTTTTAGCAGGTAGCGACACCGATGTCGCTTCGTGGAATTTCAGCAAGAACTCGAGCCTTTTGCGCATGTCTTGCTTGTCAGACTCGAACCGGTCGAGAATGACTTGACTGTTGATCAATTCATCGTGCAGCACCTCGGGGAGGAGCATTAAGCGATAAAGTTTATGCCAACGCTCCGTTGGCCACTCAACACTGAGAGTCGGCTGAACTTTAGAGGCTCGTTCCTGTCGCCTGCGCTCCACAATCTGCCGTGCGTACTTGCTGGAGAGCCGAGAGTAGTTCTTGCTGATTGGAGTGGATTCTTTTCCGTTGACAAAGACGTCTTTAATCGGACTCTGGCGTTTGCGCTTTGCGCTCGCATATGAAGGAGGTTGCGGCGCCGGTTCCAACTCGGTTTTTTTGCCGAGGAAATTGTCCAATTCAGCGAGGATGTTGCCCGCCAGTCCCGACGATACGCTGGAGCTTTCTGCCGCGTCAGGAAGGGAGCCAAACGACTGCTCGCGCTGCCGTATCGAATCCACTGTGGCGTTTATGCGGTCCAAGATCTCCTGGCGTGATATCTCTCTGTTTCCTGGATATGTCAGCTTCATGAGCCGCTTTTGATCGTCAATGTTCAGCTGCGTCTGCACGTCTGCAGCATCGCTGGTCGCAACTCCTCCCCCACGCTCGAAATCTGTCGGCAACGGACTCGGCGAGATATTGGCCCGCTTAGCAATGGGCTCTGGCGCCTCATCGGAATCGGAGGGATCAAACTCAATGTCGGCAGCCGAGCGGGGTCGCGGCTGCACCGGCTCCGGGGCGGTTGAAAATAGCCTCTTTGGAGAGTTCGGCGATATTGGCCGTATTTTCATGTTCGAGAGAGGTAACAGCGACGCGGCACCCCCACGCACAGGACTGCCGTGCTCTCTAGGATGTGAAGCTGTCTGTCGACCTCGAAAGATGCTGCGCGGACTGTTGTTTGGCGAAAACTTGTTGTCGTCGGAAATCAACTTGTTGAGTCGTATTGCTTCATCCTCAGCATCTGCTTCGCGAGAGGCATGCCTTGGCCGCAACGGCGTCGACCGCCGAGGGCGATAGGCATTGGGACCCAATTGGTCGTCGTCCTTGAGCGGCACTTTGACGCTGCTTTTCCGAGCAAAAAAGGACCCAGACACGTTTCCGGGGCTCTTTTCAACGCCTTTCTGGTTTGAGCTGTTGCCTCGGAAACCCTTGGGAGTATCCAAGCCAGTGTCGTCGAAATCTACTTGAGCCTCATCGTCGCTCTCGAAACGGAACTGGCGTATCTGCAGCAACAGCAATGAAGTGTTAGAGCGCAGCGCTCCCATGCTTCCACTATGTTTCCAAAACGAATCCTCAGTGCGCCGCAATTTCCAGGATTGTGCCCATCAACACCGCCAGCCTTTCGAGCCGCGCTATAAACATCGCGATGGTAGTGCTTCTACCGAAAAGTTGCAACCGCCGAGCGGCCGTGTCTATTACTGTATGCTGGAGACTCACGTGTGCATGATGTCTTCGAGAACATCAAGCTCGCACACCCCCCTCTCTATAGTGTACAAGCCGTAGGTCCTCTCGTAGTTTACAAGGCTCAATGAGTCGAAAAACTGTCTCAACGTTCCAAGGTTTGCGATGCTGGTCACTCCACGCAACAACGGCTTGGCGTCATCGGCGGCCTGGTTCACGCGCGCAGGAGGATCCTTGAACACTGTCAAGTCGATGCTGCTGGAGATGCGGTCAATAAGTCCCACAGGTTCCTCGCGTTGCGCGTCGCTCTCTGTGACGCTGGAGTTGCTCGAAACAAAGAGCCACTCATTTAAGTTGAATTCGTCAAACTTGAGTAAGAGGAGCTGATCGAGTAGCTTGCAGGCGTTGAGTACAAGTGAAAGCTCTGGCTTGGTCATTGCACTGATCTCCTTCGGTGTCTTGGCTAAGACGTCTTGAAACGTCCTTGAAAGCTCGTGGATAATGATCAACCAACGGGGAAGAAGATGCAACTCATTGAACTTGAGCGTAATGGCTCTCAATAAGGTGTGTAGCTCACTGCGAAGTGCCGGTGGACATTTGGTTCCCAAGCATAACTCAATTCTTCCGAACAAGGTATCTAGTTGACTCAAGAAGTGGTCTTCTGAGCCCACAAGAAGTAAGAAGCTCAACCTCTTGACGGCAAATACCTTCACTTCAATTTCTGATGATTCGTTCCAAATGAAGATGTTTGTAGCTGCAGACAGAGTGGACGGTGTAACTTTAGATCCGAGTTCTTGGAATCGCCCATCTTCAAGAGTAATCCACTTTTGAATAATTGACTTCCAGAGGCTGAGCCTTTGATCACTCATCCTAAAGAAATCATTGTCAAGGAACACATCAGACACTAATGCTCGCCATGATTTGTTCGGATGGCTCTGGCCTATAACGTCCAATAAATGCGATGCCAGCACCGAGATTTCACTGACCTTTTTGGACTTTATTTGCGGGTTGACCAAATTGACAATGATAGCACTGATGCATGACGATATTCTGTCTTCATCGCCAACTATATCACCCAATTTGACCACTACCTCGCAAAGCGCAGTGAGCATTTCATCTTGCACTGCTTGAGACAGCTCTTCCGTATCCTCAGACTTGGAATCGGGGACTGGTGAGTCCTCCTTTTCAATTTTAGATTCGTCAGACAACGTAAAGGATGACTTTTTGGAGTTTACCGTGGCCGTCAATAACTTATAGAAAACATCAGATAATTCCTTTTGCTGCTTCTTTTGATCCAAGCTCGTTTTTGCTGTGAACACTTTTGTGGAGGCAATTGTGATGACTTGGAGCAAATAAGCCATTACACCCTTGAAGTGAGTTGGATTTGCCAGTATGGTCTTCAACGTTTGCAAGGTTATTGGCCAAACGTCCACGAGCGATTCATAGTCCAAGGACTCGAAATAAGGCACCAAAAAGCGCGCGAGTACTCTCGTAGACACTGCCATGGTCAAAGATGAACGTTGGCTTTCGTCGACAAGCGGCGGATGGCACCTGCTAATGATTGAGTTAAATATATGTGGGAGTGTAATGTGAGGGCGCCCACCATCTAATACATGAAGGAGTCTGATGGTAACTTGGGCATCAGAGCTGATATTGATCAAAGCTTCAATTACCTCTTGCCTTTCTAATTCAATCAACGATTCCAAGAGCTTCTTTGCTCTGAACCTGAGTTTGTTAAACAACGAGTTGGACGACTTTTCGGCCGATGTCACCGATTTCGCTGCTTCTGTGGACTTTATATTTGCCCAGGTCCAGATGTCAAAAGCAGCAGTTACAGCTTCCTGAAATGAAAGCAAAATGGAGTATAGTTTGCTCTCTTCACTGCTGCGCGCTGCGGGTGATTCAATTGAAAATACCCCTTGAATAACATTTCCAAGGAGGCTGTATTCGTTCGCAGCGGGATTAGGTTTGTCTGCGCGTGCTCTTATTCTCGAGGTGAGTAAGTAGCTATGGCTGATCGAAAGCAAATCTTCCAAACCACTCATTAAGCAGTTAACCGACGATTCGATTTCAACTAAATTATCAATCTCCTTATGGCACTTGACTTGCTCAAAGTTTTCATTCATCTTATCAATCACGGCAGAGTTTAGGGTCAAGATAACACTGAATACAGACTCATTGAACAAGTACAACGAGCGAGTAAGGAGCGTAATCCATGCTTCAAGTAACACAGTAGAGCGAGATTTCCTGATTCCTTGAGTTATGAAACGAACAAGAAGTGGTTCCTTCTCGTTATCAAAGACATGAAGTAAATTCAAACTGACCTTTGAATCTTCCGAGAGTTTCAACATGTGGAATATACAGCGCAAAAATTTAGTCTGCACAATTTCAAGCTGATATGGGACCTTGCTGAGTTTCTCACTGTAACCAAAGCAGGTCATGATGAGCAACGTGAAGTAATCGGAAAATTCAGCCTCGTTGCCGGTGAGAAGTGATACCATTACCTGCAAAGCTGAGTTACAGCTATCAACATAGCCGTTCATGAGGTCTTCATCGTCAAGGCATTCCTTGGTAAGATCAATTTTGAAGAAGTTTTCAATGATGAGAAGTAACAAGGATTTGTAGGTAGATATATCCCACCCATTGTTCTTTATGACACTTATGTTCTTAGAACTGTCCATCACCACCAACTCATTGATAAATGCATCTCTGAAAGACTTTTCACTAGTCTGAATCACATTTGTTATCGATTTCAAGTGGTAGCTGAAACGACCCAAGTCATCTGAAACGGCAAACCTGCTCCTGTTGTCCTTGATGAAGTCGAAATCTAACAACGGACTCGTCAACACCCTCAAAAGTCTATTGGAGTGACCTGAGGTAATAATGCTGCGAAGAAAGTGAGAAATGCCAAGTGCTTGTTTAGAATCCTGGCCCTCAAATAACCCATCGAGGACCAATTGCATGGGCCGAGTGAGAAAGTTGACAGAGTCTAAACTGCTATTAGAGTTGAACCAGAGGTAAGACATGGCCCTTAGTTTCTCTGTGTGTGGGGATTGGAGTACGAGACGGGACAAGCCTGCTTCTATGTAAGCGCTCGGTGAACTCTGTTCCAATTCATTGAGGGCTTTGACGGCCTCGAGTTGGTAATTGGAGGGGTCAGAGGAAATCAAGGATTTCCACAAGTTCGACAAGATTATTTTCAAAACCTTGCTGCGGTTAGAAACGCTGAGTTTCTTGGAAACATAGGAGAAAAGCTTGACCATGCTGAAGGCCACAACCAAGTTTTCCTGGACCTCCGATTCGGATGATTCGGATGAAGACTCCTTTTGCGTTAGCAACAAGCTAAGAATGTCTTCGTCGTCGTGTAATTCAAACGGAATCACATCCACGACCTCAAAGAAGATTTTACAAACATCCTCAGAAACCTGGGGGTTGCTCACATTCGTAAGTAGGAACAGTTTCAGTAACATCACAATATTGAATGAAATTGCAGATGGCGAAAGGGGGAATTCTGGGCGCTCGGATTGAGCAGTGGCGTAGAAATTCTTGACCTCATGTGTAAAGTCCTTTATGGAAGACTGGTCGTCCTCGGGTGGTGCAAACGTGCCTGTGGGACCAAGTCTGAGTAATGCAGACAATATGGAAATGTTGGAGCTGTTGACATTTGTCTTCAAGTCCAACATTAAGAGTACTGCCAATGGCACATGAGTAGTTACCATTTCCTCCTCGCTGAAATCAAAGTTGTTGAGGACAAAGTCCACGAGGATGAAGCTTTCAGGAGTTGCAGCGACGAGGAGACCAATCAATTCATGCCAGATGAATTTGGGCTCAACGCCGTTAAAGAAAGCACGGCCGGCCAGGAGTAGTTCGGGAGATGATTGGTAATTCTGTTGTATCTGTTTAAGTATGGGTCCCAACATTATGGGCGACACAAAGTGGCTAATTTCCCACTTATCAATGATGAGGGCAAGTGAGATTTTAACGGCGTCCAAGCGTGCGGCCGGCCGTTGACCGTCCTCAAGGTCTTGCAAAAGGCCCAGAGTGATTGCATGCAAACCGTGAGTTTCAAAGTACTGGGCACGGTTTTGCGACGTGCCCTCGGGACCGAGAAGCCAGTTCCACAAGCGGCGGTTGAGAGACATATCCTTCCGGAGGGTGACGCGGGCGCAGGCCATGACGAGAAGCGCCTTGTCTTTAGGAGAAAGAACGTCGCTCTTCAAGGGCAAGTGGGAGATGAGGAGGTCGAAATAGCCGCGCACCACAACGATGTCGTTGGCGGGGCTGAAGGCAGAGCGCGAGTTGACAGCGGCGGCAAACGCACGCACCACAAGCCCTGGCTCGGAGGCCAAACATGCCTGGGCCTCGTCGGAGAAGCGCGGGCTGTCGGCGGCGGTGGTGAGGGCAGCAAACACGGGAAGACGTCGACTGCACCATGCGAGGGCACCAAGGCGCCGCTCCGGGTTCGATACTATGCAGAGGAACACAGACTGCCAGAAACGCGTGTCGTTGGCAAGCTTGTGCTTGAAGTCGTCGAGAAGCGCTAGCACATCGGCAAACGATTCTGTCAGCTCGTCCTCGAGCCCCGGAAGGAGCGCAAGCACAAGCGGAGTGGCAAGCGCGCGAAGCGCTGGTGGCCGGAACGTACCCACCACCCTCTGGCGGAGAAGGGCGAGAAGCTGGCCACGGAGCTGCACGGAGCAGTACAGAAGCACCGGCAAGAGCCCCGGCACCCACACGGCGTAGTCTCTGTTGGCAGCATCCGGCGTGAGCGCGCCGAGAATCTGGTCGTAGAGCGTGAGGGCCTTCTGGTGGACGCCGTTTGGAAGCCGCAGCGAGAGACACGCAGCAAGCCGCTGGGCAACGGCGGGCGCGTGGGGCACCAGAGCCACGGGCCCGGAGTCGGCGAGCTGGAGCGCCCGCTGGAGACGGCTGAGAAAGGCAATGTGGTCGGCCCACTCCTCCACAGCGTCGAACAGCGCGAGTGCCTTCTCGATCTGCTGCAGCCAGCGGCGATCCTTCGACGTGCGCTCCATTGTGGGAAAGAAGAAGTGCGGGCCGGTGCTGCTGCGTGTTGGTATCACGTGTGAGGCATTGTGCAGGATACGGTACAGCTGGTGGCTCCTGGAGGACCGGCGTGGCAGCTCGAGAAAGCCTCGAGGGTGTGGTGGTATGCTGCGAGTACGGCAGCAAGAGCGGTCTACGAGAGATTTGAGCAAAAGCGTGCGTTGCGAATTAATGCCACACGGCACTAAGCATAGGCACTAGGCACTAGGCACTAGGCGCTAGGCACCACTGGACAGAGACCACAGAGCCACTGACAGTCTAGGCGTCCACCACCAGCGAGATGAAACGCACCGCCGCCACGAGCTCCTCCTCGCTGGTGGAGTGTGCCACGCCGGGGTACTCGTGGAACTGTAGCTGCGTGAACCCCAACGACCGGTAGAAGTCGCGAGTCGTCTGCCCATACGAAAGCTGGATGAGCGGATCCGCCGTGCCGTGGCCCTGAAACACCGGGGTGTCCTTGTTCGGCCCGTTCGGCAGCACCCGCTCACGGATGGCATCGCGGATGGGACAGAAGGCCAGCAACGCCACTACGCCGCCAATCTTGAAGTCCAACAACGCCAACGTGGCCAACGCGAGCGCTGCACCCTGAGAGAAGCCACCAAGCACAATCTTGGACGCAGGCACATGGTGCTTGTCGATCTGCTCTCGAATGAGTGCCTTCAACGTGTCGCAGCTGGCGAGGAAACCCTCCACGTCCTGCCGAGGACCGGGCCCAAACTCGTAAATGTCGAACCACGACGGCATTGTCATACCTCCATTGACAGTTATGGGCCGCACCGGGGCGTTCGGGAAGACGTAGTTGATGGAGTCGACGCTGGACACGAGTCCCGACTGTCTGACCACCTGCGGGAACCACAGCCAGCCCAGACCGCTGTCACCCAAGCCATGAACAAAGATCACCGCCGCAGCCAGCGTCTTGGCCGCAGGGACACGGATTGCAGATATCGCCAGCATTAAGAAGAAGGCCGGCACCGGCGCGCCAGAAAATATTCCGCCTGTATAATGGCGGGGTCCGCCGGCATCTACCAGTCTACTGTTTGCAGGGTCCCTCGGATTCTCTATGCCACCGTAGCTTTCTTCAGCTCTACCGGCTCCAACACCTCGCCCTTCCGCTTGGTGCCCGCTGTGCTGCTGTCCTGCGCCGTTTCGTCGCTTTTGGCCTCGGCCGCCACGCGGAGCACTCTCGTGTTCTGCTTCTCGCCGTTCACGCGGCGGAAATACGGCTGGCAGCGCCAGTACGGCACCGTGCGGTACTGCCCGCCCCAGCTCTCGACTTCGCCCACCGTTATCTCGTCCACCACCGCGGGGTCCTCGTAGATCTTAGCCACAATCGCCTCAACGTGCTCGACAATCTTCTCCCAGTCGCGGGGATCTGCGTGTACGCTTGTGCGCCCAATGATGGGGCGAAGCTCTGTGTGAACGGCCAAAAAGGCATGCAAGATCTTGAAGAAGTGCGCCTTCATTGCGTGCTTGGACGCCTCCGAGCCCTTGCACTCCTTTTGCACAATCTCAAAGTACTCGCGGAGGAGCTTGTCCACGCGCGGGAACTGCTTGTCGACGTCCTCATCCTTGGTCCAGAACGTACCTGGGTTGTAGAGGTTGCCTTCCGCGGCCATGACACCGTCGCAGACGGTCTCGCTCCTGCAGCGCTCGATGTCAGAGGGGTAGATGATGTTGCCATTAGCAAAGAGCACCTGGTCCGCCGGTAAATTGTCGCGGAGGTACTTGATGACCTTCCAGTTGGCCAACCCCGTGAGCTGGCCCTTCATGTCTCGCGTACGGCCGTGAATGGTGATGAACTGCGCTCCAGCGCTGAGCACCATCTTGGCGTACTCAAGCGACTTCTCCCAGTCGTCGTATATCCGGATCTTGGCTGTCACTGGTACCTTGAGGTTCTTGTGCAAGATGTTAATCAAACGGTACACCAAGTCCCAATCATCCATCAAGAACGCGCCGTACTTGCCTTTGCGTGCGATGCCCTGCGGGCACCCGAGATTCAAGTCCACGGCGTCGCATTGATCCTCCACGAGCTTGGCCGCCGCAAGAAGCGTGTCGGGGTCGTTGGCGCAGAACTGTACCACAAGTGGCCGGTCCGCGGCGCCGCCGTCGAGACCCTCGCACCACATTGAACGACGGTACTTCTCTTCCGTGGCAAAGAGCCGGGCATGGAACATGGGTGTGTAACACAAGTCCGCGCCGTAGCGACGCAGAAGAATCCTCCACGCAAGCTCCAGCTGGTCCACCATCGGCGCCACGATGTGCCGAGGCAGGCCGATCTGCTCAAATAATTGCCGTCCGTTCACCTTAGTCATCTGTCGCACCACTGTGAAATTTCTTGTGTGGAATAAGCTGGCGCGCGCAGATGTTGCAACGCAGTGGCCCAAAATTTTGGCGGTAAAAGCGTCGTTGCCAAGCTTGCGATGACTCCGAGGCGCCTAATCAGTGCTGCGCGATGAGGTAGCGCCGCGCTACCATCGAAAAATCTGGGGTCGCACGTGACCGAGATTCTGCCCTACAGTCTGTCGTTGTAGAATACATAATAAATACAATATTCGTAACGTATCGTAATAAGTGCCTAACCCCACGTTCCGAACATGTGGGTGGCTCGTTTCTTCAAAGCCTCAGCCATGCCCATGGCTAGCGGCCACACAGGCGCATCAGCCAAAATGCGCACTCCCAAGAACAAGCACTTGTTCGAGAGCTTGATCAACCGTAGCGAGTCGCAGATCAACTTGTTGTTCGTGTTTGCCTCGATCATGGTACTGATGTTTTCCAAGTTTTCGTAGTTTTCGTCGAATAGCAGCTCGAAGCGATCATTGTTTTTAAGTATCTTTGAGCAGTCCTTCAAGACCTTTTCACAATTCACCCACAACACCTTGTCCGAGGTGCAGAGTCGACTAGGGTCCTGAAGCAGCTCTATCGAATACAAGAATTGGGAGATGATGATCAATGAAGAGAACACGACAGTGACGAAGAACACGGGCGTTCTGAGCGACGACTTCTTGGTGCCAGTATTCACTAAGGCGATATTGTGTCGCCACAAATTCATAACGTCCAAGGCGTACTTCACGCTCTCCTTGAGAGGCTCTAACTCACCAGTCATCGAGTCCAAAAAGCTGTTCATCTTGTCCCAGTCCTTGTAAACAACTTGCTCCATAACTGGAGTCAAATTGAGATTCAATTTTATTTTTGCCAACGATAAGAGTGGCATGATAACTGCCAACTCGCCGTGCTCCTGTAGTAAGTGGCGGTTGCGTTCGTTGATCACACTCATACCGCCATTTTTCATGAACATCGACTCCCACGCGCTGATGAGGGACTCGAGCCGCGGCTTCGAGTGCAATTGCCAATTCAAGTAATCAAAATGGTCGTACTGGACCTTTGAGCGTGGCAAGTAGTCAACCTGAATCTGTTCGTGAATGTACATGAGCAAGGAGAGCAAGCTGTTGTACGAAAGCTCAGTCTTGCTATTGTGACTGTGAAGGTCTTCCACAAGCGTCACCAATTGGTTCGAGTTCGCCACCTTGACAAGACTGAAATTTTTCATGTCACTGCTTCTTTGGATCTCATTGTACCATTCCTCGGAATTTCTGCACTGCCACAATCGTTCTGACGAACAGAAGGTACCACATTCGATATTCAATCCATTTAGAGGGATGGTAAGGTTAAGCAACGATGTCCGGAACACTTGTAACATGTAAAACAAGTATATTGTCCGTATCCGTGACTGCGCCATTATGAAGTAGTCATAGTTGTTCTGGACAAGAGTAGGATCGTCATTACCTTCAATGCTCTGTGGGGGCACAAGAAAGTGGTCGAGAGGCTTGTTGAAATTAGTTGATTTGATGAGACCCACCATCGACTTGATTTGACGTGATGTGGTATCTATCATGTTGGGTTCGTTTAAGAACATGGAAATGAATATATGCAAGACTAAGCATTGATGTGCCATAAGGGGTACTTTCTTGAACTGAAGGCTATCAAGAGAGACTTCGGTTTCGAAGAAGTTCTGGATGTGGTACTTTGACAAATTGAAAAGGAGCAATGTGTTGGAGTCATGGTATGAGTAGAGAGCACCGATTGATGCCATTGCAAGAAGGAGCGGGATGTTTTCAAAGTTGTCGACCATAGGATTCTTGAGGGAAGGTAAATGTATGATGGGGAAGTATTTGTTGAACTCCTGCTCGTACAAATGCATGTATTTTGTCAATTCCTCGAGCGGTGGGAATTGCAAGTTTGACAAATTGCTAATCAAGATAATCTTGTTTCGTAAATCTTCGGTAATGATGGTTGCTGGCTCTGAATTTGCAAACGATTGCTCAAACCCTGGATTGAGCTTGAGAAAGTCATTTTTCATTGTGTCGTCAGCCATGGCCGTGTGGTCAATTTGAGAAAAGTGCTCGGTGGGAGACACATGCTGTATTTGCTCTGGGTGCACAAGGTAAGACATATCCTTCATTTGATTCATCAAGTCCAGTTGGCGGGCTCTGAACAAGCTAGACACCTCATCCTTAGTGGTATTGTTTTCATCAGATGAGGAGTTTTTGAAGCCAAAGCCTGCATTCCCCAGCATTACGACGCTGGTATCGAAAGGATTGTTGATGATGTCCTGGAGCCAGTCGCCATTTTCTTGATCTTCAAGCCTTGTTTTGCTGCGTTTGGAGGTGCCCGTTGGAGATCCTGAGCCACGTTTTTCTGCTGGCATGCTGGAGGACAGTACAGAATTGTCACGAAGTTTCTTGTCTGCTCCGTCGGCTCCTGGTTGGAACTCTGTGCTTCTAGGCTCCCTCGGAGCTTCAAACAGTGGGGCAGCCACGCTGAATCCTAGCGGGGTTGTGCCTCTGATGTGATGGGGGTGGTTAGGATCTTGAAACTGGTGGGCATGCAAGGCGGCTGAGCGGTCAAAGTACTCCTTCTCCTGGGTCTTGCCATGGTTGGTAGCAAGCTGAGAGTAGTCTGGGGGGTTGGAGTAGTTGAGGTCGAGCTGGTCCATGTTGTTCCAGTCAATGCCAAGTTGCTGCAAGTCGAGATGAGAGAGGCCCGTGCGGTAGTCGGAGGCGTTGAGCTGGGGTGTGGAGAACTCGACATTGACCTCCTCGGCGATGTTGTTCTGTAGGATTGCAGCCAGGTCCTTGCTCGAGGTGTATGTGGTGGCCAGGGTGGCAGAAAAGGATGCGTGGCGGCCCATCTGAAGGTGCTTTTTCGCGAGTGGGCCCTTGTCCAAGCTGACGGCGCGCGCATGCTGGCCCAGCTTGGCGCCACCGTTGGCGGTGGGCGGGGTGTTTTGTGACAGCGTGGTGGGGATGGGGCTGGGCATGGACCCCTGGCTGTAGGGGCTGTTCGAGGAAAACAAGGTGGTGCGGAACTGGACCGGCTGCTCCTTGCCTGGCTCGTGGGAGCGCGGGGGCGAGAAGAGCTGGGAGTTTGGTGAGCCATCTGCTGGGAGCGGAGCGTTTGCGGCGGTGTTGTTGCGGAGAATGATGATGTGCTCGTTGTTGAGAGCAGCGGCGCTGGGCGTGAGCGCCAGCTCCAAGTCCTTCGAGCTGTTGCGGCGGAGCACGTTGGGGAGGTCGGTGTGTAGCTTCTGCTGGTGGCGGAGCACGAGGTCACGCCGGGCAAAACAGCGGCCGCAGGCAGCGCACTGGAATGGCTTCTCGTTGGTGTGCAGCCGCTCGTGGCGGCGGAGGTGCTCGAGCCGCGCAAACGCGCGCGTGCATATCAGGCAGATGTGTGGCCGCGGCTTGTCGGTTTTTATCACCTGGGACTTTTTCGGAATGGGCTGGGGGGTGGCCATCAGGCTGCCACTCTTGACCAGCGACGGGGTGCTCATCGCGGTAGAGGGAGCGCGCGGGCAGCAGGCGGCTGCAGACGTGCTGCGGCGGGTGGGGGCGGCGCTCGGCGGGCGGCAGGCACAAGCAGAAAAAGGATCTGGCCGAGCTGGCGTTGGCTCAGATTACCCCGGATTTTGCGAAATAAGGGTCCGCGGGGACAACGGAAAGCAGTGGCGTGCCCGGAGTGGACGTGTGGCAGGGGCAAAAGAGCGGCGCGCGAGCAGGCTTGCTTGTTGCGGGCGCAGGCTGGGCGGCGGGACAATTTGCGGCTCCGAGTGTTGATTCCTCCGGTGTTACTGACGTGCTTCTGCACACAGACCGGACGACCCAAAATTTTCGCGCGGCGACACACGACACACGACATTTTTCCTCGGAACGGAACCGGCGGTGCCCGCCTGGGGGCCACGCTTGCTGGCGCGGTCACGTGGCCGTGTCCTGGCTGTGTGCACGCCGGTCCGGGGTAAGTCGTGCGACGCGCGTCTTCTTCTTCCTCCGCCAGGCGAATGGGCCGCTCGCTACTCGTGCTCTCCGGCCTGACGGTGACGTTCCGCGCGCTCGTGGGGACGGTGGCGTCGCCTGCGTTTCTTGCGGCTGCCGCGGCCGCTGGCGTGTCTTCCGTGCTGTTGCAGTACGGCAACGAGATCAAGAACGGTGTCCACGTGAGCGAGCTGTTCGTGAAGACGGCGTTGCGTGCAGCCATCAAGGAATTGGCACTCAAAACCGAGGGTGCTGATGGGCGCGTCTTTAGCGCCGCCAACAGCACGCTCCGCGTCGACTGCTTCCCATTCCGCGCAGACATCGACCGTGCGATCGCCGCCGCAGACGTGGTGGTGTCCCACGCCGGCACGGGGTCCATCGTCGACGTGCTCACGCAGCGTCGCCCGCTTCTTGTGGTGGTCAACCTGCAGTTGATGGACAACCACCAGCGCGAGGTGGCCGACGAGTTCGCCGCGCTTGGCTGCCTCCGGGCGGTGCCCCTTGACGGTCTCGCCGCCTGCGTGAGCAGTGTTCTCGACGGCTCGACCGTGCTCCGGCCATTCGAGTTCCACGCTGGGGGCACCGTCGAGCCCATTCTTCAGAACGAGATGGCAAAAGCGCTTGGCCTAGCATAGCCCAGTTGGATAGCACAGACTAATTGATACAATCTTAGCCTCCTGGGCAGCACTACGCTCCCTCTCTGCCTCTCTGCTTCAGGGTCTTAAGCCGGTACCCGCAAGCTGAGACTGTTTTGTATGCAGGTTATACAGATAGAGATGGGTGCGGGAGCCACCGCTTCTTTTCTACTGGCACACCACCGCAGAAGCCTCTTCTTTCGCACCGCAGAATACTGCCCATATTGCGCTTCTAAGCTGTTGTTCTGTGCGAGAACAAGCGATCGGCCTCACTCGCAGTAGCCAGCAGCATGTACAACCCCAACGCAGCGTTCAGGCGGCGAAGAAAGACCCGCCACTTCACCAAGGACATCGAGTGGCTTCTCTACGCGCTTGGTGACGGCCCAGTATCGCTCGAGCCCACCATCAATGCGCTAGACGATATACTCGTGCATTTTCTCACAAATCTCTGTCACGAGGTGCTCCAGTACGCTCGGGCCCATGGGCGCAACAGAGTGAAGGTGGACGATCTACCCTTTGCCCTTCGCAACGACCCCATGAAGTTGGCACGTTTGGACTACATCATGAACCAGCTGCGCAAGATTGCGACTGCGCGTAAGATGTACGATGAGAAGAAGTTCATCAACAACATGCTCAACGACGACGATGAGGACGACGATGAGGATGAGGAGGATGCTGAAGAAAGGGACAAGAAGCCCAAGCGCAAAAAGAAAAAGGAGTAGCTGTATGACTACACGGGTGTATTTAATATATGGGATATGTCAGGGCCGTAGAAGACCTACATTGTGCCACTCTGTTATAAATTACTTTGTACACTATTTACTCCACATTCTCTATCGCCTTTCCCCGCACATACCGCTCATTGCGCACCTGCTCTGTCAACACATTGTAAAGCTCCACGCCCTTGATCAGGGCCGACACAGTAATATACGTGACCAAGACCACTGGCATCGCATACATGTACGTATCATTCCACCCCAGCATCCGCGTGCATGCAGAAATGAAAATGACTCCGGGTAGCTGCGAAAACACCATCTTGCTTGCCACATTCTTCAAACTTGACACCCTCGCAACCTCGCTAGCTGTGAGCTCTGGCAACTCATAAACCTTCACGGCTTTCCATAAAAACTGAATATACGATGCCACTGACCAGGAGCCAACCACTAGATGGGCAGCTATTTCCTGGTAGCTTAGCCCAAAGTTCCCGTCGTATAAGCTGAGGACAGTCTCCTTCATGTTGAGGGCGTCTCTGAGTGCGAATGGCCTTCTGGCATACACAGCAAAGGGAACGTGAATCGAGAACTCGTGAATGCTATAGAGCCAGGTTGTCCACGTAAACAGGGCACTAGATACAATCACAAATGTCATAAAAAGAACGGGCCAGTTTTGGGCGATACGGAGCTGGAACAAGGGTTGATTGTTGAATATTGCACGGAGGCCATCCCCATCGTCAAGCTCATCGCCTTCAAGTTGCTGTTGAGGACGCTCATCCTGCTCGTTGTCAACGTGCACGTCATTTGTGCCGTCACCACCAGCTTCAGCGAGGCCATCATAGTACTTGAGCATCGCTACCTCAATCAATAAGCCAACATGAACTGACGTAAAATCAGCCAACTTCCAGTCCAATGTTTCAATACGGCCAAAGGGAATTTCGTACAATAAGAAGGCAGCGCGTACAAAAGGTCTTCCACAAAATAAGGCAACAAAAGCGACCCCAACAAAAAGAATGACTGAAAATATCCAAAGCATTACGATCAAACCAATGCAGCGCTTTTTGAAATCAGGTGGCCTATAGACAACTGTGTAAGCATTATCAGTGGAGGCATCAGCGTCGGATGAGTCAGAATCATATGTCTCATCATTATGTGATCGAGGTAGTTCAGACTGCGCCTGCAATAACTTATCATCCTTAGTTACCGCAACGAAGAGTTTCTTGATGAACTTTCTCGAGACTGTGTCATTTTCAGGTGCCCTTGTGTAGTGGCCATCGGGTACGAAACATGCGTACACATCAGGATGCAGCTCAAAGAAAGCAGGGACGTCTATATGTGCGATGGGTTTGGAGTAGTCTGGCTGTGCCGTACCTAGAAGATACTGCATGAAATCCCGATACACAATCCTCCCTCGTTCTTGCGGGACCGGCTTTCCAAGAATGAAATGAGTCAATCTCAATTTGTGACAAGAGATTTCGAACGCTTTGGCCCAGAATATAGAGCAGTACTTGCTTATTAATTGGCTTCTCATCTTCAACTCTCCCCCAATGATGATGTAGATTGGGAGTGCAAAATAATGAACCACTATTGGGAAAATTACATTGTAGTCTTTCTGCTGCACAAAGTAACGCAAACCCCAAGTGACACTGCCAATACCGATAACGATAAATGCTGTGTATACCTTGGCACTCAAATATATGCGAGATAACTGCAATGTCAATGGTTTCATTAAGGCGTCGTGAATCAAGCGCGCGTTAGGGTCGTCGGGTGAACGAATAAAATACAACACTCCAGGTCTCAATATCTGTCCTCGTATCATACCCACGAACAACGCAAAGAAGAGCATGTACAGCGTTCCCCAAAACCAATAGAATAGCACGCGCATATACGGTGGCAGTAGTGCTTTAACTGTGGAGGCGAAGAATAAGTTGTAAGACACATTGGCCCCATCCTTCACGACGAACGACTCGAGTGCAAGTGGTGTGATGCAGAAGTCCAAGAGCCAACCACAATAAACCGGAAAGAAGAAAATCTCTATGGCAAACACGATGAAAACTTTAATTGTAGAAGAAATCTCGAAAAGCACTCTGTAGATTTTTCTTGGAGTTCCCAACACAGGCTTGTTCCCGCTCACAATACTCTGCATGAATCTGTACACCGCGAAGGCGATCAAAGAATAGCCAATCGTTAGCAATAGTATTCTTTCTGTCACTGTGGGCCGTAAGGGCTCTTTATGGTCACCAAAGAGATCAACCAAGATGGTTGCGAAGGGAACTAAGATCTCATTGTAAATCTCAACAATAGAAAAATCAATAAATGCATTTCCTGACCGCTTGAAGTTACCAGATTCGTCCAATACAGTACTCCGAACAACATCTCTGAGCTGCGAAAATTTGGATGGGTTGACAAGAAGTTGATCAGCCGTTAGCGAGATAGCACGGCCAACAATGGAGGTGACGGCATTGCCGAGTAAGTGGGGTATCAAATATGCAAGGAAAAGGTAGACAATGATCACTGCCTGTGCCATTATCAGAATTATAACGGGCGACGATATGGTTAAGGAAAGGCCAAGAAGCTCGAAAATGTCACCATTGACGTTTTCCTCGGCATCGGCGTCTTGCTGAAAGAGGTCGGGATCAACAGCTTGTCCCATTTCAGCATCTGCATCGTCGCGGAAACCGTCCTCCCCCACGTTAGCGTTATCAATTTGGTTGTCATTGTCGTTGTCATCATTGTCGTTATTATTGTTGTCGTTTTCGTTATTATTACCATCGCCTCGGCGAGGAACGTCCTCAACTGCCATATCGTTATCGTCACGGATGTCGATATCCAATGGGTTCTGGAGATCGGCGTTGACGTCGTTGACGGCCCGTTGGAGGTTTTCGTGGACCACCCTGTCGCCTATGTGTGGTGGCTCGCGGAGGTCGTTGATGGCGTTGGCTAGCAACTCAAGCCGGTGAAGGTTGCCGTTGGCAGCCGCGTTTGCATCGTGACGGAGCCCGTTAAGCGCCTGCTGGAGCATGTCAGCAAGGCGAGTGCGCGGCTCGGTGCCCACCTGGCGGAGTAGAAGACGGGTGTAACCCTCGTCTCGCACCACCCATTCGTGCTCAACAAAGAGAGCAAGGTGCACCACAAGGGCCACCACGATGTACCGCACCCCTGAGAGGTGGGTGTATGCAAGCATGTGGCGAATTCGCACAAGCTGGGGAAACTCGGCGCCGGCGACGAGCAGGGCCACATCCAGCTCACCGTAGAGAAGGGCGTCCACAAAGCTCGGATTCGCCGCCGGAAGCGCGCCGTCAAGTGCCCACGTATACACACGGGCCACAAACTTCCAGCACAACGGCACCTGGAGCGCAAGTAGTGTCACGTAGAGACACACCAGAGCCGCTCGTGTCGCCGTCCGGGCCGCAAGCGCAGCCACCTTTTCCCACACTAGCCGCGCCGGCATGGTGGCCGGCATGTCGGGGTCGTAGATGGTGCGGAAGTGGTAGGCAGTATTGCAGATGTCACACTTGCGGGCCAGCTTATTGGAGTGTCGCATCCACTCAAGGAGGCACTCCTGATGGATGTACTTGATCAGACCCTTGCACCGGCACGGGTGCATCAAGGGTTGTGCCGGTGTGCCCTCGCCGCGGCAAATGCGGCAAGAATGCTCCTCGACCATGAGGAGGAATCGGCACGGCAAGCGCGTGCAATATGGGGGAAGTCGTGCACGTGACGATCCACCTGGGTGCAACCTAGATGGCTTTGACACGATGGTGCTAGCAGCGGCGAGGACGTAGGTGGTGCTCTTTCAGCCTACGCAAGTACCTACCTCGTGGTAAACACTCTTTCGTGGACCGTAAATGTATCTTATTTTACTATATTGGTTGTAGCTACACTCCCACCTGAGTGCCATCGTCCGCAGCAGCCTGCGGCACCACCTCTTCCACGACTTCATCCTTAGCATCGCCCTCGTCAGCCTTCGGGCTCTGCTCGGGCTCCACATCCCTCAAGGGCTCCGCAACGAAGGGAGTCTCCAGGGCCTCATTAGGCTTGATCTCGTCAATGGGCTCCGCAGGGGCGGAGTAAGTGCTGATGGGCGCGTTCTTGTAGTCGCCCAAGGTGTCGAGGAAAGCATTGCAGTCAAAGTCCCAGGTTCCGATGGTTCTGGACGCAAGACACTGTTCTTTAGTCCAAGGCTTGGCGTAAATCAAAGACAGGTACTGCACGTACACCAAAGCGGTCACAGCGGTGAAGACGGTAATGCCCACCAAGGCAGTTTTCTGTGCTACCGCGCGACCGGCGGTGACGTAGCTCACCAAAATGTCCATAAAGTGGCCGAGGGTCAAAATCGAAAAGTAGAGCGCCGGCATGTAGTGGTGCAAGAACAACTGGCGGCCCATGATGTAGAATGGCGCGTAGTGGAGGAGCCAGCCGAGAGCGTATGAAAGCACGTTCCAGTTGAAGTTGAAGACATGCTTTTCGGTGCCAACAACAGTGCCCGTCTGCCAGCGTACAACCTGGAACGCGGCGTATACAAAGAAGACCACCAAGGAGAGAGTAGAGGCCCACCACAAAGCAACATTGCCAAGGAAGTACACCTGGCGGCTGTCTCTAACCCAGTAGTTGATACCGCGCAACAACAATGGCCACTCGGTGGGGTTCGACTGCCAGTTGTGGAATTCGGTCAAGCCAGAGTTGAGCTTCCACATACGTTGATGAGACTCTGCAAACTTGGCCCAAAAAGATGGCCTGGGATAGTTGATAACTTCGTCGAGCTCAGGGGTAAGACGAACATTCAGGTTGGTTTCAATGTACCAGTGAGTCAATGGACGGGCACCCTGACTGGCACACGAAACCTCCTGCTGCTCAAATCCCCAGTCGGGCAACTTGACCTCACTCGAAAACAAGTAGTTACCGCTCATGACATGCTTCAAGCGGAACACAGTCTCCAAAGCGCGCACCTCGGGGCCCTTGAACTTGGATTTCTGCTTGACAATCTCAACGAAGAAATCGTCGTTGGCATCACCCTCGAATCCGTCGTATCCGTAACAGGATACTTCTTTCTGCCAGTCACGCTCGCTGGCAGGAGCCTTCTCATCATGAGAGTGCAATCTTCTACCGGTATTGATGTGCTTAAGGCGGAGCTTCATGCCATCGGTGAGAGGGACAAACACCTCAGGGAGACTCTCATTGTAGGGCTCAACGAGCCACTTATTGTTTGAGTCAAGATGCGGGTACAAAGTAATCTGCTGCTGCTTCGAACCAGCGGGGTAAAAATGGTTGTGAGAGTGAAGGTAGCCACCCTGAGTCGCCACGTGACGGATGGTGACAACGGATCCAAAACCGACCTTGGCCTGGATGTCGGTCGGGATGGAGTTGCCAGCCAACGTAGAACGGAAGGCAGAGGACATAAAAGCAGAGCCGTCGCCGTCATTGCTGAGAACATCAAAGTGAATGGCAAAGAAGACGCAGTAAAGCAAAGCTGGCACGCCGAGTAACACAGCACCACGGAGCACAAAGTGAGCGGCCACGTGGCGCGGAGACACGGTGAGGTCACCAAGAACAAACCACAACTGCTGGAGGCAGCCCATGCCCACCCAGGCGACAGTAAAGAGGCCCACCCACTTGGAGGAGAGAGCAAGGCCCAAGGCAATGCCTGTAGCTAACAATGCACGGAACCAGTCAGTGGAGAAGGGCTGCTGTACCTCGAACTTCTTGTAGGCGTACACAGCAGAGGCGATGAAGAACAAGAGCGGGGAGTCGAGGAGGATGTAGCGGGAAATGGTGACATTAGCGTTCTCAACCACAAGGCACAAGGCGGTGAGGAAGGCCACCACGGGACGCACGGCCGAAGCGCGCAACGTCGCGTAGCAAAGGAGCACGGTGCCCACGCCAAGCACGGCGGGGAAGAGACGCATGGTCACATAAGGCACGGTCGTCGGGAACAAGTCACCAATGGTCTTGAACTCAAAGTCACCGCGGAAGCCGCCAAGGTAGGCCACGGCAGCAAAGAGCATCTTGGCGAGCGGCGGGTGCACATCCATGAAGAACTTGCCAAGAATGTATTTGCGGGCAAATCCGCCAAAGTGGACCTCGTCGAACACCACCGAGTTGGGGTACCCGAGCGATTGGAGCCGCACGAATGCCAGCACTACCACGAGTGCCGCCACGAGGATCCATTCCTTGCAGGAGATGCGCCGGCGTTGGACAGAAAGCGCCAGGGGTGTGGTGACGAGGAAGGAGCGCACCGCACCCTTCTGCCAGCGCACGTCATCGACGAGCGGCTCGTAGTCGAGCACGCTCAGCTGCGCAGGTGTGCTTTTCTTGGCCATGGTGTGCGCAATGGGAGAAGAAAGTTGAGGCCAGGTGTACGCGTCGTGAAAAGTGCGTGTGCATGCGGTGTGCGTGCACCATTTCGGCTGCCCGTGGGCGCGCGCAGCGCGCCTAGCGAGGGTCGGGGCCAGCCGGGGCAGAAAGTCGCGGGCAACTGGGACACGAGTTTTGCATCAGGACTCTGTCCCAAATACTTCGCCGGCATGAAATCGACACCACGGTTTACGCTCACGTGATTTCAAAGTGAGACATACCACACCAGTCCACGTTCTGCCCTGCATATTCTAAGTGACCCTGCTGCAGGTCGATCCACACACACACACACCACGACCCGTCGGGCGCCGTCTATGTCGAAGCAATGCTCACGGCGCCAATGCAAGCCGACGGCCAAGGCGCAACTGCTGCAGACCCTGCGTGAAAATTTTGCCAGGCGGAAAACATCCGGACACCAGATCTGATAAGGAGCAGCAACACCGGCAGCGGCAGCAGCTTGTTTATTTTAGTGAATAACTGTGATGAGCTACCAGTACGAGTTTGAATGGTATGTATTTTGGCGGGTGACTTAACGCACTCGCATATTTGCGGGCGTTGCTACTACGACATAGCCTCTTCCCTTATCGCTGCTACTAACAATGTACAGGCCTCATAGTGCTGAGGAGGTAATCGTCACGGGCGACTTTGATGCCTGGGCTGGCCTGCACCACCTCGAGCGCTTCGGCGAGGGTTTCAAAGGCACGGTGTCTGTGCCGCAGCGTGAGAAGATTGTGTTCAAGTTCATCGTGAACGGTGAATGGTGTACCAGCTCTGAGTACAAGATCGAGCAAGACGCGGCCGGAATAGAAAACAACTTCCTCGAACCGAACGAGTTGCAATCCGTCACGAAGCACGAGGATGCCGGTGATGCGATCACGCCCTCCAGAGGCGCTGGGACGCGTTCGGAGCCGGAAACCCTGGCCCCGTCCAACTCCGAGACTAAAGCCACAGAACCGCAGTCGGCTGCGAATGCCTCCGAAGTGACCGAAATCGCCATTGATCCAAGCGTCAAGGAGACTGTGCGCAACTCAGAGCCCCGGATCAGACTGCCCAGGACTACACAGCACGGCCCCGGCCACCATGGCGCTACCATCTCCGAGTCCGTCCCCAAGTCACCATCCGCCGACGCTCACAGCACCGGCACTGAGCCCACGGATGACAGCCATGTAAGCGAGGACCATGGAGGATTGCTGCAGATCTCCCTGCTGCTGTTCTCGCATGTCTCGGTCCCGCTGGGACCTAGTGACGGGGCGATTGTGGTTGACCACGACGTCGAGGGCATATATCAGAGCCGGGTCCTGAAGACGCTGCTGCGTCTGACATTGGAGTCTCCTAGCGACCATGCACATGGTGACGAGACTCCCGACACTCTCAGCTACAGCGACCTGCGCAAGCATCTGAATGACGGGAGGCCTATCCAGACCACCAGTATCCCCGGGAGTTTTCCATCGCCTAGTCCGACAAAACAGACGGGTCGCAACATCGCTCGTGGTCCTAGCAGTGGCCCTAAGCGTGATGGCGTTTTTTCGCGGTTCAAGAGCCTTTTCAAATCTTGAGTGAAGCGGCTCTTACAAGCCACCTCGCACCCTTGTTTTCCTTTTAGTTCTCGTTTAGTTAATTTAATTTCCTCCGGCCTACACACCAGTTGCTCGCAGCGTCTATTCGTCAATCGTTACTTTTTCGACTTCTTCTTTTTCTTCTTGCTCTTGTTTGTCTCTTCTGATACAGGAGTGTTTGTGCCAGACGCAACGCCCTCCTTGGTTATTTCTTCGGCGTCAAATTTGGCATTGCTCATTAGACTCGCCAAACCAGGCAGCTGCACTGCTTCTTCCCGGATCTTCTTGGTCACGTGACCGTCTTCCTGGTCGTCCACCTCCTCGACGGTACGTTTCCGTGTCACTGTCACGCCGCGTGGTCCGACATAGGTCAACAAGCGCGACAACTCCTTGCTCTTGTACGTTGTGTATTTTATGCACTTTCCCAGTCTTGGTTCAAAGCATTTGAACTTGACAGCGTTTGTAGCTTTTTTCTCCGGCTCCACTGGCTTTCCCTTCCGCTTCTTTGCCTTGTTGGAATACGTGATAGAAAGCGTGGTGTCAGGGTAAGCTTCGAGGAGCGAGGTCGACCGCTCAATAAATTCGTCCACACCCATTGCTAAAGTTCACTATCGCCAACGCTCGATCATTTTAGCGGAGTCGTGTGTGGGATAAGTATGCACTAGCACACTATACGCTTCTAGAAATATGCCGTGTATATGCTAATCTATTAATCATGCTCCAAGAACATGCTGAAAATGAGATAAAGATTTAAGCACGCTATGAAGCCCCAGACCAAAATGGCACAGGTAGCTGTGAATGGACTGTTGCTCATGTCTTTGTAGCCCTTGACGCGGTACATCTCCGTCAAGGTACGGTCGTCGTCATGCAGCGTTGGCGTAGTCAGTGTTGGACTCACCTTAGATGGTATGCTGTTCTTCCGTTTCTGTGGGTATGAAGGCTGCATTACAGGTTCAACGCCGTTATCATTATCAACTATGAGGCGCTCTTCCTCTGCTGTAATGCCTTGAGTTTCTTCATCATCTTCCCAACCAACGCAAGGATGTGAGTTCCTGAACTCTTGGAGTTTGATGGCTGGTTCTGTGCTCTGGAAACGACGGTCGTTGAGATCCAATCGTTCTCCACCAGTGTCTTCATCAAGATGGATATCAATCATCTCATCGCTGTCGGAGTACAAAATGGGGACTCGCATGATCTTCTTTGAGCAAGTGAAAATGATCAAAGGAGCCGTTACGAACGGTAAAAGAATCGAAAGAACCACTTGACTGAAATTGAGAGCTTTGGACAACCCTTCGCGACCTGCGAATGTGACCACAATCAAACAAGGAAGGATGGCCAAAGCACGAGTGATGAGACGTCTCGTAATTGGTGGGAGTGTCCAGTGTAAGAAGCCCTCCAGAACCATTTGACCTGCAAGTGTACACACGACACCAGCACTCTGCCCTGAGCAAAGGAGAGCCAAAGCAAATACAAAGCCAGCAGTTTTCGATAAATGTGTCGAAAGCAAGTGATAAATCGTGAACAAGTCAGCATTTTGGAAGTTGTCGTCTTCATCATCGGAGTCTGTCTCATCGTCCTCGTCGCGTTTGGTATTACTATTCAAGGTAGCACCTGCCACAATTAGAATGGCAGAGTTGACAAATAATGCAACTGTAAAGAGTGAGATGACCAATTCAACGATGGTGTATGTCATTGTGTCATTAATGGCGTGAATCAGAGGTCGGTAAGTCTCTTCCTCTTCGTCTGCTTGCTTGTAGACATCAGCAATATTGGGTAAGTTGTCTACGTCTGACTCCTCAGACGCATTCTCTTGAGGCGATTCCCCGGCGCCATCCTCAATCGTCGATGGCCTAAAGTGGCCATGCTTGATGTCGAAATCTTTTAGACGCGCTTGTACGAGACCAGAGCCCAAATACAAAGAATGGGGCATAACCGTGGCACCCAAAATGGCCAAACTCAAATAGAGGCCACTCCCTCCATTTCGTTGTCTCATATCAACTACCTTTTCGTTGGGCAAAAAGCCCTTGAGCACTTCCCATGTGGACCAGTCAATATTTCCGTCGTGAGAGACCTGGTAAAGTTCGATACCGAAGCACACAACAGTTGCTGCAACTAGTAATGAGACAAACAGCTCGAAGATGCGGATGAAAAGAAGCGGGCCCTTAGGTCTGTACGCCATGAGGACGATCAAAACGTCGATAACAGTTAATATGACACCCATGAACAAGGGCACGTTGAAGAGAATGTTGAGGGCGATAGCAGTACCAACAACCTCTGCGAGGTCTGTGGCAATTATGGCAATCTCTGCAAACACGTAAATGAGAATGTTTATGCGAAACGGGAGGTTCTCACGGCAATTGGCGGCCAAGTCAAGACCCGTGACTGCGCCAAGTTTTGCCAGGAGAATCTGAAGAAAGATAGCAAGACAGTTGGATAGAAGAATCAGGAACAAGAGTTTGTACTCATAGGCTGAACCTGCAGCCACGGCAGTGGAGTAATTTCCGGGGTCCATGTAGGCGACCAGCACCATGAGGCCGGGGCCTATGAACCTTGAGTACTTCTTGAGCACGGAGTAAAGGCCCATAGTGCGGGATGCTGTGTGACGACAAGTGCGTTTGCGTATACTAAATGACGAGACTGTGGCGCGTAAGCTTGTGGAGCAAAAGATGAAAGCAGCTTTCCAAACAGATGCGTGAAAGTTGTGAAGATTTCACGCAGGCGTGTTCGTTCCTTTGAGCCGAGACACGCTTGTCACGTGATAAACTTGCTACCCCGGCGGTCAAGGAGGAACAGAGCCGGGAATGGACCTACAGGTCTGAAGTGTTCTGTTATCATACATGGGGAAACGGCAGGTAAATAAGGTCTAGCCACGTAAACCCCTATTGTGGTAGTCCCTATTTGTCTTCTCACGGGCAAATGGATCTCTAAATTGTTTCAAAGAGTCCGGTATGTAACACCAGTATTCACTTCAGCCCGCTGCGCTCCAATCTGACCACCTACATGTAGAGGACTATCAGATGACTATCAGCATGTTCCAGATGGACCCTTCTTTCGCGTTCAGCATCCTTGTTGCTATGATAGCGTGACCAACTTTGAGTTTTCTTGTTTTAGGTCTTGATCTCAAGATAATTGAAATATCTGTTCGGTCGCAGAAAGGTTGCGTAATAGAAATAAATTCAAAAAATACCCGATAAATTGAAATCAAGTACGAACAGAATAGCAGATCCCATGCGGTGTCTGAATTCGAACAATAATCTTCAAAATTGTTCCTTAAAGTATGAGGCTCTTAGTTGGCTGTGTTAATGGCTGCAAATTGCTGCTCATGCCACCATCTGTCACGCGTCCATATAAGTGCCTAGTTCATAGCTCCAAAAACAGTGGGTGAGCCAACTCAGATCGCTAAAGCGATCGGAGATGCGTTTCAGAAGCCAGTTGCGGCTACGGGATTGGCTACTTCGCACAAGAGTTTCCATATTCACTGTTTGTTGACCGGTTACGAAAGGCAAAGCATCAACATGCGTGAAAGCCAGCAGTGGTTTGTAGCTTTGCAGTGCATGTTGACCTGTACGGTGCTAGCACGTTACGTGGGCCACTCTCCCGGTACCGTCCGAACTCCGACCGCTCATCGCATGTCGTCCGACATTTCGGCTATGTCGCGCCCGGAGGTTTTTCCCCGGAGTTGCCCACGGAGCGCAGCGCAGAAGATCCTTACTTCGATGCTTCGCAGTGCGTTGAGAGGAACGAGATCGCTCCACACGCTGGCGGTCCTCAGGGCTGCCAGCGTGTTTAGGATGCCTGCAATGTCTCCTACCATGACCGAGGGCGGCGTGGTGAGCTGGAAGTATAAGCTGGGAGAAGCGTTCAGTGCCGGCGACGTGCTTCTTGAGGTGGAGACAGACAAGGCGACCATAGACGTCGAGGCACAGGACGATGGCATCATGTGGGACATCTTAGTCCAGGATGGGGCCACGGCAATTCCTGTGGGGCAGCCCATTGCTTTGTTGGCTGAGCCTGGTGACGAGTTGGCGTCTTTGGAAAAGCCGAATCTAGACCAGGAACAATCCAAGAAGGAGCCCAAGAAGGAGGAGGCCAAACAGAGCGAGACAGAATCTCCTCCTGCCCCGAAAGAGACAAAGCCGACGTCCTCCAACACGGCCGCGTCGTCTGGCATTTCAACAACAGCCAATCCTAACCAGAAGCTCTTCCCTGCCGTCGAGCTTCTCCTTCACCAGAAAGGTATTTCGACCGAAGATGCTTTGGCCAAGATTCCTGCCACTGGTCCCAAGGGCCGCTTGTTGAAGGGTGATGTTCTCGCATATTTGGGTGAGATCAGCAGCGACGCAGTGGTCAAAGTTGCCCAGTTCATAGAAAAGAGACTGCACTTGGACTTGTCCAACATTGTCAAGGCGGAGCCCGAGCCCAAGGCTGCGCCAAAGGAGGCTTCTGCACCCACCGAAAAGCCCAAGCCCAAGAACGTCATCTCCTACGAGGTGATTGCTGAAACTCCTTCGGAAGGTTTGTTCCGCACTCAGTTTGAGTTAGCCGTTCAAGACGCCATTAGAGCCGCGTACGCACAAAGATTTCCGCAGTACTCCTCTTCTCCGAGCGCACTCTTCGAGCCTGAGGACATGTTTGATGATATTTTGGCAGGCTCTCCTACGCAGGACAGATTCGAAGTCTACGACATAGCCTACAAGTCCCAGGGCGCTTCCGGTGCTGCAAGCGAGGACTTGTTTGACGAGATAATTGGATCCAAGCCTACTGGCCTTAGCCACTTGGTGTTGCCCGAAACAGTGCTGGTTAGCTTCAAAGTCAAGTACAACGAGAAGTTGACCGACTCGAAGGAGTTCGTGCGTGTGTTCCGGGATGCATTGGCATTGGAGGTCAAGTCGACAATCATAGAGCAGGCGAATTAGCATCAAATCAAATCGCAGACCTTCCATAAGTAGATACCAACACGTAAGGGCGCCATGTATAAACGAAACGGTCGTGCAAGTGGTAGTGCTGCAGCATAGTTGGAATTACCCCAAGGTGGCCTAATCGTCTGTGGTTCCTGGTCATTGCCAGTCATTGCCACGAGGGACCGCATTACGTGACAATTCGGGGTTCGCGCAAGTTACCGCGTAGGTAGCAAATATACGTCTGAAAGAATAACCACGCAACGTACGTTTACGTTCATAGCCCACAACAAACCACATCGGTGCAAATTTGAGAGTCCTTTCTCATTTCCCCAAGCTTGTACGTTTCATGTTGCTTGGGCCTCATCGCGAAATTTCTTGGAAAACCAAATCCGCGCGCGCTCAAACTGGAGCCGCACTGTTTCCTTCTGCCCCAGTGGTTTGAGTGCAAGCACATAGGCTTCATCAGGCTAGCTT
This sequence comes from [Candida] ascalaphidarum, assembly GCA_030674335.1. Taxonomy (NCBI): domain Eukaryota; kingdom Fungi; phylum Ascomycota; class Pichiomycetes; order Serinales; family Debaryomycetaceae; species [Candida] ascalaphidarum. The sequence goes on from JAKTYC010000003.1 coordinate 86,035, forward strand.
ACCTTCTCACTTGTATCTACCCAGTCAATCCTGGTCGTCAGAAGGCCGCTTGATTGCGCCACTTGTGTTTCCGTCGGTTTTCTTCCATCAATCACACCGCGCCTTCAGGGCCCCTGATTTGTGTTGTACACCCTAAAATCCAACAAGCTGCCGGCATTGAGGATCAGGGGAAGCATTCATACGGTCAGCATTGATAAGACTTCAAGCGTTTGGTGTGGGGTGCTCAAAGTGCCTAGTTTCATCTACCAAAACAAAGTCCGAACGTGTGTCGCGCATACAAAAGAACTGGTGTCATCCACTTTAGCCAGTCGAAATGTACCTACCTGTGCCTAATTACGACACAGGCGATTGGAAGTATTCCCGTCCTTTGTACCAACAGCAGCAGCAGCAGCTGCAACAGCAGCCGCAGCAACCGCAGGGCCAACAGGGTCAGGCACAACAGCAATCCCAGCAGCCCGTTCAACAGCAGCTACTTCAGCAGCTGACACAGCAGCAGCTGACACAACAGCAGCAGCAAGCACAACAGCAGCTGCAGATTGGATCTAACTTTCAGGCGCGGGGTGCTAACCCTTTCCGTCATAATCTCACTGTCCAGCAAGAAATGGCGCCAGGAATGCAACAGTATAACATGCCCTTGGATCAATACCTGCAACAACATCGACCTCAACAGCTCCAAAGCTTTCCCAAGTACAACCAATATCCCTATATCCTGCAGTACCCCCAACCTAACTATCAGAATCAGAACTTCCAAAATCCTCTGTATTCCCAGTACCAAAACAATCAGTACCAAGCTGCGCAACTTCCTACCCAGCAATACCAGAGTCTGGCACAACTGCTGATGTCCCAGCAGGGCCATCAAGCCCCACTGTTTCTTGGCACTCAGCAGCCTCAAGCTCAGGAGTCTCATCAGACTCTGCAGCTGCACAGCCAACTCCATGGGCTGCACCCTCACCAACAGCAGTTTCAACAACAGCATCTCCTGCAACAGACTCAGCACTCTAGTCAGCACCAAAGTCAACAACGGAGTCAACAACAACAACAGCAAAATCAGCAACAGCAACAACCGCAGCAGCATCTGCAGCAGCAGCAGCAGCAGCAGCAGCAGCAGCAGCAGCAGCAGCAGCAGCAGCAACAGCAACAGCAACAACAACATCAACAACCACAGCAAATGCAGTATCCCCAGCATATGCAGCTGCAGTCATTATTGTCGCATCAGCAAGCGTCCCAGTATGGATACCCACCTCACTATCTGGGCCAAGGCGGTCAAATGCAAAGCCCTCAGACACAGACTCAAAAATTGCATCAACAGCAAATATTGACTCAGAGATCTTTACACAACCATAGTCAATATCACGAACAAGTTGTGCCAAGTGTTCTTCAGAAAACTCCTGTTCAACAGCAGCAATTTATGCTGCGGCTGATAGCTGAACCTGCTACAAGTGTTGATTTGCATGGACAGTTTCATGCCCAAATGCAAGGGCAAGTGCCTCCGGATCAATATCAACAGCAACAGTTGCCACAATCGACATCTCTGCAGCAGCCAATCCCCCCACTGCAGCAGCTACAGCTGCAGAAAGTACGGTCCGTGCAGCTGTCTCCAACGACCAAACTGGAGAGACGGTCAGGAAAAGTCGGCCAGAAAGCGTCCGTGCTTCAAACTCCTTATCAACTGGCAGGCGTCCCAGTTTCGAAGCTGCCGGCCCCTAGGCGGTCAAGAAAGGTATCGCAGGCGGATAAGGCGATACAATCTCCACTGCTCCGACATCTGGTGACGCCCCTGCAACCTCCTATGGCTCTGCCAGCCTACCACAATACAGCACTGACTACTCAGTCGTCTCCGCTGGAAGTGGCAAAGGGACAAAATTTCTCGATCAAAACTGCTCAGCCTGTTGTATTGGTGGACAGCCTGGGTAAGAAAAAACGTGGACGGCCGAAGAAGCTTATCTTGGACCCATCGACGAATGAATATATTGACTCGGCGCACCCAAACTTCAAAATGTTGAACAAGCTGTTGAAAGAACAATCTCCATCCACCTTAGTTGGGAATGGGTTGGGGATTCTGCAGCTATTAGACCAACCAACTTCCATGCGAAGCTTGGACGATGACGCCGTTAAACAACTTTTGCAGAAAAAAGACCGCCGTGGTCGGCCAAGAAAGTTCCCGGTTGAACAAACTGGAATGACCATAAAAGGTATCCGAGTCAATGGTACAATGAAAGTACGGAAAAAAAAGGAGTCAGTGGCCAATGGTCTTGTGAAGCGCGAAAGAGGGCGCCCACGGAAAGCCACTCAATGAGCAATGTAATTGTACAGTAAATTGTAATATAGCTATGTGCCAGGAAATGTATACTAGTCTGTCAAATTATTTATATATAATTATAATTGCCTTAATATAGGGGCTTGAAGCAGTTGCATTTACGGAGACTTCTTCTTCTTCTTACCTTTCTTCTTATTCCTCTTCTTGGATGATTTCGGCTTCGGCTGGTTTCCTGTCAAAGGGCTATTTGATTCTCCCGTTTCAGCGTTACCGAACGCCACTTCCTCGGTGCCTCCGATAGATGTTTCGACTTCTCTGTGCTCAGTCGACAGAGGAGCTGTTAAATTTATAGTGGCCTCACCTTCGTTACCTAATTCGTGAACGGGCTCTTGCTTGGACTCCACCTCAGATGGAATAGCCGAGTTTGACACTGAAGTACCTAGATTCTCAGTGTTCTGCTCGTACAAGCGTTCCCGTAAATCCATGATATCTTCCGGTTCATTAGTCACTATGGTTGATGATTTAGGCTCCATTTTAGGCTCTTCAGCATCAGCACCAGCACCAGCACCTGCTCGCTTCTCTGATTCCGGAGAAACTGGCTGCAGTTGGTCAACGCGAGCATCACCTTGGTCTCTTGAGCTAGAGCCAACGTTGAACACTTCTCGCGAAGACCGGCCAAAGAAATCAAGCTCATCCTCAGGATATCCTGGGGGAAGTTCCTCACCCTTGTCGAGCAATTTGTCCTCATTCCTGGATGTCGCCCTACCATACTCGGGGAGGGCAGCCAACCCCCGGTTACCGCTGATTTTCTTGAAGTCAGAAGTGGAAAGAAATCCATATTTCCTGACGTTAGCCTCGATCCATACAAAACCCAATTGACCCAAGTTCACTTGGAAATTAGCGTTCGTCAGAAAGCAGCCAATGGCCGGAAATAAGTCAACAAACACGCCCTTCATAACATCCACCAATTTCTTACCATTTCGAGTGATGAAAATTGTACCATGAGGGATGTAATAGCCAAAGCCGACAACGTCAGATTGTGACAATGGAGGTAAAACCAATGCATTATATTTAGAATTCTCTCCTTGGTGTTGCTGCAATGGAGTTGGGAAAGGCTTATTGATCTTCAAGTTTCCAGTAGATTCGTATGCTATTGAGAATGAATTGTAACCTGGTAACCTGAAAGAGGAGGGGTACGGCTTGGTGATGAAGCCAATGGCAAAGTGTGCGTTAGGATTGTTTGAGTTGTCATACTCGTACACCTTCGTTTCGAAATAAATAGTATCGGAATGAGTGCGGTCCTTTACGGGCAAGGGATAGTTGAGCGCTGAAGTCGCCGTGGAATAAGGTGTATCGTTCCTTGAGAAAGCGAGTTCTGTCCTGTCCATGACAACATAACGAGTATTTGCGTCAGGAACATCACCGTCAGACTCAAACTCGAATGCATCAAGGCCACGGTCTCTGATAAGGTGCTGGTCCTCGTTCGTGAAGGTGGAGCCTCTAGTGTTGGAAGAGGGCGGGTGCTGCTGCGCGAACTCTTGGGCTTTAAGGTAGGAGTGCTGCTCCTCTGGCAGTAAAGAAGTGAAGTCATACTCGTCCGCTAGGTGTTCAAGTGCCTCTTCATCATTGAGGAATTCACGCGGCACCTCTGAGGTCATGTCATTGTCAACGAGCAAGGTGTAGCCGTCGTGACCGTTGCCACGAGCACACCGAACAGCCATAAAGATAACCGCCGCCACGACGACGGCCGAAACCACAATGACGAGCACAACATACAGTGCACCAGACATCCCTGCCGTGATGACGCCAAATATATTTATACGCAAGGTGGAGAGACGTAAGAGAAGAAATTCGTCTAGCTCGCGCGATGAGTACTGATCCCCCACACGTCCCGTTTAGAGAGGTGCAGCGCGAATATTGTGAAGCCGCAGTGCAGGTTCGATCGTCAATTAGTTTGAGATGGTGTAAATAAAACCAACAAGCTTATTGTTAGCGGTAGCCGCATGAATATGCTCATATTGTGAGGTATTACGTTCCATGTTGTGATCACGCGAGGGGCCCATCACGACTTCTCTTTCTGTTTATGCAGCTCTATATAAATTATGCTAATAGGTTCGGTCCTATCACCTTTTCTCCTTGGAGTTTTTCAACAATGTTCTTGCACCATCTCTCACCATCTGACTATAATGCTTATCGAGCAATACGTTCTCCCAAAGTGTTGCAGCCCCAGCGTTACTTCTCTCGAGCTCCACTTCGCGATCTGCACGCTCAATGCCTAACATGTAGCTGCCTTCGCCACTTATACGCTCCTCTGTGTTGTACAAACCCTTAATGCTGTCGTAACGTCCCATGAGCTTGCCGACGAACTTCAACATTGCCATCAGAGTCTTTTCAGGGGTGTGTAAAAGAGTCATGTAGAGTCTCTTTGTAAATGCTGTTGCACGCATGACGGTTCCGTTTCTCGATCTGAAGAAAACACTGTCTAAACAACGTAACCATAACTCTGCTTTTGTGGATACATTTACTGACGGCCGTTCAACGGCAAGTGACTGGCTCATGGGATCCACTAAGCGTAATGTTTTGTGCCCGAGCTCAAGGTCACAGTCCAATGCAACATCGGTCATCACCGCATACAATGTACTAACGAATCTGGATAAATCAACTGTCATGGGGAGCTTTCCAGTTGAAAGGTGGTTCAAGATAAGTGAGAATGATGTCAGAATGCATAACAACACAGTTCTTATTTCACGGCCACCATATATGTCGCCTCCGTCTTCAAGGGCCAAAGAGTGATCTTGGACAATATCAGTCATGATCTCTCTCAATACTTCTAGGAAGTCACCCAAAAGATCCAAGTTAGACATTTGTCCAAACCTCGCAAGACCTTCCAAAACAGCAGCCATGAGAAGTCCAGCATCGCTGTTTTCAGTTCCTGCCCGCAAGATTTCCAAGTAAAGCTTCAAGAGCATGGTCAAAACTTGCGCCTGAAGCTTTTCACGCTCTTGTGCTGTCATAGCTTGCTCTGCCTTTCTCATTTCTTCATCGATTTCTTTGCGTTCTTTACGGGCCTTTCTCTCTTTTTTGGAAAGGTGTACTCTATCTTTCTTCTTGACTTTTGGTTTCGATTCACTCTTGTTGCTGTGAGGATCATAATCATCAAGGAGACTCATAGACAAGAAAATATTAATGACAGATTCATCCACACGGAACTTCTTATCCTTGATAGACTTGCACATGATTGTAGTAATGTCAAAGCTTATGTCTCCATGCTCCTCATCTTCACGTAACAACGTTTCTAATACCCTTATGCAGCGTCTGAAGATATCCAAATCTTCTTCTTGCTGCGGTTTTTTGTTGAGTCGGCGAACAACGACACCAAATAATGTTGTTCGGAAATTAAAGTGGCGCAAGGAAGAGGAGCACAACTCGCAGGCCGCCTTGGCAGCTAACTGGCCGAGCCGTACCGTTTCTGGCGTAATACTCTTGTTGCTCCGTGAATTCAGTACAGACACCTTTGCAAGAATTGCAAGCTGGTCAACGTACATGCGATAATTTGCGACAAGAGCTTGTTCAAATTGACGTAACCGCGCAACTTCCTTCGATACCTTTTCACGCTTTTCGGCATCGGTGAGAGGACGGATTTGGTAAGCTGGGGCGAGAGATTTGAAAACTGGTATCAAAGCCATCATTGCTAACTGAGCTACCACAACGTTTTTGGACATTGACATCTTACGCATTCTGGTGAGACAGGAGATATTCTCTTCAGGGTCCTCGATGAGTTTTGCAGCAAGGTCAGCTACCTCTTCCTTAAGCTTTAGAAGTCTTTCCAGAGCTGAAAGTGAGCTATCCACATACTGTTCCTCCTCATCCTCCTCATCCTTTGCGACCCCAGCATTGGCCAGCTGATCTGGTTCATTTGAGTCAGATTCGGATTCAATATCATACTCAGGATCTTCTTCATTATCCTCCTCAATAGTCCTTTCAACACGCTCAATTTTACCGCCGCGTTTGATCGGAAGGGCTTCCACTACTTGAGGCTGAGCTAGGGAACGAGGACGTGTCTCATATTCCATTTCTTCGTTGTCCCAATCGAACTCGTCATCTCTGTTATCGTTTTCATCGACATCATTTGCCACCAGTGCAAAAGCACCGACGCTGATCAACCCATCCTGTGCTTCTTTGAGTTTTTTTCGCTTCAGCTCAACAGTAATGTTCTTTCTTTTGCCCATTTTCGAATGCTTTGCAGCATCTACAAGAACCGAGTTGAAAAAGGTGTGCGATGGACATCCTTACACCAAAACATTCGGTAGATACACAGAGAGGACTTGGATTACTGATGTTTTAATTAGGGCACCTATGGACCGATCTCAGGTGTCAACAAGCACTTGCAGAATGAGAGAAAACACTATGGTATCTGAATGGAATAGCCAATGACAGCATTGACTGATGTCAGTCGTGCGCTCGGCAGAGACCTCGCGTCTAAAGTGCGTTGGATTTATGTACAGTACAGATCGTATACGACAGCGCGCGTGAGTCGTTCTCGGCCGATTAAGCGATTTCCTGAGCCGATGGACCCTCTTCTGTTTCTGAGATGAAGGGACACTGAACACTCCCAACGGAAATGGGATGTATGTACTATTTGCATACCCGGAGTGCCCAAATATCCGACTTATTTATTTTTAGTTGATTTAGAGCGGGACCATGTGCCATTGAACCCATAAGCTCCGACTATATACTGCATATCACGTCTGAAAGTTTTACGATAAATAGGCTCCCATCGTATAAATCGTACTTTTTCTTCGCGACCGCACAGTTTGTTTTAATCGGATTGCGGCAGTGCTTTCTTGTTGAAAGAGTAAAGCTCACTACTTCAAGATTGCAACTGCCTAGGCACTATCTCAGCGTTTAAGTTGATATTTTGATCGGCTGCACCCTTGAAGCTTATATACTGCTGTTGACATATCTACTCGTTCGCCTTGTTTCTCAGCAAACCTGAACTCCTAAGTCAACCCAGACCTGTTTCTTTCTTCAGAAAGACCACTCATCTATCGAACTTGTATTGACAATGAATTACTCCGAAAACGTTCAAAATACCTTTTCTCCTTTGAGCTCAGGCTCAGCCAATGATGTTTTCTTCTGGCTCAAAGTCATGGTCGCAGTCACTGTGGCCGTTCTCTCGTATGATCAGGTTATGTACCAGATTCGGAAAGGTTCCATTGCTGGGCCTCCTGTCAAAATGTGGCCGATCATTGGTCCATTCCTCGAGTCGCTTGATCCCAAGTTTGAGGAGTACAAAGCGAAGTGGGACTCTGGTCCACTTTCTTGTGTGTCCATTTTCCACAAATTCGTCATCATTGCTTCGGAGAGAGACTTGGCCCGTAAAATACTTTCAGCATCTAAATACGTTAAGCCTTGCGTGGTTGACGTTGCCATCAAGATCTTGAGACCTACAAATTGGGTGTTTATGGACGGCAAGGAACACGTCGACTATCGTCGTTCTTTGAATCCGCTTTTTTCCACCAAGGCTCTTGAAATTTATCTTCCCGTTATGGAAAAGTACATGGATTTGTATTTGAAGAGATTCGTCGACTACGATGGGCCTCGTGAGTTTTTCCCTGAGTTCAGAGAATTGCTCTGCGCCCTTTCGTTGCGTACATTCTGTGGCGACTGGATTCAAGAAGAAGAGATCAAATTAATTGCTGACAATTATTATCAAGTGACTGCTGCCTTGGAGTTGGTAAACTTTCCCATTATTATTCCTTACACGAAAACTTGGTATGGACGTAAAATTGCTGATGACACAATGAAGATATTCGAGAAGTGTGCAGCAAAATCCAAGACGTTCATTGCAGATGGAGGTGAGCCTGCGTGCGTCATGGACGAGTGGATTTTCTTGATGCATGAGGCGAGAGAGAAGCACTTGGAAGACCCTGCCTCCAAACTCTTGATCAGGGAATTCAGTAACAAGGAAATCTCGGAGACTATCTTTACTTTCCTTTTTGCATCACAAGATGCGTCGTCCTCCCTAGCTTGCTGGTTGTTCCAAATCGTTTCTGACAGACCCGATGTTGCAAGCAAAATTAGGGAGGAACAACTCAGAGTTAGAAATGGTGACTTGAACAAGGAATTAACGTTGGACTTGATCAACGAAATGACATACACCAACAATGTGGTTAGGGAAAGTTTGCGTTACAGACCTCCTGTCATTATGGTCCCATACAAGGTCAAGCAGCCATTCCCTGTTAGTGAGACTTATACCGCACCAAAGGGCTCTATGATTATCCCCACATTGTATCCTGCCTTGCATGACCCCGAAGTCTATCCTGAACCAGACACTTTCCTCCCTGAAAGATGGGAGAAGCCAACAGACAATATGATCAAGAAGAATTGGTTGGTGTTTGGCTCTGGTCCTCATGTCTGCTTGGGCCAAAGATATGTCATGATGATGTTCACGGGCATGTTGGGCAAGTTTTTGACGTACGCGGACATCATTCATCATACAACTCCTTTATCAGAAGAAATCAAGGTATTTGCTACCATTTTCCCGAAGGACGATGTTATTTTAGAATGGAAGAAAAGAGACCCATTGGTCGCACAGTGATAGATCGCGACATAGACTCCAAATGTTATTTCTACTGTTAATATAGATATGTTTTATTTTTATTTTGCAATTCAGTAGCACCCACAGCAATACATTATGTACTACTTCCAAGGGGACATGGAGTGAAGTGAACTACTTACGATTTCGCTCTAGGTTCCATCGATTACACATACGAACAGTAATGCTCAGAAAATCAAGCATCATAAGTCGAAGCAGAGACGTTACCGCCTCTACCAGTCCAGTTGACATGAATCCACTGGTCTTTCTTCAAGAAGTCATTTTCCTCTCCAGGCAAAACCTGGAAAGTGTGGGCACCGAAGTAGTCTCTCTGGGCCTGCAACAAGTTAGCGGGCAACTTTGCGGATCTCAAACCATCATAGAAGGACAAAGCAGTCGAGAAGGCGGGAACAGGGACACCGTATTCAACAGCCTTTCCAATGGTTGATCTCCAACCTTTCTGTGCCTTGACAATAGCATCCTTGAAGAACTTGTGGAACAACAAGTTCTCCAAGTCGGGGTCTTCTCTGTAAGCAGCAGTGATCTCGGCCAAGAACACAGATCTGATGATGCAACCACCTCTCCACATCAAGGCAATGGCGGGATTGTTCAATTTCCAGCCGTACTCCTTGGCGGCTTCTCTAATCAACATGAAACCCTGCGCATAAGAGATGATCTTCGACGCGTACAAGGCCTGCTCCAAGTCGTCAACAAATTGCTGCTTGTCTTTGATAGGGGACTCGCCTTCCACTGATGGACCGTCCAATAACTTAGAGGCTCTCACACGCTCACTCTTGATAGCAGAAAGGCATCTAGAGAAAACTGCCTCACCGATCAAAGTGACAGGCATTCCCAAGTCCAAAGCGTTGATCGCGGTCCACTTACCGGTACCCTTCTGGCCAGCAGTGTCAAGAATCTTCTCCAACAAAGGCTTGCCATCCGTAGGGTCCTCGAAGTACAAAATGTCTCTAGTAATTTCAATCAAGAAGGAATCCAACACACCCTTGTTCCACTTAGCAAAAACATCACCGATCTCCTTGTTTGAGAATTTGCCAACCCGCTTCATCAAGTCGTAGGCCTCGCAAATTAACTGCATGTCTCCGTACTCGATACCGTTATGCACCATCTTGACGTAGTGACCAGCGCCAGCATCACCGACCCAGTCACAACATGGCTCACCATCTGATTTGGCGGCAATAGACTGGAAAATCTCCTTAATGTGAGGCCATGCGTCAGGGTGACCACCTGGCATCAAGGAGGGACCATGACGAGCACCTTCTTCGCCACCAGACACACCAGAGCCAACGAAAAGAATTTCCTTCTTCTTGAGCTCATCAAAACGACGGTTAGTGTCGGGGAAGTGCGAGTTACCACCATCAATAATGATGTCACCCTTCTCCAAGTGAGGCAACAATTGGTCAATGAACGCATCGACAGCAGCACCAGCCTTAACAAGAAGAATGATTCTGCGGGGACGCTTCAAGTTGGCACAAAGTTCCTCAACGGAATGAGCACCAATGATGGATTTGCCCTTGGCCTCGCCCTCAAGGAAGTCGTCGACCTTCGAGACGGTTCTGTTGTACGCAACAACAGTAAAGCCCTTGTCTGCGGCGTTGAGAATGAGGTTCTGGCCCATCACGGCCAAGCCGATGAGGCCGATGTCTCCTCTGGGGGTGTTAGTAACGTGCGCTTTAACTGCGTTGAGACGAGTGATAGGTGACATTTGCTTCAGTATTCAGAGGAAAGATTTTGCTTATGGCGATGAGACCTAGTGTGAATGGACAATTGAGACCAGGTTATTGCAATTGACGGCTTTAAAACGAAATCTAAAAAGATTCAGGATCAAAGAACATCTCTTAACCGAGGTACTCCGCTTTTATGTATGAATTTTCACTCCAACCTCGAGGCTCAATATCTGCTAATTCCAGTTGTTGCGACAATTGATACATGAAATCCTATCACTGCCACGTTTAGTTTACGTACTTTGGTGCGGTCATATTTTTTTTAGTTCTTCTCTATGAAATAGCTAATGAAAATTCAGTTTGCCTTCCAAACCTCCCTCGAAATATATCCGTTAAATATCGTAGTGTCCCGGACCTCCTGCAGAAGAGACCCAACTTCGCACATTTCCTTAGTAATTAACTATTGGCAAGCATGATCAATGCGTGCATATATAAGAACGCGGTGCATATTAGATGATTATCCGGCATGTTGAGCGGACGACGGGCTGGGCAGTGGATTGCTACACCGGACTTCGGGCAGCCGACGGCCAATGGAATTGTTATTCTGGCCAGCTTCTACCTACTGCCCAGGTAAAGTTGTCATTCGCCCACTGCACGCCCAAAATTCTCAGTTTTCGCCGAAATATCCGGACAAACGGCAGTTCCGGCCCATGCGGTCTCTCTCTTGGACTTTGTTCAGGTGGTCTCCGTAGGCGCCCCACGAAACGTGGGGGACTCAACAAATACCTCTTGTTGCATTCATGGCATACTGTATATTAGTCCCAGTTACTGATCGTGAAGCATCAGTACCGAAGCAAAGCTGTGTAGCGTTCAGTAGAAAATCGCATTGGTACCACTCGCATCCTATTAGCTACCGTGAGCTATTTATGTGATTCGAGGCTAAGCGCGTTTCGATCAATTCCTCGGGACAACCTTCACATCCACACTTCTCAATTGACTTTACACACTTTCGAATGCTCTTAACTCGTAGCTTCAATCTAACAACTGTAATTTGAACTACATGTGTGCCGATGCTTCTCTATTTTTGCCGACTTCATGGGCCACCTCCGGACTTTTAGCTTGCCTGTTAGGTAGAAAGTCGAATCATCTCAACCGTGCTGCTGTATCTCCTGCTCTCACGTAAGTCTCCTTGAATCGGTTCTTCTACAATATCGCCCAGTGCTGTTGCATCTTGAAGTATGTGCTAGTTACCACTAAAACGTCAATAATCACTCCTGACTGCATGTGGATTTGATCCAAATTGAGACTGTTGCCGTAAGTCACGTGCTATGGTTCAATACCATTTGAATTTTCATAAAGTACCTACATACGCTGCAGCTTTTCAAGTCTGTGTTATCCAACTCTGTTCGCGAGATACAAAGACCTGACTATTACTGTTTATAGAAATGATTCCAGAGCCCCACGGAGGAAAATTACAGGACTTGATTATCCGCGACGCTCCTGTCAAGCAGCAGTTGTTGCAAGAAATAGCTGCGAAATCGTTTCCGTCGTACACGTTGACGGAACGCCAATTATGTGATCTCGAATTAATTTTAAACGGCGGGTTTTCTCCTTTGACAGGATTTTTGAATGAGGAGGACTATAAATCTGTCGTTTCCGACTTTCGTTTAACTTCCGTGAAGAATGAGAACGGTCAAGGCTTATTATGGCCCATACCTATCACTCTTGATGTGAATGCTGAAACGGCGTCGAAGTTTTCAATCGGTAGTAAAATTGTGCTCAGAGATTTGAGAGATGAAAGCGCATTAGCTATCTTGACTGTTGAGTCGATTTACAAACCAGACAAGGCAGTCGAAGCTAAGAGTGTTTTCAGAGGTGACCCCGAGCATCCTGCTGTCAACTATTTATTCAACACTGCGGGCGAGTTCTATGTTGGTGGTTCCATCCAAGGATTGCAGTATCCTAAACACTACGACTACGTTGAGTTCCGTAAAACCCCCACTGAATTGAGAAAGGAGTTCGTTAATTTGGGATGGGATAGTCATAGTGTTGTTGCTTTCCAAACCAGAAACCCGATGCATAGAGCTCACAGGGAGTTGACTGTCAGAGCTGCAAAGGACCTCGGAGAGAACGGGCATATTCTTATTCACCCAGTCGTCGGCTTGACAAAGCCGGGTGACATTGATCATCATACTAGAGTAAAGGTCTATCAACAAATCTTGAACAAGTTTCCGGATGGATTAGCAACCTTGTCATTGTTGCCATTGGCAATGAGAATGGGAGGTGACCGCGAAGCTTTGTGGCATGCGTTGATCAGAATGAACTACGGTGTGGACCATTTCATTGTTGGAAGAGATCACGCTGGTCCCGGTAAAAACTCGAAAGGAATTGATTTCTATGGTCCCTATGATGCCCAGGAATTATTGGCAAGCTTGAAAGATGAATTAGATCCCAAGATCAAGATTAGGCCCTTCAGGATGGTTACATATTTGCCGGATGAAGACAGGTATGCTCCCATTGATACCATTGACACTTCTAAGGTAAAGACTGCCAACATTTCTGGAACTGAATTAAGACAACGTTTGAGGGATGGAACTGAGATTCCAGCTTGGTTTTCATATCCCGAAGTTGTAAAAATCTTGAGAGAGAGTAACCCTCCAAGATTCAAGCAAGGTTTCGCTATTATTATTGATAAGTCGAAAGCACAAAACCCCGGACAAGGTGATTACATCTCCTTTGCTATCCAATCAACCTTGAATCAGTTTTCTGGTGAACGCAGAGTAACAAAGTTGAGCGAGCAGAATCACGATGAAGTGATTGTAAACGAATTGGTCAAGGCTGGCTCTGCGGTTGTGTTACCCACTGAGAAGGATTTCTCAGAGATTATTTCGGTTGTGAGTCCCGCTAATTCTGTTATTGTTTCGGTTGATCATGAGCTGTCAGCAGAGAATGCATTCACTCTTCAGAAGTCAAGCTCTGGTGAGTATGATTTTAGTACGGTGATTAATAAAATTGTTGATCACTTGAAGAGCCAGCAATTCATAGTATAAAAGTTACAATAGAGCGATGTTTTTTTGGTCAAAAATTGGTATAGTTAAATTAAATAACATTTCCAGTAATCCAAAATGAAGAGAATTAAATATAATGTAGAAAAATATTTCAAATATTGTCAACTTTATCAATTAATTCTATTAAATATTTATTAAAATATGTTAAGGTAAATATGTTAAATTAAATATTTTTAAATATATATTTGTGTATTTAATTCAAATATTCAATTCGTTTTATAATATATATTAAAAAACTTGTTTTCAATTAGCACCATAAATACGTTTTATCGAATAATTGTAAGTAAATATACATGATTCTTTTCAATTGGGGCCCATGTTCTTGTAATCCATGACTCCCGTTAAAAGATAACAGGATTTTACCAGGTGGGCAAGACTGTGTAATACTGCATCTCGATCATCGGACACTACACATGGTCAAAAGCATCAATATCTCCTTCAGATAAAATTACGATACACCTATTTTTGTGTGTCAGCAACACATGCACATAAGGCGGCGCCAACTCCTGAACCGTCTTTGGCGATCCGCAAGTGGATTTTCTTACTTGATCCTTTTAAAGGGTCGATGAGAGCTAACGCTTCTAAGACTCTGTTTTGAAACCCTGGATAAAATTCGACAACAGATCCATCACATCCAATTTCGAAGTCCTTGTCATCGTCTTTGTACTGTTCTTGTACACGACTTACAATACCTGCGATGGGAATAGCTGACAAGTAGGCCGCTCTGTAAGAAATTGCTCTAGTAACCCTCTGGATTACTATTCTCTCTGCCAAGGTTGTAGGTAATCTCAAGACATTTTCCATTATCAACTCAGACATTTTCAAATCAGTGGAGTCATCAATTTCCAAATAAGACAAAACCTCAGAATCCAATTGCCAAGGCTCAGCTAATCTGTGAGGCAATGAACCACCTCTTGCCTTGTACAAGTCAACAAATATATGACCCTGCTTAAACAACTCAACCAAAGTCACTCTCAATAACTCCCCCAAAAACATTCCGCTGATTCTCTTTTCGAATAAATGGTAACCTGGATTGGCTGTTTCTTCATCAACAATTTGGTCATAGACTGTATTGGGTAAAATCTTGAGAGTGTTATCGAATGAACCCCATTCTGTGTTGATGACCATTCCTTTAGCATTCTCGGGGACCTTTTCGGGTGCTAATTTTTTGATGTGATCAAGAGTCTCGAAGTAGGCACCGTTTGTACCAGTTCCGAAGATAGCACCAACAACGGTGTTGGCGTTCGTCACTTTAGGGTTGTTACTGTAAGCTCTTGACAACAAAGTTCCCACTGTATCATTGGCTAACGCAACAATCTTGACCTTACTGCCTTTCTTGTCCAAATTGGATTGAAGTAGTTGAACAATATCCTTATCGACACAGTCCGGTAAATTGAATCCCTTTGTCCATCTAAGTAAGGTTCCCGCACCTAAGGCAGTCTGGTTAACAGGGAACGAGAAAGTGAACCCCATTTTCAAATGCTCAGCAACCTCTCTATCACCATGGTGTTCTTCCAAAAACGCCTCGACCTTCCCGGCTAAAAACGAAAACAATTGTTCACCGGTGCTGTTCTGCATCAAATCAATGGGAACCTTGTACTTTGACTGCTTTAATTTGAAAGTGTGGTCTCCACATAAGTCGATTGAACAGACTCTGAAGTTAGTTCCACCCAAATCGGAGGCCAAATACAATCCTTGCTCCTTGCCACTCGGAATGCCTGTCACGAATGCGGGAATCATGGGCATATATTCACGGGCAGCCTCACCCGCCAAACCTGCGTCCATAGACTTAAGAAATTCTTCGGTTGCTCGGACGAGAAACTCTTTATCGATGGAGTAGGCTTGGACAACATCGTCGACGACTTTCTGTAATTCAGCGTTCATGTTCTTCTTATTTTGACGGTTGAGCCTCTGTTTCATGTACTGGTGTACTATCCGGATTCAGGTAGGAACCTCCAAGTGTAGTTCTTTCCAATATTCACAGAGGATGAAGTATGTGCTCAAGTGGGGACAGTATTTTTATATGTGTTTCGTATATGCAGGTTTTCGGACTTCAACAGCCCTTGGCAAATCATACGAACTGCAGCAAAATCTGGGGCAAGGGGTTTCCCCGATGATTTCGCTGTCTATATACAATTCAACTCAAGTAGATGATCAGTAACCTTGAAGCTGATAATGGTTTGCATATTTTGCAGCGCTTGATGTTACGTGAATGACCAGCTTCAAGCGATCATTGAAGGTAACCTGGTTCTGAAGGTATGCAGGCCGAGGTATGAACTGTTGCCCCTCTCATCGATTGTTCTCACGTGACCAATCTGCGTCAAAGTATTACGATTTACGTGCGTCAATCTGGCATACGACGGCTGTTTGCATGTAGTCTTACCTCCTAATGAGGTGTGAAGGAGAATATCCATCCCAAAAAGTTGTACCTAGATAGATTCATAAACACGAAACCGCTTTATTGGCCAACATTATGATACTCTCGTTTCTAGCGATTGCCAGGTACTCAGCTACCGGCACTTCGAGAACGACAATTTAACTTCCTGCATGTTTTGGACCGGCAGATGGTCTCCAACTAGATGATGGCACCCCGCGCCGCCTGGTGAGATGTTCGACTAGGGCTTCTCAGCTTCATGATGTTACTTTCAACTATGTATCTGTTGTCAACGTTAGGAGGAAGTGTTTTTGAAAACGCTGTGCCCCTCTGGATAGAAGCTCGACTGTTCTCTTACAGCGCTCCGTCGATGACAGATCTTGCCATACTGAACAGACCTGGAATATTGTATATGTAAAGAAGGCCCAGCCCTCAGTATCTTGGAACAGAGGAATCTCTTCATTTGCTTTCCGGTTTCGTAGTTTCCATCGAAGCAGAATACAGCGGTTTGGTTCTCATATTCTCCATTGCAGACTCAGGTTCAAGTACGAAAAAAATCACTTAATGAAAATATGCATCTAATTAAATGCTACCTATGGACTTAGGCTGCTTAGTTTACGTAGAAGTGTAAAAGTCAAGGTTCATGCGTACTCCCAAGCTGGCAAGCATTTTGGTTGAAGTGTTTCTATGACCATTGGCAGTGATGGCAGTTGAACACAAAACGTTATAAATATTCACCGTAGACCTTCTTCCTCATTTCATTTCCACTGCTTACCCTGAGTCTTGAGTCTGGTGTTATAGTTTAGTTCTTGTTACAGAAAACGAATTAAGCAACTTTTTGTGTGGAAAATGACTATCGACTCTAGCGATGATTATGAAGCTGAATATAAAATAGACCCACTCAGGTCACGAATGGCCGGAGCCATATCCATCAAGAGCATAGGTGGACAAATCCGTCCTCTAATCTAGCATAATAATCGCAAACATCACCGGAGTTGTCCATCATATCCAATAGGTGCCTTATAACGAATTTCGTCAGTGCAGCACCAATCTAAGATTGAATAAGGGCAGATACGGATAATAAGATCACTTCAGAATTTTACCACCAGGCAATGATAAAATAGCTACGAACCGATACTCAAAGTGTTGTGGTGTTTTAGATACGTAGATCTTATATATCACATTAAGTTGACTTTCGCAATCCTATATGACAGCAAATACAAACTTCGAGAAGAGTACCTTTTCCATGCTCTGTACATCTCTGGTCACAATAGATGAAAATTAGAAAAAAAAGCTAGAGAGTATAAGCAACTTACATTCTGGTGTGGTCGTGACCATGGTATTTTGCGTTGTTTGGTTGCATTTATAGTACTACATTTTTGCTAGATGCACTAGTTTTCGTTAATACGTAATCAATCAATTACATGCAGTACACAAGAAAATTTTGAATCGAAGTTAAATAAGGGGCACAATTCTTCCATATCAATCGATATAACTCTTAAACGGAATCCTTTAGTAAAATGGGAGACGCAGACTCGAGCGCTACGAAAGAACATTTGGAAAGGGCGCACCAATTGCTTAAGCAGCACCCATTTTTGATGACTTCCATGACATGGTGTCCAGACTGCCACTACATGCACAAGGTATTCGACGACTATAAAGTGAAGGAGAAAGTTCACATAATTGAATTTGATTTGATGGAAGATCAGGAAGACGCAAAAAAGCTATCTGAAGCTTTTAGTGAGATTGCAGGACAACGGTGGGTTCCTACATTATTTTTCAATGGAGAGAGATTTGGTACCGAAAAGGATATCAAGGAGTTGCAGGCAAAAAAGGAGTTGGACCAGTTTTTCACAAAAATTGGCCTTCTATAATTATTTGATGAGACAATAATCTACATTTTACACCACCAAAGTAATATTATCAACGTAGAAGTAAAATATATTTTCGGATCGTACATACATTAAACAGACAATGGGAATTCACCAGCCCAGTTGTAAATTTCGGTTCTAACCGCTTGCAACTTTTCACTGTTGTCATTTGCAATGGCAGCCTTGAAGTCCTTGAGTTTATTCGCGGAAGCTGGCAAACTTTCTTGAACCTCCTTGGCGTAGTTGACTGAAAAGTCAATGTAGGAAACAATCTTCCTGAAGTCGTCTTCACCTAAGCCCCTAGTTGTCATAGCGGGAGATCCAATTCTAACGCCACCGGGAACGAGAGCCGACTTGTCACCGGGAATCGAGTTTTTGTTCAATGCTATGTTAATTTTTTCACAAACAGCTTCAATTCTAGCGCCATCAATGTGTTTATCCTTCAAGGAAACCAAAACCATGTGTGAATCGGTACCGTCAGACACCAACTTGTAACCTTTCTCCAAGAAATCCTGCTCCAACACCTTGGCGTTCTTCAATACTTGCTCTTGATATTGCTTGAACTCTGGCGTAGCTGCTTGCTTCAAGGCGGTTGCCAAGGCAGTGATGGTGTGGTTGTGTGGTCCACCCTGATGGCCGGGGAAAACAGAAAAGTTGATCGGATTTTCCAAATTATACAAGATTTCCTGGCCAGTCTTCGGGTTGACCGACCTAACTCCTCTTCTGAAGAAGATCATGGCACCCCTAGGACCTCTTAAGGATTTGTGGGTAGTGGTGGTCACAACATCGGCAAACTCGAAGGGCGACGGGATAACACCGGCAGCAACCAAGCCAGAAATATGGGCCATGTCGACAACCAAGTAAGCACCCACCTTATCAGCGATCTCTCTCATTCTCTTGTAATCAATCAATCTGCAGTAAGCAGAAGTACCTGCGACCAAGATCTTGGGTCTGTACAAAATGGCCGTCTTCTCCAACATATCATAGTCAATCAATCCAGTCTCAAGGTTGACGCGATAAGGCATGGTTTCAAAATAGGTAGAAACAGCAGAGATTTTTCTTTGGTCCGTCTGATAGCCGTGAGACAAGTGGCCACCGTGAGGCAAGTCTAAGCCCATCAACCTCTCGTGCGGCTTCATTAAGGCCTGGTATACCTGCAAGTTAGCAGGTGATCCGGATAAAGTCTGAACATTGACGCCCCACTTGTCAGGGGTGACATTGAAGGTTTTGAGAGCTCTCTCCTGGCACAACGTCTCAATTCTGTCAATGTGTTCATTTCCACCGTAGTATCTAGCGCCAGGATAGCCTTCCGAGTATTTGTTACACATCGGAGTTCCCAACGCATCAAAAACAGCGGTCGAAGTAAAATTCTCAGAGGCGATCAAGACGATAGAGTGTTTCTGTCTGTCAATCTCATCCTTGATGATTTGGTCGACTTCGGGGTCAACATCTTTCAAGTGACCTTCGATGAGCTGTTTGTGAGACTCAGATAAGGCGTAAGGCATTTTAATAGTAAATTTTGAGAGAATCGATGAGGATCGCGCTGACTCAATTGTTGGATGAGGCCCCTGTACTTTATATACTATTATCTGACCTCGCGCGCAGAGTCAATAAAATAGTCGGAGTCAGATGGATACTACTGCACACGTTGCCTGATTTGATGTTATCAGCCAAGCGAAGATCCAACTGGTACCAGATGCACGATCGACTAATTTAAGATGTAAAACATCTTCCAGCCTTGGCCAGATCACATGGGCACACATTGTAAACTACGAAACTGTCAGGAAAGAATTGGTAACACGTGGAAACAACTAGTTGCAGCACCAAAAAGCTCGAGTGACTTTCACGATCATGTATTCGCATTATAAGTATTTAACGGTTCAATGAATTTCTATAACGTAAATCAGCCGTACCCAACTCTTTTGAGCGGCGGAATTAAGGATTTCAGCAGCTGCAAGGGAGTTGCGGGTTTGCTTCGTCGAGGGCTGATATCAGGTGGTAGGCTAAGCATATCGGAGCAGGATAGTTTAGTACAAAGTCACTCTCAAACGATGTGAGATAGCGAGCTTAGGGATCACAACACATAAGCAACTTACTCCGTTTAAGATAAACAAGTTCAAATTGTAGTTGCTGTAGTGGGTAGAGATCAAGAACAAGCCAATTGGCACTGACATCAAAAACTTCTTCGCTGGCGTATATTGGTCTCCGTTGTCAATCTGTTCCCACATGGTCAAGTTATCGTAAGCGCCTGAGTTGAACTCGAATGGAGTTCCCTTGACTTGATGAAACATAATATAGGAGCCAATGTTGTACGTAAGGTTGGTGAGAGTCCACTTCCAGTCATTGTCCAATACGGTTATGAAGTTGAAGAAGAGCTTAACAAAGAAGATAATAACAAAGTGCACAATCCAAGCACCTTTATAGTAGACCCAGTTTGCGTTGATATTGGGATTCAACTGCTGATCGATCTTCGTGTCCTGGGTATCAGGCTCCAAGTGCTGAATGATCGAGGATGAGCGGCGCTTTCTTGTCACCGTCTGTGCTGCATGGTGCAGTGTCGACGGAGATAAATCGTTGACCTCGAGTTTAGGGACGTTCATCCTTAATGCTTATGTGACCGGAGGCTGGTAGATGTATCAGGTCAGAAATGAATTGCGGATGACCACCGGCAGTTGAGCAACGAAGGCGTATAATGTGAACGTTGGGCTATGCACAGGCCGAGCACTTCGGTAAACGAGTAAGGACACGAGTGACTTTGAATACAAAAATCAATAACGTGGCAACAAAAGACGGGTCCTATTCTCTGAAATCTGTTTTCCACTTTAAGGTCTTACAGAATACACCAAGCTGACTTTGGATGTGGCGCTTGATGTAGAAAAATAGTGTTCGATGCGTCCCTCGTTCCTCGTTAACAGACGAGCCCTCCATTTGTGTGACAACTTCACGGCATTACCCGGACTTACCCGACACTTGAAGTTGCCGCTGGCGGCAAGGTCATGTGCAAGTAATAATATACAGTACTATAGCCTCTAACCAAGCCTCAGCGGTTGCAACGGCGAAAGGATGAACACCGGAGAGCGGTGTTCTGTTCACAAACCTGTTACACATTATCACTGTAATATGCCGTAAATTTATTCTACCGTGTCTGGTACAAAAATTGCACACAGGTGCCAGCCCGCAGCCGAGGTCACCATCCAGTGACCTTTGTCATTGGGCTTGGGTACTATAGCTGGTTTGTTTACAACCATGCCCCTGCCAGGACCCAAGTCCTGGACATTCTCGTGCACTCTAACAAACTCAGCCTTATTCCCGAGTCCTAGACATCCAGAATTCGACGACTCTGTACCCCAAGCGAGTAGTTCTCCTTCGTTAGTTAATGCCATATAGTGGTAATCTCCCATTGCAACATCTATGATGTTACGTTGCTGCAAGTCTTCGACAATAGTAGGTTCAATATCAGTATCCCAGTCATCATCATCGGGATCTTGTCGGCTTGCGCTGACAGCTTGGCGCTTACCGAGTAAGACATGTCCACGATTAGTGAAAACCGCAAAACTGTTGTAACAGCCGCTAAGTTTGGTAAAACTAGAATCTCTACCATCCTTGTCCTCCTGCTGCTGTAACCATCCATTGAACAGTGCAACTGGGAAACCATCACCAACCGTAGCTATTTCACCATCTGCGTAAGACTGCGCGTGTATCTCCATCCCATAGAGCTTTCCATCATTTTTTATGAACAAGATAAAATCGTTACCTGCAATGAAATCCACAACAGTGCCGTCCGCTGTATCGGGTATGATTAAATAATGGGCATCCGACACTAAAGTATTGTCCTGGTGTGAGTCTCGACTGACTGGTTCGCGTGAGTACCAGACAATGATTCCAACATGCTCCACTAAGCAACTCGAAAGATTCCAGCCAGCTGAAATCTTGGTAACAATGCCATTGCCGCCACGAAGATTGGGGAAGCGTATACGAACACCACACTTTGTAGTATTGCCGCTGTCCCACGAATAAACGTTGTTTAAGTTATCAAGTGCAATAAAGTGTTCCCGCCCGCTGGAAATCAGAACAAGTCGACGTTCATGTAATTCGTCCTCCACATGTGGCAATTTGAGTTGTGTAACAAAGCTCAGTTCTTCGACATACTTCAAATCAGAGTGCGTGCTAAGATCCATAAGATCAAAATCTAAGTCATTCGGAGGCTGTTGCAAATTAGGATTTGTTACACGGTCATCCTCCCTACCACCAGTTGACGTCTGACGAGGTGGGGCGTTATCATAACGCTCACGTGTCCGTGGCATCGGAATAATTCCATGGCCCAACCTCCGACTGGCGAACGCATTTCCCGAGGTTGGTACTAGAGCGTACAGCATTGGAGGACGGAAGTCTTGGCGCGAGACTGGCCCTGGAGTCAGCGATGAATGCTCCAGCTGCCGTTTCCACGAAACTCCAGTGTGGTAGAGCGACCCGTCGTTAGTCAAGATCTGAAAACTAAAACCACCGGCCCTTACATCCACTATCAAGAAGCTGTTAAAGTTGGGCAAATTGGTTGGCGTGTGAACATTTTTCAGAAAGGGGCCCTCTGTGTTGATATGTTCCTTCGGGATCTCACTTACGAGGTACCCTAAGCGCCCCAAGTTGCTTGATCCCCAGGTGTAAAGCTTATTATTTAGCAGTGTCCTTAGTTGGAACATACGTATCCAGTTGTACTTCTTCAACCTCAACGGTACCGCATTGTTGTTATATCCAAACTTCTTTTGGAAAAGGAGGCAGTAAGTTTCATTCGTGGTCAAGTACCGACGGAGCTGCTTGCTGCACAAGGAGAGGTTGAATATGTCGTGTGGCTCAAGCTCTCTTGCCAAATTATAAATCACATCCTCCCCTAAATCTTCCAACGATAACATCCTGTAACCTCTACCTGGAAGTACGTTATCTGGTAGTAAGGAGTTTAATACGAGGTCCCACTGGCGTGTACTTACTACTTAACCTCTCCTGAATATAACGAAGCACAAATCAATATTGCGGACGTCACCCAAAATGGAAAGTCTACGATTGCGTCTACAGCGTAGGATATATCTGCTTTGTATTAGCTGGTTCGCCAAATCGCACGTTTCAGAAGCAGAGAGGAGCTCAGATGGCGGACTGTCCTTTTGCACGCCCCATTGAAGTCACTTTCACCCATGTTCAGACGGCAGCGTCGCTCGACAAAGAAGGAGCGCCAATCCACCGCAGGAACATAAGCAATAGCCACTTCCATAAAGCGGAAATGAAGACCACATTACCTGAAACTTCCTCCTGCAGCCATCATGCTGCGATAACGAATATTAGAGCAACCAAGAAGGCAGAAGAATCAACTAGAATCAAACGTAACCCAAAAACCAAAAACCCAATAACCGATCAAATTTGCAAGAAGTCCTCGAAGCTCATCTCCGGGAATTCCTCCAAAGTTGGAGGTTCAAAATTGTTTCCCTCCAATGGACCAGTCTCACACAATAAGGCGTCCAAGTCGTCGTTCAGCTCAAACTTTATGATCGGTGCTGCGGACCGACAGAAGTCATGAATACGTGGTAATCTCAAGGCTATGATGAAAGTGAATGCCACATTTCGCAAAGGAGTTTTCTCAGTTGCTTCTATGCTCGTCCTTCGAAGAGATTACCACGTATATTAATCTGAACATTGCCACCAACCGGCGTGCAGGATCCAGATTAATATACATCTCGTCACAGACAAGCAGAGAACTGAGAAAAACAGCGAGATGCATCATTCAGCAACTCAACACAGGAGAGAAAATCGGAGATTCATAACCTCTTGGATACAAAATTTCTTCTGAATTTTGCCCCGAGAAATCATAAAGCTTGGCCGACTCGATCGACTCGTCATCCTCTTTCTTGATGATCGTCAAGTCAATGGGAGAATTTGAGGTGGGGGAATTTATGGATATGGGAGATAAATATGTGAAGAAGACTGAGTCTTTGTTCTGCTGAGCATAGTTTTCAACAGATAACAAGTCAACAGAGGATGCAGAGGTGGAAGGGGTATGCTCAGCATCTTGCTCATTGAACAGCATCTCTGTCTCCGGTGTAGACGATTTTGCTGCTTCATTCGTTTGAATAGAGGTCGAGGAAGAGGTGGTCGTGGACAAGTTGGAATGTATTTGTTCCTTGAGCTCACTCAAATCAATAATATCCTTGAACTGACAGGCATCAATAGATTTATCGGAACATTTACTCTTGATCTGTTCAAAGTTGTAATGCAAATTGGCCAAGTTCTCCTCCAACTTGAGTACATAGTTCTCAAGGTACTCCACATGCTTCCTCTTCTTCTCACGCGATGCATGAGCGGCCCTCCGATTGCGAAGAATACGCTCAACTCGGCGTTGCTCCTTCTCCTCTTTCGTCTTAGCTCTCTTACGAGGAGGGAGCGTCGATTTGAACTCAGTGTCCATGGCGATGTGTCGGCGACTGAAGATACCGCAAGGCAAAGCTGGTAATAGTATATAACCTGTTGCTCCACAATAAGCCTGATCCGAATGGATACGCTGTCCTTTTTATAGTTTTCGCCTCATAGCCATACACCCAGACACCAATACAATTCTTTACAGGAGGGCGGGGTGGTGCTGTGTGCTGCATATATGCTTGTTTCCGCGTATTATGTGCGTTATGTATAGGAATAATGCTGTAGGGATGTGTACATGTAAGTTATAATAAGTGTGTGTGTGTGGATGTTTACACGCCAAAGTTAGAGTGAGGCTGTGTGATATATTTAGCAGCGTATGTAGGAATGATACCTTCACATTTGGACACGGTGTCCTGTTCTTCTCAAGTATCTGGCTTATAGAAGATGCCATCTTGATCGATAGGCGTCCTGGTGACTATTGGCATTGCTTTTTGCCGTATACATTAAGTGGAACGCACCAGATAATATTAGCCACGATACGCATAGATTTTTTGGCAATATATATGCACACTACATACAGCAGCTGTGCTCAAGCATTGTAACAATAAGGCGCCAACGCGACGCGATGCAGCCATTCGACGGCCTGTAACATGGTTGCCCACGGCAACCTCCTGAGAGCAATAAGAATACGCGTCATGCAAGGTCTGCCGCAACCATACTGAGGCGATGGTCCACGAGCACACTTGACTGTCCTGCACGCCGGTGGAAATGCAGAGTAGCGTCTAGAAAGTTTCATCTAATAAAATATTTGCTCAGTTCCAAAATGTGAAACTAACTGGCATAGATTTATGCACAAGAATGTCTTGGGTGGAGTCGATTTACGTCCCAAGGGTGATATTGCATGAGGAATCGTCAGGAATAATCTGCCCCTTCCGACACGAGATACGCATGCATAAGGGTATTCCCAGTGCCAGGCTATTGTTCCTGTCTGCAGCGTTCAATTACGAGGCGCTGACAGCTTAATTGTGTTCTCACACAAATAGTTGCGGGCTAAACAGGTTCATCGATAGGAGGAAGGGGAGAAATTGCAGCAGAGCTTCTTTGCGCTATGACTGGGGGCGCTGGTGTTGGGTGGCTGCAGCCACTACCTGCACTTTGCAGTTTGCTACCACACCTAGGCATGTGTTCGGCGGCGGCGTCGAATTCAGCTGGCGCGGTAGTCTTCCTTTACCGGCACCGTGACCTGCGCAGGCTGCGCCGACGTGCAGCGGTAGCGTGCACAAAAAGTTTACGGCATGAGACTCCGATGCTTGTGCATGCGTCGATTTCGGCAGCAGCATGTTCTTTGCGTATAATTAATATGGCAGAGTGTATTTTACTGCACTTGGAAGGCGAAGCCAAATCGGCGTCAGTCCACGAAACAACGCCTCACCGATGCCTACTCTTAGCTACTTCATTGATGTGCTCGCAAGTGAGTGAAAATACAGTCGTTTTGTCCAGTACTGCCTCCATTAGCAGACGGTTTTTCATATTTTGTTCGAGAACAATGTGACCGCCTGAGCGCACTGGGTGGAGCGCTCGAGCCTCGTAAATTGCGTCCTTGTTACCTGCACATCCACAGATTGCAATCGGTGGGGTAAAGCGCCATCGCTTCTTCGGACGTGATGGTGATCACGTGATCACACTGATGAGTCGAATCACTATTTTCTGCAGGAAGCCGTCTCCATCTTCTTCCTCTTCAGCATGACGGAGAAGCCCCCAAAAGAAAAGTCCGTGCTTTGCATCCTGTCCCATGTAGCTCATGGTTATGTGGGCAATAAACTGATGGTGTTTCCGCTTCAGGCACAGGGCTGGGAGACGGACGTGCTCAATACGGTGAACTTTTCCAACCATACTGGCTATGGATCATTCCGGGGCGAGCCCATTCTGGTTGAGGAAGCTGATTCCCTCCTCAAGCATCTTTCATTCCCTCATACTGCTGTGATTACTGGCTATGTCCCAAATGCGGCGCTCATTTCGCGTTTTTCAGAGCACATTAGGCTGTTGAAGGCGCTGCAGCAGTCACCGTTGTATCTCCTTGATCCCGTTATGGGTGACCAAGGTTACGTATATGTGTCTCAAGACTGCATTGCTCAGTTCAGGGAGGTTGTGAGGTCTGGCCTCGCGGATATTGTGACACCGAACCAGTTTGAACTCGAGCTTCTCTGCGATACGACCATCTTAACAATTGAAGACCTCAAGAAAGCGGTCGCGCAGCTTCATGGTTTTGGAGTTCAGTATGTTGTTGTCACAAGCTGTACGGTAGCACTTGATGGTCTGGATGCCCTCTTTTGCGTCTTCCTGGATGCAAATGTGGGTACCTTGCAGTACTCCAAAGTTCCTTACATCAAGTCATACTTTACTGGTGTCGGCGACCTCTTCGCCGCAATGCTTATTGATAAGCTTGTACTGAATCGGGGTCAAGTGTCGGCGGAGTGTGTTTTATCACGCTCCGTAAACCAAGTTCTCACGGTCATCTCTCGCACGTTGCACCTTACCCATTCTTTTGCCAGCAGGCTGGCCGGCGCCGCCCCGAAAGGAACTATGAACGACGTCAATATGAAGAACTATGAACTTCGTATCATCGAGTCTCAAGAGTTCTATTCCTATAACGGCCCCGGCGATTACGAAGTATTGACACTCTAATGAGTTCACGATAGATATATAAAGGATATTACACTGGAATCAACACCACGTAAAGAATGGTCTTTTTCCCTTCACTTTTTCCATCCGCTCGATGATCACAGTACGAGTCGATGTTTCGGTATCTCTCGCAGGAAGAAGTGGCATACTCTCGCTCATTCGTCTAACTTCTTCTTCTTCTTCGTCGTCGCCATCGTCATCTTCGCCAGTATTTTCCGTGATGGAAGTAAGGTCATATATGCTTGTCAGCATGGCATTTACCACAACCTCATTATTCACCTCTGTCGGAACAGTCATCGGCTCATCCCAGATCATTATTTGTTCACGGCTCACGAGGTCTAGAGGAGTAGAGTTGCCCATGATCAATGTCTCAACAACATTGAAAGCTTGACCCTTCAATACTGCGAGCTGTTGATGCCAAAGCTTGTGTCTGAACTTTGAATCTCGCCGAAAAACTGCTTTAAGCTTTTTCACTGTAGACTCCCACCAGAAGGTCGAGGTGAGAAGTGTTAGATAGTGTCGCCTCGTTTTCACTGAGAAAGGTTGGCCAACTAGCACTGGCGGAAGAAAGAGCCAGCCAAATGGAAAGGACCGCCACTCATCTGGATGTTTCCATGGAAATGCAAGACCGGAATCAATCGCGCCAATGCGTAGGACAGGTTCCACATTCTCACTGGTTTGCTTCCAGTCAACTCTTATCATCCAGTTGTCTAACGCTCGATCTGTATTGCGCATTATGTAGTCCAAGATCACCAATTTTTCAAGCTCTCCCCGAAATTGTTGCAAGGATCTTTTATTCCACTTGAACTTGTAAGCTTTGTCACTTGCTGGACAGTGGTGTGTCAGTGGCAAAGCGTCAACATTTTCTGGCACGGGAAACTCACGGAACCAAGTCTCGGCTTCCGTGTATCCTTGTAAGAATAACTGAAAAGATCCAATTTTGTTCTTGAGTTTGTTCTTGCGCTCCCAGTAGCTGCGATAAAAGGAGGATGACTTGAGATATACGAAGTCGGTATAAGGAACAATGAATGACATAAGCTGGTGATCCAAAACACTGGCTGCACTTTCACTGACGTACCCGATATTCTGGATGAGACACGAGCGGCCAAAAAACCACGGGAAGAACGTCCGATGAATCCACTTTGTCCATTTGGGCGACAAAGGACCGTACGGCTCCTCGTCTTTTGGCTTGAATACACCACACTTGTAGATTTTCTTGAAACCATCATCTTCCTCAATCTCATCATAGACAAAGTAACTACCCGAGGATCCTTTGGCGATCCGCTCTGGTTGGAGGTTCTGTACCTCGATGAGATCGATAACTCTATTCACAAGCGTATTGAAAGCATTCACAGTCATGTAATTTGCAGGAAGCCGGTTCCCATTTTCTCTCACGAGGCGCTCAAAATACTCTGAAAGCTGCTTCTCCAGTGTAATGGCAGGCACGTTGCGCACTGTACGGAAGACTGAGTACTCAATGGCATAATCGGCGTCTCTCGAAGATTCGCTTCTGGAGAGCGAGATATGAGCCCATTTCGCCGCAGATTTGAGGGCCTTGTTGATGTTCAGAAAAGATCCACGACGCAGTCCAGGCTGTGACTGGCTCTTCATTCGAACAACCTTCCCATCGCTCGCGTCTTCAGCCAGGAAGAAGCGCGGTGTAACAGGGAGCAGCCGTGCCTCTCCCGGGGTATGCGTTGCATGCTCGAGTCCCTGCCTCCTTTCTTTTATATTCAATGACTCTCCATCGGGCGTTCTCGGCAGCAAAAGAAGATCGCTGTCCGTTGCACTGGATTTGGCTTCCTTAGAGCGAGGAACGTCTTCGGCGAACGGATTTCGCAAACGTGGCGTGTCCTCATCGCTTGCTATAGTATGGCCACTACCTTGTTCGTGGCTTTTGTTTGGAGTAATTGTCGATGGGATCCCTGCCGCATCGGTGGCTGCCATTGAGCCCTTAAAACAGGGTCTGGTACTTATCTAGATATACCTGCATAGCGCGCCCCCGCTGTGTATGGACTGTGGAAATCATCGATCACTGGCCTAATTCTTTGGGGTTCTTGGACGACGGTAGTCTCCAAACGGTGATTGGGGCGCTAAATAAGGGTTTCTGACGCTACGACCATTCTTACTCTACCCGATTATCATCATTGAAATTTTCACAATTTTTTCATGAATATGTCGGACTCAGAAATTATTAACATACAAGGAAAAAAAAACAGAGAAACGTTGTATTGAAACATTCTAGCAGCGAAGAAAGAATACGGAAGAAGCTGATAAAGGGAATTAGGGAGCACCGCTGTGTTAAGCAGGCTCATGCAACCATGAATTGGCCGTTGATGTGATGCGAGTTACAAGAATAATACGCCGCCGACAAATACGGCCTGCGCGAGAACCACGGCCCGTGTCCAAGCGCCTGCTCCAGAACCGCCAGCGGCATTCTCCGACGGCAGCACAGATGCCGCATTCTTACTTGTAGGCAGCCCTGTACCCAAGAGTTTCTCTTTGCCCTTTCCAGTAGCAGTCTTCGCTGGTGCACTTGAGCTTGAAGAGAAGATATAATTGTTCAAGTCAACAAAAAGACCCTTGTTTTCAAGATCCTGAATAATCAGCTTAACAGCACCCGCATACTTACCGAAGAACTTAGAGAGCTGTTGGTTCGTGTTCCCGGTGAGAAGAGCGGAGAGGGCGCCGGTGATTAATTCGGACTGCCCGAGTGCCTTGTTAAGGATAGCAGAAACATTAACCTTGATACCCAGAAGATGGATTGCGCCTGTAGCCATGACATCTTTCACCAAAAGGGTGGTGACATTGAGATATTTCGGGTTGGAGAGGAATCTTTGGATGGTGTAGACAAGGAAATCTGTGTCGTTCAATGCGTTCAAAACATCATCCGTGACATTGTAGAACACATTTGAGCTCAATACCTGGCAGCCAAAGTTACCAACAAAGTCAGTGAGAGAACCTTGAGTGTTGGCTCTCTTTTGCTTAGGTGGAGCCTTTTTGAAAACCAGATCAATGGCAAACAAGATGAAGTTTTTGTTGCCCTCAACGAGGTTGTAAATCAAGTCGACCAAATGGGGACGGAAGTTCTGGTCAATGAGAATACCATCCAAAACTGAGGTAACAAGGCCTGACTTCTCTACGCCAGACAACAATTTGTTGAAGTTTGCACAGGAAGCTGCTTTCTTCAACGCCAGGCTCGACAGCAGCAGCAGCAGCAGCAGCAGCAGCAGCAGCAGCAGCAGCAGCAGCAGCAGCAGCAGCAGCAGCAGCAGCAGCAGCAGCAGCAGCAGCAGCAGCAGACTTTTGTTCTGAGCCCCCAGAAGGACTTTGCCAAGTAAGTTAGCGATAAACTCCACCCTGGACTCATTTGCAGCAAGATAGTCCAATCCCTTCCAGAGAAGTTGAGAGTTGTTCACAAGCCTGAGACCTGTCTCAAGGCCCTTCTCAAGGGTGTCACGTTTCGCGATAACTTCCCTCTCGGTGAGGCCATGAACCTCGGCGAATTCTGCAAGAAGCTCATCTAGCAGTCGAGGAAACTCTGATTGTGATATTTCGAACTGCATTACGGGCACCACCGCAGCTCGGACGGCTCCGAGGATGAAGACAAGGAGCACAGGGAAAAACCTCATTGAGCGAATGGCGTTTTGGGTGACTTTCAAAGTATGGACACTGGGATCAAGTTGGGTTTGAGACTGCTTGAGCAGTTGTTACAGACACCTGGAAACTGTCTGGATTCTCTCGATTCGCTGAGCCTAATATTCCAGGAAGAGCACTGTGCAGCAAGAAGGGTCTGTCGGCGGGGCGATGACTTATATAGGAGCTATTTCCCGCTGAACAAAACGAAACGACACTTACCTTGTTCCGTCCGACTTTCCCAATTGGGATAAGAGATGACCTGCCTAAAAAGGAAGGCACCAAGATGATTCCTGCAGGAAACATTCTTCTGCTAGTGACGCAGTGGAAACTTGTCCCAAGTAGGCCCTTGGCACCAATTCTTGGGTACACAAACAAGATTCTGGAGGCGGCGAATTCTTGAAACAGACGACAGGTCATGCTCTGGGCCGTTCCGGTAGCCGGCTTCTTCTCGTGCCACGCAGCTCGCGCTCACGGTATGTCAAAAATGTCGATCCCCCATTCACGACATTCTGCATATATTCTGCTCATGTGTTTATCGTATTGCATGTCGCGCGCCCTGCCAGACCGTTGCCGTTTCGGGCAACATGCCTGCATGCATGTGCATCAAGTTATTTCTCCGCTTTATGCTATAAAATTGGCCCGTGCCCGGCTGAAAATTTAACGACGGGTATTTGACTTATAGTTGGTCGGAGGAAATCACCCTTTTTAAATACCAGGACGCAGTTGCCCAGTCACTATATCGGCACGTAAGTCGCAACATCCTGTCATCTTCTGCGGTGCCTACGTTCAATAACCACCTGAAACTATGAGGTTTCTCCTCAGTCTCTTTTTCGTCGTGACCCTCGTGGTTGCTTCGACAGAACAGATCGTTCTGGACTTCATCGCCGAGCGCGGTGCGGATATGCGTCGCTCGGTGGAGCTGGATGAGCAGCTCATAGAAACGGTTTACAATTCTGGCATCATCTTCAAGGTGTTGGACTCTGTTGCCAACTCTTCGACTGAGCAAACGACCATCGCCAACATGCTCTCTGGTGCGCTCCAGCTGAACGGCTCCCTGCTTCTCAGTGGCTTGAACATCAAGGTCAACACCTCGGCCATCATGAAGTCTGTTTTGAGTTCTGGTTTGATCCAGTCGACTGCTGACGGTCTCCTCGTGAACGACACGAACAATAAGTTCCTCGCCGGCTGGGTTGGCGGTGCTTTGGGAAACAATGTGTGGGTGCCCAAGCTCTTGGTGAACCTCGGCCATGGCCAGCCGTTGACCATTGACATGATCAGAAACACGATCCAAAACACTCCCAACAAGAATCCAAACTACAAGGGCAAGGACTCCAAGCAGGCAGTTTTTACCTACGAGAGCAAGCGTGACGACAGCAACTCAGGCTCGTTCCAGCAGTTTGTGAACAACTTGCTCAACCAAGTGGTCTCGTCCGACATTGTTTCAACTAACTTGAATGACTTCACGGTTGCTTTGAACAGAACGGGTATCCTTGTACCCACTATCATTCAGTTATTAAAGGAGCCCCAATATGGTGCGATGATTGAGAACATCGTTAAGCAAGTTGACCAGAAGGGCGGCTTCAACAACTTCCCTATTGACTTGAACGCTGTTTTCACTAAGGTAAAGAAGAATCATTCCCTCTCTAATGGCTTGCAGTGGGTATTGACTAATCCTCACTATGAGCCTGCTTTGGCGAAGCTTTTCGAGCGCATGGAAGACGCTGGCGCATACACCAACATCAAGCTAGCCTTGTTTGGTCCCTGAGATTCTGTCGCTTTGATACCACGTTAATTCATGCCATATATAAGTTCTTGATGTATTAATAAACTTTCCCGGTGATACCAAATCCAGGTACTACAAAGCGATAAATGTGACATATTCGTGATTGCAAAGTGTAAGGGTGATCTAAGAAAGCAAGCTTAATGTGCGAAGTGACATTCTCTATGCATCGAGTTTGCCGTAACGTCTTTCGTAACTTCGTAATGATTGTATGGTTCATGTGGACGGATATTCCGCTGAATTTTTGGAAACAAAGTTTAAAATTTCAAGGCTGACATAACACCGTAGCCGATCGTAATCACGCACACGTACGCGATGATTGAGGCAGGCACTCCTCTCGTAATAAAGGTGTTGACGGTCAAGTATCGCTTTCCAAGTTCATCTGTCATACTAATAGCTGTGACATTAGGGAAACCGGAGGTGGGCAAACCCATAGCAGCAGATGCGATAAGTGCAGTACCCATGACCAAAAGTTGTGGGTGAGGAGTCGGCAAACTCTCGCCAACCTCTTTGACAAGTGGAACAATAATCAATGCCGCCACAGTATGTGACACAAAGGTGGCAACCACTAGAATCAAGGCACCGAAAATGGCCAAGATGGCATAGACATCAAAATCCATAATTTTCTCCTGGAGAGCAGTAGCAATGGTTTGTAACAAGCCACTTGACTTCACAGCAGCGCCAAGTGCCAAGCCACCCATAGCTAACCAGACGATACTCCATGGGAAGTTGTTCAAATCATCAGTTTTCAACAATCCTGTACCGAAGAAAAGAACGATAGGGATGATTGAGATGATCCCAGCTTGTCCAAAGGTACCTTCGATCTGAGTCATCACGCACCACAAAATGATGGTGACTATGGTGACGACAATAACGTACCATTGCTTGACAGTGAATTTCTCCTTGATTGGCTTATAGGCCTTAACCTTGGTGTCGCTAATCTTGAATGTGAGAATCAATTCAACCCAGATTCCAACAGTGCCAATAATTGCCACCGGCAAAGCAATCGCAAACCACTTACCCCAACCAGGATTGGGCACCATGGAGGAGATTGCCACGACATTTTGGGGCGAGGCGATAGGAGATGCCATACCGGCCATGTTTGAGGCCAATGCGATACCGAGAACAAGTGCTTGAGCAAAAGGAGACTCGGTGGGCAACGTCCGCAATACCGGTTGAATCAAAGAATAGCACAAAACGGGAGCCGCAACATT
Organism: [Candida] ascalaphidarum; assembly: GCA_030674335.1. Lineage (NCBI taxonomy): Eukaryota > Fungi > Ascomycota > Pichiomycetes > Serinales > Debaryomycetaceae > [Candida] ascalaphidarum. Next base: position 119,599 of record JAKTYC010000003.1, read on the forward strand.
GGAGATCCACATCGCTAAGAATAAAGAAACACCCATGATAGAAATTAAGATGTTTCTAGGCTTCGTCCCAGCAAATGCCAAAATCCAAGAGGAGACAACTTTCGCAACGTTGTATTTAGACAATGCAGCTGCTAAAGTGAAGCCTCCAATCAAGATCATAATCACTGAGTTCCACATTTGACCCAAAATGTACGTTCCTGCGTCAGGACCAGCCATTGGCGAGCCGTCAGGGTTTTTCAATACACCACAAGTGACCACAAGTAAGGGCACCAACATTGCTGTAACATACAAAGGCAACGCTTCACTAGCCCAAAGCATAGCAGCAGCGACTAACACAGGCAAACATCTATGTTGTTCGTGATCATTGAACGTCTTGACAGACAATAAAACAACAAAGACGACAGCAGTCACGGCCAATTTAACGATCTGCCAGGACAAGAATGCGGTTGGAATCATCAAGTGAGTATGCCCAAACACGGAGATACCAAAAGGCAACTGAAAACTCGTCCACCTCATCAAGTTTATGTTGTCATCAAGATCACCAGGCTTCCTAGGAACGCCTGAATCAAGGCTGTATGCCTTTTTCTCCAAACTTAACAAGTCTTTCCACACAGTATTACGCTCCCACACAATGTGCTCTCTAAGATGCGACTTGAGCTCCAACTTGATGTTCTCCAAGTCCTCCTTCGTGGTTTTCTGAGTCATCTTACCCGAGAGCAAAGCGTAAATTTTGGTGAGATGGTCCACTTTATAGTCAATCTCAATCATGGTTCCGCTGTTGAAAATTCTGGAGTTAGTTGGCAAGAAGTTCTTGATGAAGTCCTCTTTCATCTTGTAGTCGCAGGTTTTGTCAAACTTTTTTGTAATCTTAGTGAAACCAATCCGATTCAACTCGATGAAAGACTTCAACTCGGACATGGAAATGAACAAATTGAGCGACTGTCTCTTCAATGCAATCTTTTTCTGCTGCTTGACGTCGAAGTCCGTCATATTCAAGAGAGCCGAGTTCGCGCTATGAACCTCGTCATCATCTTCCTCGTCATCATCCTCATCGTCCTCTTCGTGGTTTTGGATTTCGACAGCTATTTTTTCAGACTTTGACAGCCTCTCGACAGCAAGGTCATGGTCGTTGTCGACGTGATTGATTGTGTCGAACACAGAACCGTTAGTGGTTGTTCTGGAGAGAGTCGAGCGAAGGTGGTACTGGTGGTGCGGATCGTAGTCGGACACCGCGTGCTCCCCATAAGCTTGAGTGAGGCGGAACACGTCCTCAACGTTTACATGATGCTTCTGCAAATCCTTGACCAAGTTGGCATAGTCCGCATAGATTTCCGCCAGCTTTGAGGCAAAAAACTCGTCGATCTTGGCGAGCTCAGTGAGCAACTGACAAGCAAAAGCTTTCAAGGCCTCATTGCCGGTCTTCTCCTGCGAGTCCTCGAGCAACTTGAGGTAGTCCTCATAATCAGCTTGCAGGGACTGGATCGAGGCAGTGTAGGCCTTGACATCAGAGCCGGCCTTCTCCAAGTCAATCGAGGCCAGCAGCTCGTCAACGTGCACGCGGCGACGGAAACGGCTCACGAGGCGGTTGAAACCATCGCCATGTTGGGCATCCGGGGCCTGCGACGACGAGCCTGTCTTGGGTTCGTTCTTACTTAAGTCCTGCAACAACTCCGAAAGAGTGGTAGTGTTGACCTCGTTCAAGGCGTACAGGCCGTCGGAAGGCGCCCTTTCAATTTGCTCCTGCTGGAGCTTGTAGATGGACTTCTTGAGATTGACATAGTTCAAGTAGTGGTCCTGCCACTCAGGCACCGCATTGAACTTGAGCGAGTGACTGAACTTCATGGCCTGGATTGAGAGTGTTAAGAGAAAGGGTCCTGTGTCCAGAAAGTGCAATGTTTATATAGCTCAGTCAGGGATGAGACGAAGGGATTTCTGAAGCAGCAGAGCCGAAAACGGACAGCTCAAGCGGCAGCAGCAAAAAAGAAACTCGTGTGACAGGCCTCTCAATGCGTTAATCGCTCGTGTGACCTTAGACTCTCGAGGCTAGCCCAGAAAAATTTTCTCGTAGGTGAAACCCAAAAGGGAACGTGGGGCGGTGTCTCCAAGCTGTAGGGTCTGGGACCCACGTGGGGGTGTGTCGCAGCCAATATCGCATCTCGCACTGCAGGAAACACGTGATCTAATATAGTGCTGTCTTGGCGCCCCACACGAGATTAGGGGCACTGCAGAAACAGCAGCACGCGCCAACCTGCATGGTAGAGGGTACGTTTCTTCTTTTGCAGCTCCAATTTGTCTAAAGTTTGAGCAGACGTAACACGAGATCTGGTCCTGAGGAGGAAGCGTGGTGACGAGCGCTGGAGAAAGAGCGACAGTAGATGTAACTAAAGAGATTCCGTGAGACGGGCTTTGGGAGAACCGTAGTCTCCAACTCGCTCTTCACAGCGCCTCCCGTTGCGGATTGTACATGCAACGCTACGGCTTAGGCGCGCAACCCTCTCAAGCACGCGCCTCCCTGTTTTAATCTCTTGCGGACTGCAGCGCCACCGCTGAACTTGTTGACATCCACAGTGTGCACACGGTGTGGAACCGATGAGGCTCGTTTACGTACAGGACTCTTTATCAAACTGTGGAGTCGCTACACGAGTTGTTGTCTTTGGAGCAAGCATCAAGCAACAGAAACATCGCCTCTCCTTAACCCTCGGCCAGCTGAGCCAAAGCTTTGGCACGGTCTCTCTTTTGCTGGTGGCTGAGCCCCGGAGCATAGCACGGAACAATCGTCACGTGACTACATCGACGGTGTGACAGATAAGCTCCAGCTACGCTTGTCCAATTGCAGCGGCCATTGAGAAGGCTGACATTCATTAGCTACCCGCACACACCGCAGCTGAAAGTGTCAGACGTCTACGATGGGCGTGTTGCAGGTGTCTAATATCCATGAGGGCGAGGCGCCACACCTGCGACTTCACTTTCCCATCAGCAAGCGGACACCACTGGCGTTTGGTCTGACGTCCGATCTTCACAGTGGATCGGCCACCCCACAACTGATACGAGCACAAACCCCATTGGCATCTACCGGGACTGCTCACAATGACACCTTGCGTCTCGCACATAAGTGGGAACCGTCGCTGTCCATATTGTGTGTTGCGTCAGCACCACTGCGAAACTTGCTCTTTTGCGGCACGCAGAACTCCCTCATTCTTGTCTACGACTTGACCGACTACTCGTTGCGCGCACAAATACTGGCGCATGATTTCGAGGGCTGTACGGACTCGATCTTGGCTCTCACTGTTTGCAGCAACGAGACTCGCTTGTTCAGTGCCGGATCCGACTCTCTCATCAAGGTGTGGGACATCTCGTCTCCTCTGTTTGAGTGCACCCACGTCATCTACTCTCTCTTGGACATTGGTGACATTTTTTCTGTTTCATTCGACGAGCGGCTGCAGATGTTGTTTATCGGCTCCCAGAACGCCACTGTCTCGTGGTGCAAGCTCGACAAGTCTTCAGGATCCAACAATCTCACGGGAAACCTTCCCCATTTGCGCTACAACAAGTTCTTCGATTCGAAGGGCCCGGGTGGCCATCAAAATAACTTGCAGATCAAGTACCAATACTTGAAAGACTTTCGCCGCAATCAGCTACTGAGTCCGCTATTAGTGGAGATTCCCAAGTCCAACGCCATTTCCTTTGCACACAACGGTTTTGTGTACTGCATGAAGATCATACCAGACATATTCTCCGCTGGATACGGCAGCCTATTAGTATCGGCTGGAGGAGATGGCATCGTTCACATTTGGGGCCTTGCTGCCAAGGGATTAAAGAAACTCAAAAGTTTAGAAAATGGAGATTCAATCCTCTCGATGGCTGTCCGCAAGTCCTATTTGTATGTCGGCTTGTCCAGCTCCACAATTAATGTTTGGGACCTTCTTACATGCCAGCTTATCAAGTCCATTGAATTCACTGAAAATGCCTCTTCATACGATGATGCTGCGTTGGGCTTAGCCATTTTTGATGATTGCATTTTCAAGGCATCCAACGGCAGAGGTTTGACCAAATTTTCCTACAAGGACTCAACAATGTACAACGTGTTGGACGCCTCGCAATTGTCGGTACATTTGTTTGAGCTCAATGACGCAACCTATCTTGCAAGTGGTGGATACAACTGCTTGTATTTATACGATGTTTCCGAGATTGGCTCTCTCACATCTCTGCACAAGTTTCAGGGAGGTACCGAGAACGCTCAGCTCTTGGAGAACCTCACTCGATTCATTTCATTCAAGACTATTTCAAAATGTCCCGATCAATATATCGACGAGTCCAGAGACTGCGCAGATTTTCTCCTCAAGCTCTTGAATAGCCTCGGCGCGTACCAGACAAAGCTCCTCCCAGTTGAAAATGGAAACCCAATCGTCTATTCTTGTTTTCATAAAAACAGCCCTTCAGTTGAGGAGCAGTCAACTAGAAGGGTTTTGTGGTATTCACATTATGACGTGGTTGAGGTGTCCCCAGAAGCATGGCAAACGGACCCCTTTGTGTTGGAGTCGAGAAATGGAAACCTATATGGTAGAGGTGTGTCTGACAACAAGGGTCCAACCTTAGCTTCCATATATACTATCGCAGACTTGCACAAGAGAAAGCAGCTTACGTGCGATATAGTATTCTTAATTGAAGGTGAAGAGGAGTGTGGTTCTTTCGGTTTCCAAAATGTTGTCAACAAAAATAAGGCACTCGTTGGAAATATTGATTGGATCATGTTGTCCAATTCTTATTGGATCGATGATGAAATTCCTTGCTTGAACTACGGATTAAGAGGTGTTTTGAATGCGAGCGTGTCAATCTCCTCAGAGAAACCTGACCGACACTCTGGTGTTGACGGCGGCGTACTCAAAGAGCCCACTATGGAGCTTGTTCATCTTCTAGGGAAATTGGTTGATCCGATAACGAACAAGGTACTACTCCCTAAGTTTTATGAGACAATTCATCCCATGACCGAAGAAGAAAGGGACATGTATAAGCAGATTGAGGCGTACCTAGCAAAAGTTGACCTCGGTACAGACATTGATACTCTAGTGAAGAAATGGCGGAATCCTTCATTAACGATACATAAGATTGAGGTTAGTGGTCCCAATAATAATACCGTCATTCCGCAGTCGGCAAAAGCATCCATCTCCATTAGAATCGTTCCCAACCAAGACCTCGAAACAATAAAGAATCTGTTGAATGTTTATCTCACTGAACTCTTTACTGAGATGAAGAGCGACAACACCTTGTCCATAGATGTGTTCCATGAGGCAGAACCTTGGCTTGGTAATCCCAATAACTTAATTTACAAGATATTGTTCGAAAAAATCAAAAGACATTGGGACTTGAAAGATGCTGATCCCCTCTTTATCCGTGAAGGTGGATCGATTCCCTCTATCAGGTTTTTGGAGAAGGCGTTTGATGCTCAGGCTGTGCAAATACCATGTGGACAGGCCAGTGACAATGCGCATTTGAATGACGAGAAATTAAGAGTTTTAAACTTGTTCACATTAAGAAAAATCTTGACAGACACCTTCAAGGCATTATGATTATATATCAATATAATTTCATCTCTATTTCGTTATACAGTCTCTCTTACTACGCATCAGCTGCTATCTCAGTTCAGGTCTTTGTTGTGAGCCTGACACCTAGTCATAAGCGAAGTCATCCAGAGGCAAAAACTTGGCGAGTGATGTAAGACGGCCTTACTACCAACTAACTTCGTTCTGAGCTGGTTTCATCCTAAATCTGCTGGTTTCACAGGGAAAGGGATCTATCCGGTAATAGAATAGCTTGTAGTACGAGATGGTAGCTTGTTATTGCAGCATGGTGAGAGATACCAGCGCCCCTTATACTGGATCTTCTCGGACCTCAAAGTTGATTCCGTTGCGGAAGTTTGCATTCGATTGCTTGATGGCCCAAGGAATGGGTAGGATCCAGTACCACCAGTACGGTCCCATCACAGATTTCCAGTTGCGTCCCGAGTCAATGTTGAAAATACTATCCTGTACCTGGGATACCTCGTGGGTATGGTCAAGGTTTTGCGCCAGTGCTGGATCCTGCGCCACTTCGGGGCCACGCAGCTCATCCTGCGCATTGCTAGAAGGATGCCCTTTGTGTAGCAGCTGACTGACCGCCTTATTAGCTTTCCAGTGCTCACTCCGCCAGATATTTATACACGCAGATATAGTGTGGCCAAAGCAAACAAACGACAAAAACATCCAAACCAAGATACCCGAAGCGAATGTTCCGCATTCTTCCTTAGTCATGAGGAAGATATAGATACAGCTCTGCATGACTGCAAAATGCCAAAGGTGTGAAACAAAATGCACATAATACTTCATATTAAAGTATCCCACACAACAGCCGAACCACGAAGAATGAAAGCGTTTTGCAAGGACGCAAACCTTGCAGGCCTTGCAATGGAAGCAGAGTTCAGGTCGCCATACGTTGCATTTGTTGCACCAGCGGTCTCGCAAGTCAATCTCCGTGTGATAAATCAATATATCAGGTGGAGCAATATTGCTCTTCTTGTAGGAGCCCAATAAGACATCTGACAGCCCCTCATCATCCAGGACGTGATATGACGGCAGCTCCAGTGCCGTACGTAGTTCCTCATAGTCCCGCGGAGAGCCTGCGCCAACGTAGACGACCATGAAGTAGCAATACATCATCAATGTGTACACAACAACACTGTACAAGACCGTGATGGCGCCTTGGTTGCTGCGGGCATACCTGAGGAGCTCAATTGAGCTATAAATTTCAGTCGCCGTGGTTGGTAATAGGAAAAGAGCATGCGGAAAAAGCAGCGCAGCACCACGCTCAATCTTTCCGAGGAGACCATGTCTCCTTGGATTAAGATGGTCTTGCATAAATACTGGTGGAAGATGCTTCCGTGACTTTCCTCCCCTGAATATAAAACATAGTTATATGCATGAGAATACAGGGTGTAGATACAAAGGAAGTGGACCACACCTCGTAACCATACTCATAGCATTAAGACAACGGGAAAAGGTCGCGTAGCTATCCGAGAGGGTATCGATGGCTCGATATCGTGCTCGGTGATACGGCAGCCGTCGGCAAGGACGAAGTACATAAAATAGGCAGGTCAAGTACAAGTTAGAAGGGGACTGGACACACTTTGGGACAGGCTACTGTAGACATACCAGGGAGTGTTTTAGTGATGTATTTGACAGATGGGACGCGAGGCGGAAGCAGTTTCAACAATGCAGCTTCAAGAAATTACTGCTCCAATCTGTTGCGGAAACATGGCCTCATAATGTCTTGAGGGATTCAAAATTAACCTCAAAATTGAGCCCATTACGAAAGTGGGCGTCAGGCTCCTTTACCGCCCACTGAATGGGAAATAGCCAGTACCACCAGTTCGGTCCCATCACACATTTCCAATTCCGTGCCCTACCACGATCAAAAATATCATATAACTCCTCACTCGACCCGTCAGAGGCATTCAGATTGGGCCCCTGAGCTGATCCTAGTGCATTGATCAGCAATTGGCCCTTCTGTATGACTCTATGAACCACTCTGCCTTCCTGCCAGTGATCATTGCTCAAAATGTGGGGTAGCACAATCAAAATGAATATGAGGAAAGCAAGTGATGCAATGGCCCACGTTAAGATAGGAAACGCAAAGCTAGCATTGTCTTTCTTACTCGCTAGAAAAAAGAAGATACAGCTCTGTAAAAATGCAAAATGGCAGAGATACAACACGAAATGTACTCCATACTTCGTATTGAAGTGGCCCATGCAGCAGCCGAACCACGAAGAGTGGAAACGTCTCGCGAGTACGCACGCATTACAACTTTTGCAATGGGAGCAAAGTTCAGGCCGCCATACGTTGCACGTGTCACACCAGCGGTTTCTCAAGCCAATCTGCGTGTGATAAGTCAAGATTTCGGGCGGATCTAAGTGGTTGTTCTTCTCGTATGATTGCATCCGGACATTCTTGGACCTCTCCTCTGATAACCCATTCGACATTGGCACCGCTCTGCGGAGCTCCTCATAGTCTTGCGGCGAGCCAGGCCCAACGTAGCAAACCATGAAGTAGGCGTACATCATCAATGCATATAGAGCAACACTGTATGCGACGGTGATGGTGCCAGCGGTGCTGTTTGCATATTTTATGAGATCAAGCGTGCTAAAAACTTCGGTCGCTGTGAATGATAATATAAATATAGCATGGAGTGAAAGCAGTGCAGAACCGCGTTCAATCCTGCCGAGAAAAGGAGTCCTCTTTGAACTGAAGCCGTCTGGCATCAGCTATAGTGGAAGATTACGCTAACAATAGTGCTAAACACAGTTTGCGGTTGTATGCAAGACGGTTCCGGATTGTATAGCACTGGTGGTTTCTCGAGCCGGGCCATCGTGCGTAGCCATCATTTCGAGGAAGAACACTCTGAGAATGTAATCGGGAACGAATGTTGTAGACATTGTGTTATTTAACACAGAAGCTAACATAGGTGACGCTAGAGAATACTTGCATTCTCAGATCTCACAAACATTTAAAATAGCCAGACAAAATTGGTCTTCACTGGCAAAGGCTACTGTAGAGCAAGAAAGAGTATTTTACTGAACGGTGACACGGTTTGTAGCTGGTTCCAAGCATAATGCCACGGACTAAGTTTTGCTACTCGACGAAAGGCAGCAGAAGAGAAGTATTCACACGGTCCTGTTGAGTATTCGTTCGCCTACCACGAAGCTGAGCCCATTGCGATGTTTCGCGTTAGTTTGCTTGACAGACCACTGAAAGGGAAGTATCCAATGCCACCAGTATGGTCCAATGACAGACTTCCAGTTGCGGTCCCATCCAACGTCGAAAACATTGATGTGTTTCTTACCTTGCATTTGTTCTGCCTGCTCCCGTAGAACAGCGTCTCCAGCAGCAGAAGAGCCATCGACGACACCAGCTGCAAGCACCACACCAACTACTGATACCATCACCCACACCACTAGAAACATCATGGTAGGAATCACCAAGATAAGACTATCCTCTTTCACCGACATTATGAGAAACAGCAAAATTCAATAAATGCAAGATTAGATACGTAGAGTACAAAGTCCAAGAAGTACTTCCTATTGATGTAACCTATGCAGCAACCAAATAACGATGAATGCCGGTGCTGCGCTAGAATACATGTATCGCACCGCCGGCAATGGAAGCATCGTTCCGCTCTCCAGACATGGCATATTTCGCACCAACGATCTCTCAATTCCAACTCCGTATGATAACTCAATATTTCGGGCGGATCCATTGCTTCAGGTTTTTCGTGCCAATCCAAGGTATCAATGAGTTCGTCGTCGTCCAGGTCCATGTTCGGCAGCAACGCCAGCGCTGTGCGGAGCTCTTTGTAGTCCTGCGGTGAACCTGGTCCCACATATGGAAACCATGACGTATCAGTACATCATCAATGCATAGAGGGTGACCATGTAGATGGCAATACAAGCGCAAATTATGCTTTGTACAGTCCTGGAGATTCTTGATGCACAGAGAAATACCGTGACTGTGTATGGTACAACAACTGACACGTGTGGAAATAGCAGGGCGAAACCAAGTTCAAGAATGCAGAGAGGGCCGGGCCCTTGTGGATTGAGGTAATCGTGCATGAGCGGTGGCAGCGCACACTTGCAGTTGGGGTCAGTATACTTAGCCTGCGGTTATTTGCAGATACCTTGAGCAGCGGTGAGTTCCAACACTAACGTATCAACCTGCCTACTGAGTTCTTATAGGCTTGAGTCTACCGATTGAATAACAGTAATTTTAATTAACCACAGCGCCTGTTATTATCTGCTTTCAACTATATCAGGATACGGAGATAAAACCACTTTAGTGATGAAACGTGTGGATGCAATTGAACGTAGATATGTCATTAGTGGTCAAGAGCTATTGTTCTCCTAATGTAATGTTCCTGTGAATCCCCACAGGGTAATGCTCTACTGAAGCTACCTCTCCATTCATAACGCCTCAGGACTGTTCGGATGAATCAAGTGGGAGTTCATATGAACCCTTCACCTTCTGAAGTCTCTCGACAGCTTCAGGGTTTGTCTCAAAATTGACACCATTCCGATAGCGAGCCTCAATTCGTCTGTCTGTGAACTGAAATGGGAAAATCCAGTGCCACCAGTAAGGCCCCATAAACGCCTTCCAATTGCGCTGCCACCCAACATCGAAGATATTGATGTACGTCTCATCGGGTGGTGGTTTACCGTCTTTGGTGTTGAGCTTGCGCCATTTGAAGGACTCTTCCCGCTCATATGCTGTTGAATTGGTGAATACAAGAGGCCACCACACCATCCAGACGGCTGCAAAGCACAAAAATATCACAAGCAGCACAATTAGGTGTATCTCGAAGGTTGGGTCTCGTGCGTGTTTGAAAAGGTTTACGAAGTTGAAGAACTGGACGATTGTGAAGAGACTACCAAACGTGGCACCTTGCACTAGATACTTCCTGTTGAAGAAACCTACACATGGGCCGAACCAGATCCAATGAAACTCCCTGGCGAGGATGCACCTATCACAAACCTCGCAGTGATGGCAGCGCTCTGGTTGCCATACTCCACACCTGTCGCACCAGTGATCTTGGAAGTTCATGGAGGTGTGGTATTGCAAAATCTTCGGCGGGGCATTTGGGCCGCGTTTGTTGCGAGATCTCAATAACATGGATTCTTCTTCATCATGGATTTTCTCCTCGCTTGATATTTGCGCCAGTGCATCTCGAAGCTGGGGATAGTCTAGAGGCAGACCAGGGCTCACATAGAGAAGCATAATGTAGCTGTACATCATCAACAAATACAATCCAACGCTCATGGCTATACAAAACATGTCGCTTGTTGAGTTGTTATCGGAGTAATGCTGCAAATTTGCAGACGCCAGAGTGTAGAGACCTGAGGTGAATATGCAAATCAAGATGGCAGGCACGGAATACGGGGCAATTATGACTTTGAATGGGAGTTTGATGAGCAGATGGACGAGCAGATGAAGGCCCCGCTCGAAAGACCCCACCAACCCAGGTCTTTGTGGGTTAAGGTAGTCGTCCTCCATGCTGTTGTTAAAAAAGGGTCTTTCTCGAGAGTAGTCTCATAATGGAGTTTTGTATACAGTATTGGCGCTACTGAACCAAGTGAACGTAGGTTGCAACATTCAGTTCTAATGTGCTATCAGAATGGGGAAATTCCATATTCACAAGCACTTGGAAAGCCCGTATAGTTTTGAGCTCCAAGCTGCAAATTTCGCAGTCTCAAACATCTCAAAATACAATGGATGCCGAACTAAGAGGCCCAGGAGCATGTTCGATTCCCGGAACGAGTACTTAGCACACTGCATTCTGACCTTTGATCTACATTGGTGATGGGGCGCAGTCCGCCACTAGTGCTTCGAAAGTTGGTTTATTGTCTGCACCCAAAACATCTACCCTATATGTGCGTAATGTACAATAATATACAATGTAGTCTATAATACATCATGAAAATATGAGAGCGTTCAACTTTACAGGACGGCTGGCCTTGCTTGCATAGCACACGCGAGACATCTCCATCCCGTCATGAATGCTCTTGTTCACCTGGCGGGTGCTTTGGGTGTCGTAGTCGTAGTCGTCGTAATCGGATTTTTCATAGTCATTGACAAGGTTGAGGTCCCGCCCGTACCACAACCACGAGTAGTGGCCGGAGCCAGAACTCGATGAGTTGATGGAGCGGTTGATGATGGACTCGTCGTCTCGGAAGCGGAGCGTCTTCTTTTCCTTGTCTTTATCATTCTGGAGCGACGTGTTGGATGTCGAGGAGTCCGAAGCTTGCGACAGCCTCGAGAAGGTGGTGCCAACGGTATCCACGCTCGTGACCGAGGGGCGTGACTCCTCTTTCTCCTCCACGCGGGAGGCATTGAGGTCGGAGAGCATCTGGAAAACCGCTGCAAGGTGGAGACGATCCTTGAATGAGAGACGGAAGTAGTGCACCGTGATGTCCGAGCGTTTCAGCTTTAGCTGGTGGGCCACAGGGGCCTGCTGGTCAAACATTACAAGCTTGTACCGCAACCTGGTGGCTTGGAGCCCCGTGGACACGATTGCATACTGGGCGAATTCGCAGGCGGTCTTGCTGGTATTGAAGCAAAACACCTGATTGAATGCCGAGCGATGGTTCAGCCGGTCGTCGGTAGCGGCGATCTTGCGGAGCATGCGCTGGTCGACAAACGTCACGGCGTCCTGGCCGATCTTGAAGTGCCCTAGCACTATGAGGATGTCGTTGATCTCCTTGTCGATGTCGTGGAGGATGATGAGGGTGCGGCCCTCGAGCCGCGGGATCTCGTCGGTGTGGAACAATTCCTTAAGCGCCACGTAGAATGGGAGCATCGCCTCCATGGCGAAGCAGCAGTCGTGGGTGCTCACATTGTCCGGAAGAGGAAGCAACACTTCCGTGGGCGCCTTGACCTTGACGTAGTCCTGGAACCCACCGTCCACAGTGAGCCCGTATTCCCACGTCTTCAAGCACTTGTAGTTCTTGTGGAGCACATACGTCTCGGGACTGAGTTTGGTCGCGTTGTTGTCGACGAGGTACCGGCAGTGGGAGCAGAGCGGCGCCCGCTCGTTATTGCAGTTGGAGTAAGGATACACCATGTACTTTGTCGAAGTGGACATGCTGTGGTCGCGGAAAAAGGCGTCCTCGACCGAGCCGCTGGGAACGGCCATCTTGCCGATGATCTTATTGCCTGGGACCACCTGGGGAGCGCCGAGTGACAGCTTGAGAAGCTCAAAGTCGCGCTGGAAGTTGACGCCCACGAGTTTCACGCGGAGGATGGCCTCGTCGTCCTGGGTTTTGAACTCTTTGGGGAGCTTTGTCAGCTCGCGGAGCCGCCTCTCACGGACATCGAATAGTCGCTTGACAGGAAGATTGGCAATGTCCATGCTGGTAAGGGAGGGAAGACAAAAGAAAAAGGCGGCCGGCTGGCGGGTAGCAAACTATGCCACGTCTCTGGCGGACGCTGGCGGTACGGCGAAGGTGGAACACACCGGTTGGCGGGAGAAAAGCACAGCCAGCAAGAGCGCGCAGGAGCCACGAAAAAACGACAATTGCACAGCAGCCAGTGCCAGACACACACACGTCACTTCGGGGGAGGCTCGATGCAGCTGAGAAGAACAATAGCGCCAACGATGCTGTGCTCCAGAAAATGCTAATCAGGAGTGCACAGTGCCTATATATATGGGCATATGTACGTATAAAAAATAATAGTAAACGAATAGGACTGTGCCTGGCTAAAAAAAAAAAAGTGTGTGCAAAAAAAAGCTTTAGTGTACTGGAGGGTCGCCAATGACCCGGGCTGTTGTCTGGCGGGAGCGTGCCTACCATATGCCGTGGGCTGGTCTAGAAACCAACTCTAATCTCTGGAAGGTCGGGCCCGTCTATTCTTTCAGATGCAAATGCCGCTACGGGACGTGCATGGCGCACCGTATTGTCGTCCGGCAGCCCACGGCATCAAGAGTCGCAATGGTGCCGGCCCTTGCAGACACGAGCAACCGCTGCACCGCCGCCATGGAGCCTCTGTGTGGTACCTGGTGAGGGAGCCAGCTTGGCCGGCCCGGGCCAATACCACAAGGGGCTTCTAATGCTTAAGCCAAGAGTGCTTAGACGAGATCGCCGTTTCCGGAAACAGCAAAATAACTGCCGTGTGCTATGTGCACACTTGCGGCCGTGGCGGCGTAGGCCCACGCTGCCAGCGGCCCGCCGCAGACGACCGCCCGAGCCTGGGGCATTGCGGCGTAGCCTTAGACGGGTACAAATGGAGGGCGGGGCCCTGCTGCTCAGGGTGTTGGGGCGGGCCCGGCACGCCCCATGCCGCATACCGTAGCCATGCCCGCCAATCATAGATAGAGGCACAAGCAACAAGCCGTACAAACACCGAGGGTCCCTCAGGTCCAGCGCAACGTCGCACCCCAGCCGCTGCCGCTGCGCGCTGCGTCTGGTTACTACCTGCTCGTGCAGAAGCGACCGTCACAGTGCAGGATGCGGCCGCATTGGGACGCGGATTGGGGACATCTGCGCTGTGTGCGCGCGGCCAGTTTCACAGTGCGGATCAGTCCCTGTCAACGGGAGCGGTGAGGCGTTGCTGTGCTGAGCGAGAGGCATCGGCGCTGGGCATTTGGGTGGCTTACGTGCACACAGCACGATACGTGCGCCTAATCGCTATTGAATTATACAATTGTGCTGTTGGCGTTGTATTGTGCCATGCATGGGCCGTTTGTGTCTTATTTGTATGTCGTGCAGGCGGCGCCCGCTAGACACATTGTGGGTCTTTTTATGGCAGTCGCTGGCGTGCACACGGGACCGCGCCGGACAAATGTGAGCACTGTAGGGCCGAAAGTGGATCTGTAGTTACGGAGGACAATGCAAGGTGACGACAGGTGCAGGGGTGACACCTCATCGCGGGACAAGGTTGGCTTCAGCAACGGCCCCTGCGAAAGCGGGGAGCTGAAGAAACTGCGCCATAGATGGCCGCGCGTAGCAGGTAGGCGCCGCAACTTGCTGTTTACAACATGCCGACAGATAGGGTGATGGAGGGAAACTTTCGACAGCGCAGCGGCATAGCAGCGGCAGACATGCTGCGGCGCTGCATCGCAGCACTGGCACGAAACCCGCATCGTGGTGCACCGCCGCGTATCGCGAGCGACAGCGGCGGCACCGACAGTAGCAGTTAGCAAAGAGCCCGCCAAGACGCAATTGGTGCACAGGCAGGCTAGGATTCCGGCGCCCCCAGTCGGTGGGCCCGCTACGGCGGTCCAGGAAGAATGTATTTCCCGGTCATAAGTCATCATGCTGTTCATGCGTGGCCCAGGGGAGCGGCCTAGGAGCGGTCGGCGGTCGGCGGCGAGGCCGACTCCCTGCGCTTGCGCTCCTCCTCGTCGAGAAGCGACAACCGGAGCGCCTGCTCGATCATGCGGTCCTCGATGGTGCGGTACCCCGCGGGCGGCGGCGCGGTGCCGGCGGTGCTGCTGCTGGCACCGCCATCGCCGTCGAGCAAAAAGTTCAGCGCGTGGATGGCGCTGGCGGCGGCGGCCTTGCGGGCCAACTTGCTGCGGGCCGCGTTCAACTTCTGCTCCCAGTCGGGCCGGATGCGGTCGATGGTGACCACGCCCGGGGCGTTGGCGGCGATGGACAGGCGGCGGCGGCGGCGGCGCGCGGCGGCGGAGCCAGACGGCGCCAGGAGCTCGGGCAGCGGCGCCACAAAGTCGCGCGGAGGCACGCCGCGGATGCCGGTGCGGAACGGCGGAGGGTCGTAGGTGACGCCAAAGTCCAGCATGGCGCAGTACGGGCAGTGCGCAGGCTCCAGCACGAGCGTCTGCGGAAGCTGCTCGCCGCCGCCGCCGGCGCGGGCGCTGGGGTCGTCGTGAGGCGGGTGTGGGTCCACGCGCTTGATCTGCACGAAGCACTCGGTGCAGATGGGCTGGAGGCAGCACCGCAGCACGTTGAAGTGGCCCGGGTACACCAAGAAGCAGATAGGGCACTCCGCCGCCGTGCGGTACAAGTGCACGAGCAACGCCTCCAGAGGCACGCTGGGCAGCGCCTGCGCCGGCGCCGCGCGGGCGCGCTCCTTCTCCTCGAGAAACCGGTTCTCCTCGTGCCGCTGGAACTCGCGCATCCGCGCCACGAGCTGCCGCACGCGCCGCTTCAGCTCCTGCCGCTTGTAGTAGTTGTGCAGCTTGTGGATCTTGTGGTTGTCGACGTCGTCCTCGTCGCTGGGCTCGTCGTCGGCGGCGGCGTGGAGGGGGAGCAGGTGCACGATGCGGGCGAGCTCCTCGTCCAGCCACGCGGGGTCGTAGTCCTGGAGCGGCGTGAAGAACGGCGCAAGCCGCCGCTCCGCCACAAGCTGCCGCACCACCTCCGTCAGGTAGTCGAGGTCCTTGTACACGCCGTACGGGGCTAGGTACCCGCCGTCCACGCTCTCGGCAAACCGCACCACGAGGTTCATGTAGTGCCGCTCGCGCACACGCTCCTTCTCCTCGGCACGGCTCGCCCGCCGCTCTGCGGGCGCAGCCTCCTTCGTTGGCGTGTTGCCCATGCTGTGGTGTCGTGCGCAGCGCCGGCTGTGCTGGCCCGGGTGCTGCTTATGTAAAGGATGTTGTACTTATGTAATCGATTGGAGATGCTTATGTAAGGGCGGGCTTGGGGCCCTTGCATGTCCCCCGCGGCCCGTGGGGGAGCGAGGCCGGGTGCTACTCGCTGCTTATGCCCACGCCAAAGCCGACGCCCACCATCGCCAACACCACCGCGAGCCACACGAGGCCCGCAAAGAGCGCGCCGAGCTTCTGGCGGCGCAGAAACCGCACGCGCTGGTGGTGGTGCCCGCGCGGCCCGTCGTAGTACCACCCGCCGTGCCGCACGCGGTCAAACGTGCCCACGGCGAGTAGGAAGAACACCGGCGGCAACAAGAGCCCCACCACCATGTACGCTGCGTAGTGGGCGCCCGAGTACGTGGCAATGTCGACAAACTTTTCGCTGTACCCGTGGCTGCTCAGCTGCGGCGTGAGCATGTAGTCCTGCGAGTCTGTCTTGGCGAGCTTGTCGTGCACCGCGGCACCCTCCGCCACCGCGAGGGGCACTGCCGCCCGCGTGTGGTGCTCGCGCCGGTACTCGGAGAGCTGCTCGTCGAGGGAGTGCCGGTGCAGCACCGTCGAGAACCGCAGCAGGCTCGAGTAGTCCAGCGCCTGGTGGTGCGCTGCCGCCGGCGCACTGGGGCCCAGCAGCGTGCTGCTCAGGCCACTGCCGTCGGTCACCAACGGCACCAGCAGCACCTCCAGCTTGCGCAGCGCCGTCGACCGCTTGTCTTGCACAGTGTACAAGAGCATGGGGAGGTTCTGGTTGGAGTCGAGCCCGGCCAGAAGATGGGCACTGAACCGGTTCGGCGCGGCAGCGCTGTTGCGGTTGGGGTAGAAGCTCTCAAGCCGGCTGAGAAGCTCGCCGGACGACAAGCTCGACCGCCGCTTCAATGCCGTCTCGCTCGTGTCCCCGTGGCTGCTCATGAGCTGCGTGTCCAATGGCGTCTCCAGCACCACCGTGTCGTCGCCGGTGGGGTTGGTGCCCCTGGGGGTATTAGGTGTCAGCACATTGGGCTCGGGATACATGCGCTTCGTGGTGGGCGCCAATGGCGGCGAGTTGGCTGGCACTCCAAGCGCAGGCTGCTGCACCAGCATGGGGATCAAGACGTTTGTCTGGGCCGTGCTGGTGTCTTTGGAGCGGTGGATGAAGCTGCCGTCCACGTTGGTGGATGTGCTCAAGCCTTTGGCTGCCCGCAGCGTGTCAAACGAAGCTTCGAGCCGCCGGTCGAGGTTGCCGCTGGACAGTGTATGCCGCGACTTGGCGTCTATGTAGCTCTCGGACGTCGACATCCCTTCTTCTGAAGACGGGAGATGGCCCGACCCGCGCTTCAGCAGCGGTCGCGACTCGCGCTTCAGCAGCTCGGTGGAGTCGTCCAAGTGCTCTTGGAAAATGAAAGGGTTGACTGACTGGCGCTTGCTGTCGTATTCGTCAAGAATGGAGTTGATGGAGTCGGCGTCGTAGGTAACATGTGTGGATTTCTCTTCCAGACTGGAAGAGGTGTCAGCGAAGTCTTCTATTCTCGTCTGTCGGCGGCTTGACGTGGGGTGTATGGCATCTCTCTTGGAGAACGTGGGGAGAAGCACACGGATAGGCAGATGGTCGGAGGTGCTTCCGGGACGAAGCGCCTCCATGATGCTATGCTGGCTGCGCCGCTTGGGTGTGGTCGAGCGGGCCGACCGCAAGCTCTCCGACGATGCGTTGGAAATGCTCTTGAAAAGTGTCTTTATCGTTTTGGACGGCGATGAGAGCTCCATGTCGCTGGCACGCTCTGCCAGCGGGTCTCTATGTCTGCCTGATCGTTTGTCCATTGTGTATCATTATTAAATCAGGGTGCGGGTATCGGAGATGCAAATGGGTATCAGGATGAGGGAAGAAAAAAGAAAGGAGGAATTCAATGCAATCACTGTGACAATCGGGCCCTCTGTTCGATGATCTGTACACTTGCCGAAGCATCAACACAACCTTCACTGCAGGTGCTAGTTTCCAAAACGGCTTGCAACCATCACAAATCGTGCATATAGATGACAGCACTGTTTATAATATGCCTAATTAAGAAATGTTATAGAAAAATATACCCGCGCATCGATCATTTTCGTTGCACGTGATGTAATTATTCCAATGCGTCCACTTTAGCCCCAAAAGGGGAAGTGAGACGTTGGGAAGCTGTATCCCTAAGCTGTCGCGTGCGTACAAGACTCAGACTCAAATATCATTAGGTATATAGAAACAGGTGGCCGAAGCCATATGTGTACAGTTTTCGAAAGATAGGTATAACAGCTGCCTGCAGCACCTCGGTGCCCAGAACTTAGTAGTACTGAGATCTCTTTCTCTTTCTCTTCTTGCACGGCTGCGTGCCGGTGCCAGTAGTGGAAGTTCCAGAACCAGAACCGGATGAGCCAGACGAGCCCCAGCCGGATGAGCCAGACGAGCCAGACGAGCCAGATGAGCTTGAGGAACCAGCGGCACTGCACTTACCCTCAAAAGCGGCGAAGGCATTGGTAGCAATTGTCTTAAAGTTGTTGGTAGTCAACAATTGCTTGAACAAGTTGGGGATCAAGCCAGACTGCTTCACGGCAGCGATGATCTGCTTGATGTCCAAGGCGTGGGCATTGATGATGGCGCCAATTAACTTCTCAGCGAAGGGAAGGTACGAGCTGTCAGTAAGAATGGACTTCACAACAGAGGCAGCCAAACCCGAGTTGGCAAGCGACTCCAACACATTCACAACAACGTCGTTGGTGTCTCTGGCCTCGAGATGAGTAGGAGGATAGTAAGCGTCGTTCCAGTACTCTCTGCCAGAGAGCTTGGCGATACCATTCTTGATAAGACTCTCGATCTTGGGAATGAGACCGGAGATGAGGCCCTTGGCTTCGTTGAGCAAGGAGGCGTACAACGAGCAGTCAGCGATCAACTGTTCAATGACAGTGGGGATCAAGTTGGACTCATTGAGAGGAGTGAGCAAGGCAGTGAAGTTCAACTTGCCCGACTTCAACACAGCGACAACAACCTCAATAGCAATAGGTTGGAAGGTGGGCGACGTGGCGAGGGCGTGAATCACCTTGGGAGCAGCACCAGTGTCGTTCAAGAGGGACAACACCTTAGTGACAATCTGGTACTCTCTCTCCTGCAAGGCGACGTCCAAGGTGTCGCGCTTAGCCTTGTAGGCCTCCATTGACTGAATGAGCTCAGCAAACTCATCCTGCTGTCTGAGCACCAACTCATCAGCATTGCTGTCGGCGGCGAACGCAGTGGGTGCTGCTTGCACTGCGGCACTGTAGGCCAACACGGACACGGCGGAAGCAGTGGACAATTTCATAACGAGTGGCGGTTGGTAAGTGTAACCTAGGCGATACGAGGTAGAAAATTACCGGGCGTCATGGCCAGTGCCTTTTATACGCTGTTGAAGAATTCTGTCAGGTCTGGGTGCACCAGTTGCCTAATCGGGAAAGTCCCACATTTTGCCCAATTAGGTATACAGATGGCAGTCTCGGTTCTGCACCCAATACCCTGGTTTCCGTATATGGCGGCCAAGACTTGTGTGCCGCTCTTGTTGCTGCAAACAAAGAATAAAGGCTTGTCAATAGACGAAGTTTCAGCGGACCTGGGCATGACTATAGCAGTATGGGGATGTGGCATGCCAATTAGTTGCCGAGGCACTGTAAGGCTGTGGCTGATCTATTAGCATAAAACGACCGGCTATGGTGCGCATAATGCAGGGTCTCGTGCTGCGTGCCGGGCAGCAGACAGTTGCGGTACCAAAAGGGCCGAAAGAAGCGTTGGGATGTCTCGACATGCAGTTAGGTTGTATGCAGTCCAATAACATCCGACTAGATCCTACCCACATGAGTTGCCCACATCCCATCAATGGCAGCAGGTGTCTGCATCGTGATCTTGTTCATGGTCACTTATGTGGCTACACCGTTACAGGCTCGAGCTTACTTTCGACGTCCAGTTGACTCCTCTACGCTAATTTCCGTCGTGTATATAGATCGTGTGGGGTCTTTCCAAATGCGGCAGTGTTGCAAGGTCGTGAAGATTGGTGCCGTTAAACCTACTCGGACCAACTTAAAATAAAGCTCACGGGCCTGCTGCAGATGCAGACTAGTGTTCAGATGCAATAGGAGGCAGTGATTGACGCTCGCTAACCTTTTTTTTTGAAAAAGTTCATCAAAGAGCTCTGGGTCTTTTTGTTATCTCCTTTCTTCTTTGAGTCTGACTGAGCGGGCCTCGTGGCCATCCTAGGCTTTTTCGGCTGTTCCTTCTTGCGGTAAGAGGTTATGTAGCCATCTTCGTCAACTGTTTGGGCGGGCTCTGCTTCGGGTTCGGCCTCGATCTCTGCCTCGGGGCTGCGCACATCCTCATCTGTCTGCTGCGACGCCAGTACTGGCTGCTGCGAGGCGGTATTGGATCCGGCGGCGGGTGCGGACTCTGGCACGGGCTCTTCTGCAGGCTCGTCGACGTGCATCTTGTCCCCGTGCTCTACCACAACAGGCTCTTCCTTCTCCTCGTCTTTGTGGTCCTCGTCTTCGCTGAAGTCATCCATGAACAAGTTGTTCAAGTCCAGGGTGGCCGGCTTGGACACCGGCTCGCTCTCTTCGTCCACGTCCATGTCATCGTTGTCGTCGTGGCTGGACATCACCACGCGCTCACGCGGCGCCTTCTTGTCCAACTTGCGCAGCTTGTAGGTGTAGCCACTTATGCCAAAGGGCCGCTTGGCCGGCGGCTGAACATCGGCTGCATCATTCTGTCTACCTGCACTGCTCTTGGTACTCTTGTTGCTGGTGACACCCGCAGACCTGCCCGTCTTCTTCTCGCTCGTACTCTTGGCAGGAGTGGGCTCAGTCTTCACCTTCTTTTCCTCCTTGGGCTTGGCTACAGGCACGCGGGCAGCGCCTGCAACTGCCACCAATGGGGGTCCCTCGATTAGGCCGATCTGCGCGCGTATTCCCTCGGCTTCGGGAAGAGCCACGCGCTGCTGAGTCTCTTGCAATGCGAGGTCCGCAGGGGTTACCCGCGCATCCCGTGGCAGCAACGAGTATACATGCACTGTGCGCACAGACTCGAGCTCTTTCTGGGCGCGCTGCACCGCCGCTTCGCTGTCGCAGAGCTTCACGTGGGTGCCGCCGCTGGCGGTGCCCGTCACGACAAACGTCGCGTTCACCGCGTCCTTATTCTCTCGGAAAAACCGCAATAGCACATCCTTGGCCTCCGCGTGATGTGTGTGCGTAGCTCTGGCCACACCTGTGTAGGTGATGGGCACCTTGTCGCGGAAGATCGCAGCTGACACGTATTCCATCACGCGTCTCTCGTCGGAGCCAGAATCGGTCAGCAAGTGATTCAACACGTATAATTTATTCCTTGGTCCTCAGGGAGCCTAGGACGGGGTATTTGGCAACAGCGGCTGCCAATTGGGTGCGTTTTAAAGAGGAAGATGTGACTTCCATGACGCGCCGGTGAGAGGTATCATACACTCCAGTCAGATATACAGGAAATTGTCTCTGCTGCCTTGGTGCGTAGTGAGAGTGATTACGTAATCTTCTCTGGTACCGCCATTATCAGCTTCTAGAAATGTGTATTGGACGCTGACATTGCCTTAGTAGCTTGGTAGTCATTGTAGGCACCTCTCCATCATCAAATTTTGAGGTTTTTTGTCAAGGCAGTACCCGTTTGGATGTCAAGTGTCATACTGAAGATGTAGGATATTGCTAGTTTGGAAACTATCCGTTCACCTTAGGAAGTATGCTCAGTCTAAGATCCATGCTGTGTTTGTGAACAAGTTCGACTTTTCAAGTGGTACTACAGTTATCAGTATTATCCATGTGCTCGGGCTATCGCGCTAGCCATTACCGCACCAACTACTGAGCGGATGCCGGCGGTGCTTGCCGGGATATTATCGGCAATGTATGTACGATAAAAGCTACGGGGAAGTCTCTCCTTTAAATCTCAATTAAAACACCTATCCATATATACTGTTTCCTATTTGGCGTGCTCTGCCAAGTACTCCTGTTTTGTCTTTTCGCGGGTCTCCAACGAACCGTTCAAGGGCCCTTCAATCATCTCCTTGGTGACACCGGCACTGATCAAGGACTGCCACGTGCGCAAGTTGCTGAAGCCGTTGCGGGCGTAGCTGTAGTCGGTGAACTTCTCGCGGATGCCGTCCTGAGACGCAGCCACGAACGGGCCGTGCTGCACGGTGCTCTGGTGGAGCATCTCGCCGCCAATCAAGACGAACTCGGTGTCCTCGTCGGTGGTGCCGGCAATGTGGTCGCCGTCCTGGTTGAAGAAGCCGTTCTCAAACTGCTTGAGGAGGTCTCCCAGGGCCAACTTGACGCTGCCCTTCATTACGTAGAGGAAGAAGTTGTAGTTGTCGGGCAACTCCTGAACAAAGTGGGCGCCCGGCTTCATGTTGAACAGGTAGTACTGGATCGGGGTGTAGGCGAGGTCCTTGAGCGACTCCACGCCGTACGACTTGCCCGAGATCACCTTGACCCGTAGCTTGCCGTCCTGCTCCACCACCTCGGGGATCTCCCACGCGCGCAAGTCGCGGTACCGCGGCGGGGTGTTCTTAAGTTCCTCGGGAAGGTCGACCCAAAGCTGCATGCCCTCAATGACCTTGTCGTCGCCGGTGAGCACGGGCATCTCGGAGTGCACAATGCCCTTGCCGGCGGTCATAAACTGCAAGTCGCCAGGATACAAGATACCCTTGGATCCGGTGAAGTCCTCGTGGGCCATGGCACCGCGCACAATCAAGGTCACTGTCTCCATGCCCGCGTGGGGGTGCTCAGGAAAGCCGCCGGTGCCGTCACCCTTGAAGTGGTCGAGCATCAAGAACGGCGTGAACTGGCGCATCTTGAGCACGCCAATGGACCGGCGCACACGTGCTCCCACGCCTTCAGCCTGCTCCAACGCCTGGACGACGGTCTTGATCGTTCTGGCGGCGCTCATTGGTGAAGAAGTTTGTGGTCTGGAAGTATTCACGGTTGCAAATATCGCTGCGAGTGCTGCGATGAGTGCGAAAAAAAGTGGGAATCGAATGCTCAGCAGCAGGGAGCGCATGTATTTATACTCGCGAGCAAAGTGCTAGAGAGTGCGCGAAGGTACTGGGCGTTGGTAATCCTTGCTCAGCGCATGGCTGCTTTTAAACTATTTCGCACGCGGCTTAATAAGACTGACTAAGTACGGGTGTTGCGGGGTCCTGCAGGCGCGCGCGGTGAATAATCTTCGACTAACGCTGGTGATGCGGTGTCAGGGTGGACCGCTGCAGCAAGGACCCTGGCGGGTGGCCGAATATTCATCAGTGGTGACTCTCTGTGGGCTAGACCGCGGGGCGTGACAAAAGGGGCGAAAAGAGGTTCGGTTTGCATTATTGGCATATTTTTTATATTTCCTGTGCATTTTGCACTGCAGCGTTGTAGTTGCTGGAACTCTGTAGATTAACTCTAGATCTTTCTCGCAAACGTATACACCGTGGCCCACACCACCTTAAACTGCTGCTGCGGCGTGCACTTGAGCTGCTGCTGCAATCTGCGCACCCACACCTCGGCCACGTCCTCGCGTGTGGGATTGGCGCGCTTCCACGAGTGGTACGCGCTCCAGCTCTGCACGTACTGCTTGAACGTGTCCAACGTCACCGTGCGGGCAATATACAACGGCGTGGGCGCAGCGTTGGCGACCAGAGGGTCGTACTCGTGACGCACCACGTCGGTGAACTTGTCGCTGGGCACCTTGATGTCGCGGAGCAACGTGCGGAGAAGATTGCGGCCGGGCTGCTCCCAGTATGGTCCCATGTACTGCTCGTAGCCCGCCTCAGTACTGGAGCCGTAGCAGAACTGCTCGTACAACTCGTTGGCGACAGGCTGGTCCACGAAAATCGGGTCCTTGTAGAACCAGTATGCGAGCGTACCGCCCTTCTTCAACACGCGGTGCGACTCGGCAAAAAACCGCGGGTGGTCCACCCAGTGGCAGCACTCGGCGCCGGTGAGCATGTCGACCGAGTCCGAGGGGATCTGCGGCGCATCCTCTGCCGGAGCCACGAGAAACTTGATCTTGTCATCGGTGCGGGCATCTTTGTTGCACTGGTCAACCATCGTCTGTGAGAGGTCGGTGCCGGTGACGTGGGCAAACTCCTGCTTGAGGCGGAACGCAACAAAACCGGAGCCGCAGCCAATGTCCAAGGCAGAGTTAGTAGTCGCGGTGCCGGCCGTGTGGTAGTCCATCAATGCCTTGTAAAACGATTCAGGGTACGATGGGCGGGCCAGATCATAGCGACTGGCATCGAAAGAAGAGTCAGAGTAGGTAGCCATGGCTGATGGCCTCGGAGACGGACGATCTCCGGAGCTTATATAGTGGGGCCTGGGTTTGTGGGGTAATGCCGGTACCGGCCCCGGAGATATTGTGCAGTACAAACATCGCGGAGCCCGGAGCCGTGGGTGCAAAATCAGTCATCGTGAGGAGAGCACGGGCATTGTGAGCTGCGCCGCCACGCGGACGGCCGGCTACGGTACGAAATTAGTAAAAAATTAAACTATGTGCATTAATTAATCATATCCGTGGGGGGAATTATTCGGGGGTGATGAAGAGTCCGATCATTGCGTCTTCTTGTCGCGCTTCTCCTTGCGGCGGGCCAAGAACTCCTTGTACTTTTCCAAGGTGATTTTGTTCTGCATCTCCTTGTACTCCTCGACAAAATTGTACTCGGTGCCCCAGAACTTGTCCCAGAGGGTAAAGAAGGGCTGGGAGAAGTTGGCGCGGAAGCCCCAGCTCTGGTGGTGGATGTCGTGGTAGATGGAGTTGTTGGGGAACACGATCTGGAACAAGTCCCAGGGCAAGCGGTAGCCGCAGTGGTCGTCGGTGGTCTTCATGGTGGCGAAGGCGAACAAGAAGGCCAGCTCGCGCGGGTTCATGCCGGTGACGATGCTGGCGACGCCCAGGCCGAGAATATCCAAGAGGAAGCCCTCGACAGGGTCGTTATAGATGGAGCCGTAGGCGTAGGGCACGTACAAGCGGTGGTGGCGGGAGTGAAAGCGCAGGTACAACCACTTGTTGGTGTGCATGGCGCGGTGCAAGTAGTACTGCCAGGTGTCGATGATGCAGAAGCCGAGCACCTGCCGCACTGCGGAGAAGCCGTAGCTGTAGAGGTAGTAGACGGCGGCGTTGGGCACCACGGCGGGGAGCCGCTGCCGCAAGAGCCACATGTCGCGGGCCTCGAAGCCAGTGGTGGGCGCCGGGTCGTACATGTACATGACGAGGCCGAGCGCGGACTGGATGAGCTGCTCCACCACCACGTCGCGGAGCACGTCGCCGAGCAGCACGCGGTTACGCAGCTCCTCCTCCTCGCTCGGGTGGATGCGGTACTTCTCGGCCAACTCGTACACGTCGATGAGGTGGAACATGGTGGCATACACCCAGTACACCACGAGGGGCAGCACAATCGCGAGGATCCCGTCAGGCACGCCCGGCACGAGCGACGGGCGCGCGGTGATCTTCACCGCCGGCGGGAACGGCGCGCTGAGGAAGCCGAGGTCGAGCCGCGTGGAGTTCATCACGGCGGAGGCGCGAAGCGAGGGGGCGGTAGCGCCAGGCAGAAGGGGGGGTTCAGGGGGTCACGCTCAGGCTGCGGCAGGCGTGCTAGAGCAGAGACGACGTCGAATGGCGGCGCAACAGCGGTGTTTGCGGAAAGGCTGGAGAAAAGAATGTCACGCGGTGAGCAGCTGTTTTTATGCTGCGCGAAAAAGAAACGGCGCGCGCCGGTGTAAGGGTGGGGCCTAGCGTGGAGCCACTGGCTTGGCCGACGTGGCGAAGGGGAGGCGGGGCGCGGCGAAGGCGCCGCGTGGAAGGCGGCCGGGATCCCTGGTGCTGGTCAAGGAGCGGCAAGCACGGCGTGCTGGGTGCTGTCGCTGCTGTCGCTGCTGGCAGGCGCGGGGCACGCGCCGCACATCACGTGCACGCATCACGTGCACGCATCCTATCGCGGCCAGCCGGCGCGCTGGACGCCAATGTCACGCACCAGAACCACCGGGGACGAGATCTGGAAGACCCGCGTGGACAAGATCGTACGTAGCGCTGCCTCTTTCGACGCGCGCACTACTAACTAGAATGCTGAGCTTTTCACGCTCACCTACGGCCTGGTGGTGACCCTGCTCTGCCGGGAGCACGGCCACGACTACGCCGCCGTGAACGCCCAGCTCGACCAGATGGGGTACAACATGGGCCTCCGGCTCGTGGAGGAGTTTCTCGCCAAGACGGGCGCGGGGCGATGCCACAGCTTCCGCGACACCGCCGACACGGTGTGCAAGCTCGGGTTCAAGATGTTCCTCAACATCGTGCCCAGCGCCACCAACTGGAGCGCCGACGGCAAGCAGTGCCTGCTTGTGTTCGCGGAGAACCCGTTGGCGGAGTACGTGGAGCTCCCGGCGGACGCGCGGCTCCGCAAGGAGCTCTGGTACTCGCAGGTGCTCTGCGGCGTGCTCCGCGGCGCGCTCCAGATGGTGCAGATGGACGTGGAGGCGTGGTTTGTCAAGGACGTGTTGCGCGGCGACGACACCACGGAGATGCGCTTGCGGTTGAACCGCGTGTTGAAGGACGAGGTGCCGGCGGGCGAGGACTAGGCGGGGCGCGGGCACGGTGTGCACACGGTCGGCGGACCGCCGCCGTGGCCCCAGCCCGTTGCCAGCAACCGTGGGCCGCCTGCACACAGCCGAGGCCTGGGGCGGGGACAGCGCGTCGGTGATCTTGGCCGCTCCACCTGACCTCGCAAGCCGCACCCGCTCCACGCCCGCCATGTCGCTCCCCCGCCCGTTGCAGGCGGTGGTGTACGACGTGCTTCTCTGGTTCTTCAACATGGTCATCCACACCTTCTTCCGCGAGGTGCGCCTGCGCGGCTCGTTCCACATTCCCAAGTCGGGTCCGGTGGTGTTTGTCATTGCGCCGCACGCCAACCAGTTCGTGGACCCGTTGATGGTGATGCTCAACGTCAAGCGCACCGCGGGCCGCCGCATCGCCTACCTCGGCGCCGCCGCCACCTTCCGCCGCCGCTACGTGGGCTTCTTCTGCCGCCTCGTGGACGCCATCCCCGTCGAGCGCGCCCAGGACCTCGTGGCGCCGGCCACGGGCACTATCCGCGTGGACCCCAACGACGACACCCGCATTCTCGGCACGGGCACCAACTTCACCCGCGACTGCACCGACAAGGGTCTCGTGGGGCTCCCCGAGTACCTCGGCAACGCCCAGATCGCCGAGGTGGTGTCCGACACCGAGCTCGTGCTCCGCAAGCCATTCAAGGTCAACCGCGACAAGCCCTCCGAGCGCGACCGTAAGATCTTGCGCTACCTCTCCAACGGCACCCTGTTCAAGACCGCGCCGTACATCGACAACAACCAGGTGTTCCAGAACGTTTTCAACCACTTGAACGACGGCAAGGTCCTCGGCATCTTCCCCGAGGGCGGCTCCCACGACCGCACTGACTTGCTTCCCCTCAAGCCCGGCGTCGCCATCATGGCCCTCGGCGCCGCCGCCCAGTCCAAAGACCCCAACCAGGTCATCCACGTCATCCCCGTCGGCTTGAACTACTTCCACGCGCACCGCTTCCGGTCCCGCGCGGTGGTCGAGTTTGGCAAGCCCATCGAGGTCACCCATGAGCAGGGCTTGCGCTACCGCGAGAACTCGCGCAAGGAGGTGGGCGCCTTGTTGGAGGAAATCACCTTGCGCCTCAAGGAGGTCACCGTCACCTGCGACGACTACGACACCTTGATGGCCCTCCAGGCCGCTCGTCGCCTTTACACCTCCTCCAACCGCGAGACCATCCCCCTCCCCTTGGTGGTGGAGATGAACCGCCGCCTCATCAAGGGCTACCAGCAACACAAAAACAACCCCGACGTTATCGAGATGAAGAAGCTGGTCACTGAGTATAACCGCAAGCTTATGCGTTTGGGGCTTCACGACCACCAGGTCGAGCACCTCTACGGCTCCAGCCGCATCAAGACGGTGGTGATGTTCTTTGAGCGTTTGTTCAAGGTGTTGCTCTTGATTGGCTTGAGTTTGCCGGGCATCGTATTGTTCTCACCCACCTTTATCATTTCCAAGCTCATCTCGCGCCAAAAGGCTGCCGAGGCCCTCCTGAAGTCCACCGTCAAGGTGAAAGCCAACGATGTCATTGCCACGTGGAAGATTATGGTGGCCTTGGTGGTTGCCCCCGCAATGTACATCTTTTACTCCGTCATCATCACCATCTTCATTTGCCGTTGGCAGGACCTTCACGGCAAGCTTGTTGTTCTTGCTGTGTTTTTGGTGTGCTATGGGTGGTCGGTGCTAACCACCTATGCGTCCTTGAGAATCGGAGAGATTGGTGTCGACTATTACAAGTCCTTGAAGCCCTTGTTGTACTCCATGTTGTCGCACCACTTGGATGTGGTACAGATTGAAGAATTGAAGAGGAACCGCCGCGAATTAAGCCACAAGGTGACTGAATTTTGCGACAAGTACGGTCCGCTGATTTTTGACGACTATGACAAGTTCTACCGCCAGTACAACAACTACGAGGATATCGACTACACCAGCGCCGAGGAACGCAGACGCAAGTTGGAGAAGGATACAGACGAGGACGAGGACGAGTTTGAGACCAAGTCGTCTCATTCATCCGTCTCCACCATCTCGAGGTCGCTGTCGTTCAACCTTAATAACTTGAGCGATGTCCCCATCTTTTCCACATTGTTTAGCCAAGGCAGCAGTAGCGGCAACGAATCTGACTACGAGCATTCCAACGAACCAGAAGAGGAAGAAGGCGAGGAAAAGCTGCACGACTCAAACCCCGAGAATAGCATCAACTTGAGGCTTCGCAATAAGATTCGTCAGCAGAGGCAAGAACACGAAGACGACGACTAAGTATGCAGGCAGCCGCGATTAGCAGGCCCTATCAGTGCCTCCAGAGGAGGAACTAACTTAATGTACGAATGTAATGTCTCATTGTAAGCACCATTCTAGTTTCTGAAGAGGTAAAATTGTAAGTGTTGAGCACGTTGACCTTGCTGCGGCCAGGCGGTGCACAATAGCAGCGCGAACAAAATTTTACTTCGTCGCGTGGCTCGAGAGCCCGGACCATTGTGAACACCGCGTTGTGGAGTTTTCTATCGAGGAACAAAGGCGAGAAAATACCTGTAAGTAGTAAAACCCTTTTCCGCCCAAACCTGCGAAAACACCGGCTTATATGCAGCGCCTTTGAAACTTAACCTGCAAAAGGAGGAAGTCGTGTTGGAGGCAAATTATATTTTTGTGCGAAACGGGAGGCGAGTAACTACTTTCGGGTAATAGTTGTAGGAATCGGGCGTATTAGAGTATTTTTATGCATAAGCGCCAGGTTATGTGCACGCTAAATCCGGGGCTAGAAGTACTTATATTTACCTGGCCCATCGCCGCCTTTTTGCTCTCCTTCAACCACCACCTATCCAACGACTCTGAGGCTTGCTGGGGCCCTGTTGTTGGCATTTGCGTACGGCATCAGTACTGGAACACTGGAACACTGGAACACATGAGGTTGCTCTTGCTCTTGCTCGGCGTCGCGGTTGCTACGCCGGTGCCTGCCAATGTCGACTTGAAGGCGGCGCTGACGGCACCATATGCGTTGACGCCAACGCTTCCTGCAGTTACACAGAAGGCTGTATACGCTGACCGCCAGTTGGTGGCCAAGCAGCAGCGTCTCGACTTTTGATCGGGCGCAGCCATCCGACGCACCCGCCAAGCGCTTTGATGCGCATACATGATACCCGACGCGGCACCAGTTGCTGCACACCATGTACACTAGCTTACGACTTACGA
Organism: [Candida] ascalaphidarum; assembly: GCA_030674335.1. NCBI lineage: Eukaryota > Fungi > Ascomycota > Pichiomycetes > Serinales > Debaryomycetaceae > [Candida] ascalaphidarum. The sequence continues at coordinate 149,523 of JAKTYC010000003.1, forward strand.
CTCATACATTTCTATAGCTGTGCTGAGCACAGTACATATGAAAGAGCATCCCTTTGCACTGTAGTGCAGTCACACGAGTTGCATGAAAATATATGCTCATCATACACTTCGGTAAAGTATAGCGAGGATTATCCCCGATAGACGACTCTTGAGCCGACCGATGGCCAGCGTTGCACCGCTTTCCGCGATGCTGCGTATCCTCTGCTTGAGCGCCCGCTGGCGTAACCATTTGCGCCTGGATGGTATGATTGGAGGTTGCTACGTGCGCAGCAACTATGCAGACCAACATCGTCAGGACGCAGCAGGCGTGCGTAACTTACGATTTGCTACCTCAGTGCCCTGCAGAGGTACACCTGCACTGTACTCGACCTACACGAACAAGGAATCTAGAGAGATGAGCGTGATGTGAAAGCAAGGGACGCGGGGGAGGGGGGGATGATACGACTCTGTGAAGATTTACTGAGCTCGTTGAGCTCAACTCTGGTCGGAACTCCCATGCAACTCGCCGCTTGAGACGCAGTGATAGCTGCATGCTCGGATAAGTTTGTCGCCAATTGCAGTGCGACGAATGGCTTTTCCACTGCAGCAGCGCAAGGACGATGTGCCAGGGTAGGAAACGGTCTACGCAGAATCCGTGCACCCATACTATTTAGGGCGGATGCATGGTCACCAGAACCAGACGCCACGCCAGCAAAGTGGTTTCCGTCTCAGCGAAACGCTGCTATGGCAGACACGAAGTCGGTGCTGCTGAGTTGCAGCTGCACGCATAGTCACCCTGCATATACACCAGTGAGACATGCAGGCAGTGCACATGAGCACATGCACCTCAGTGTTGTGGTATAGTAGTGACATGCGTGAAGACCCCCTCAAGCCTCGCTGCAGACATCCTCTGACTGCAAGGTGGCAAATAGGCGGCTGAAGTGCTCTATGAGGCATCGACAGTGCGAGCCTTGGACGGTCACGTGGCACCTTCTGGGTCCACGCAACTAACCTATAAACAAGTGGGGGCGCCTTGTGGGTGGGGATATGCGACGGCGTATCTGCTAGCGGTTCAGCCAAGAGTGTATATGCTTCTCAGGCGTGGGCGACGAGCCATCTGCAGCCCATAATGGCCGTTACCGCAGGTGACTGTGGGGGACCGCGGCTGCAGTGGTAATTACGACGGTCACGGCCCGGACGCCGTGGCGCCGTATTGGGCCAACAAAGGACGTCGGTAGCAACAAGATGCGCGCGGGTCGCAGAACCTTCTTTTCACTGTCTGCAGGACTCAGATCTGGCCGAAAACTAGCGCGCTGCATGCGCGTGAGAGTTCCATCTGCGGGTGAGCCGATCCCAGCCGGCGTGAACGGCAGAGTCAGCGGCCAGCAGGCGTGCCGGAAGCAATCCGATGCAGCCGGCTCGCATGAAGCATATGCACGCCGCGGACCCCCGTCGGCGTCAGTGGCTCGTGGCCGACATGGCGGAACATGGGGCAGCCAGGCGAAGCCAGCGGAGCGCCGGCACACTCACGTGAGGACGTGATGATGGTGGTTTTGGGTCACGTGACCAACATTCTCGACGGCCTACTGCTGTCCCGTAGCACCCCCAGCTGGTCCCGGGTAACCATAGTTTGCTGCGGTCTTCGTCCTACAGCTCTGCCCGTGGGCGCGCCCGCCGTTGAACCTCGATTTTCCCCAAACCGGCCGACCAAGCATGACTCTTCCGCAGCAGGCCGATGACGAAATCGCGCAGGCATGAGCCAAGGATAGTCCTGCACATAAATCACCGCCTTATCAGTGGCGATGGTGAGCTCCACCTGGCATTGCTTTCTTTCTAACCTTTGCTTTATATTTGCCCCCCACGAGGCCCAAACTCTACCCCTACTACAACTACATCGCGCGCAGCACCGGCACGCGCTTTTCCCCCCAAATCTCCTGATATTGACCTCGCTTACGCCATGAGGGTCACCATCAGATTGACCACCGAGACGAGCTACCTGGCAACGATCCCCGACAACCTGACGGTGGAGGACCTCCGCAACGCGGCGCGGGTGGCGTGCCCGGCAACGGCGAAGCTCCCGGACGACTTCAAGCTCATTTACAACGGCGAGAAGATGTCGCCGGTGCACCGCCCGTTGGCGGAGTTTGGCATGGCCGGCGACGCCGCCACAGTCATTCTCATGAACAACGCCGACAGCGTGCCGGAGATGCGTGCGGCGGCGGTGCCGCTGGCGGCGGCGGCGACGCCCAAGCCGGAGAAGAAGCGCAAGAAGAACAAGTGCCACTTTGCTGCGTGCACGCTGGCGCCGCTCCGCATGGTGGGCGAGTGCCTGCACTGCCAGGGCAAGTTCTGCGCCAAGCACCGCTTGCTCGAGGACCACGGTTGCACGGGATTGCAGTTTTGCAAGGACGACGCCCACGAGCGCAACGCCATGAAGTTGCACTCGGAGAGCACCATCACCAGCCGCGTGTAAGCATATAGACGAAATGACGAATGGAAAACACCCGCCTGTAGCCTTACTCGTCCACGAGGTTGGCGAGCGCCTCCTCGTACCGCCCGTTGGTGGCGTTGTTGGCGCGCCGCAAGAGCGCCTCCGCCGCCGCGTACGCCGCCTCCTGCTCCTCCAGGTCCACTTCGTACATGTTGCCCAAGGAGATCTTGGTCTCGGCCACCGCCACCCAGCTCTCGGGCTCCTCCTCATCCTGCGCCTGCTCCAAGTGCACGAGCGCCCGCTGGAAGAGGTCGATGGCGATGCGCCGGCTGTCGTCGCGGCTCAAGCCTTGGAGTTCCGTCTCGTTTGCGAACCCGTCGTCGTAGGTTAATGTCGTGAACACGCTAGACGGTACCTCCGCCTCCTGGAGGTACGACTGCCCGATGCGCTTGCACACCTCGCGCCGGAGCGCCGGCAAAGGTGACGCCTGCTTGTCCAACCCGGCCAAGAACAGCTCAATGTGATTTCTCCACCAGAGATTGTACTCGTCCGTGTGCTGGATCTTGTACAACGGGTGCTTCTTGGACAACTCCACCTCCTCGCCATCCTCGTCGTCAGACTGCTCCTCGAGGCCGGCCTTGCCAAAGTTGTCGATGATGTCCAACACGTCGTCCAACACCTCCAAGAACTGCAAGTTGTGGCTGTTGTAGTGTCCGTAGTCACCCACCTGAGCGCTCTTGGCCTCTGCGGCATCGTAACTCGCCAACGCTTGGTCCAAAAGCGCCTTGACCTCGGGGCTGTCCTTGGCGGTGCTGTCGACGGTCAACTTCAGCAAGTGCTCCAACGGGATGCGGTTGAGCTCAATCTTGGCCCGCGCAAAGAGCAACTCTGCCAGTGCCGGCCACGAGTCGAACCCAAGCTCCACGCGCTCCACCGCGGCGTCAAAGTACTCGCCGGCCTTGTCAGCGTGGAAGAGCGCCAAGTCCGCCAACGCAAGCGCGTATATGGCGTGGAACGACACTGGCAACGCGCTCTTCTCGTCGGCGTTGCGCAAGAGCCGGTCGCACTCGTGCACAATGCCGTTGAGCACTAACTCGTTGTCCTTGTCCAGCGCAGCGTAGGTGTTCCAGAGACCCTGGAGCTGCGACAACTCGTCGTTGGCGTCCACGTCCTCCGCCAACTCCACGCGAAGTTCCTCGCTACCCAGCTCCTGTTCCGCAGGCTTCTTCTTCTTGTTTTGTGCGAGCTTTCCGAGGCCCAATGTCCGTTTCGCCATGCCGTGGGTGTTTTCTTGGTTCGACTCGCGATGCTCATCGCTTACATAAATGGCCTACATACGGAGTTCAATGTTTTCACGTGACTTGAGGTGATAAGCTTCTCTAGACCGCCGGCAGGTTTTCTTCTTCTCCACCATGATCAACTTGCTTACGAGCTCGAACTGCGTGGGGGAACGCCACCTTATCGTGGGTGCATCTCCTGTGAGTGCGCTTCGCATACGATCCATTCTTGACGCCGGCGCGATACCGGTCCTCGTGCTGCCGGAGAATGCCGGGCACTTTCCCACCTTCATCAAGGAAGGCATCACTCTCAAAACGATCCAGCATGTGGCCGAGGAGTATAAAGAGGAGCATTTGACCGGCTTGGGCCGCGAGGATGTGGACTTTGTCGTGGACAAGGTGTTTGTCACGCTTCCCATGTCGCAGCTGCAAACCAAGGCACAGATTGCCCAAGCGTGCCGCCGGCTCCGGATTCCTGTCAACGTCGCTGACTCTGGCGACCTCAGCACGTTCACGTTGCTCTCAACACACACAAGCGGCGACTTTCAGTTTGGAGTCACCACCTCAGGCAAGGGCTGCAAGCTTGCATCACGGCTCAAGCGCGAGCTTGCCTCCCACCTCCCTCCCAATATCGGCGAGATCTGCTCCAAGGTAGGCGAGCTTCGTGGCAGGATCCGCGAGGAGGACGAGTTGGAGTTGGGCAGCGTCGAGGAGGCGGTGGGCGAACACGACGACGACTCCATTACCACTGCGCAAATCAACTCTTTGGTGGAGGAGTTCAACATGACCAAGGAGCAGCGCAAACTTCAGCGCACCCGCTGGTTGTCTCAGATTGTCGAGTACTATCCGTTGAGCAAGCTTGCCGAGCTCACTATCGACGATCTCAGCGCTGCATACCACGAACAGAAACAGTCCTCGGATGATAAAGAAGGTGCCAAAAAAGAAAGCACGACAGGCAGTGGAAAGAAAGGTGCTCTTTCCCTTGTGGGAGCTGGCCCAGGCTCCATTTCTCTCCTCACTGTTGGAGCTTTGAATGAGATCCGCAGCGCTGACTTGGTGCTCGCGGACAAGCTCGTGCCCCAGCAGGTGCTTGATCTCATTCCCCAGCACCGCACACGCCTCTTCATCGCCCGAAAATTCCCCGGTAACGCAGAGAAAGCCCAAGAGGAGCTTCTTGAGCTCGGTTTGGAAGCGTTGAAGCGTGGCGAGAAAGTGGTCCGGTTGAAGCAGGGCGACCCATATATCTTTGGTAGGGGTGGAGAGGAGTACAGTTTCTTTTCTGAAAAAGGCTACACGCCGCTTGTGGTGCCAGGGATCTCAAGTGCGTTGGCTGCGCCCGTGTTGAGTCAAATCCCTGCCACCCAGCGTGACGTCGCCGACCAGGTGCTTATCTGCACTGGCACTGGCCGCCGGGGCAAAGTGCCCGAGTTGCCCGAGTTCATTCTGTCCCGCACCACAGTCTTTTTGATGTCCTTGCACAGAATAGTCGAGCTCATTCCTAAGCTTGTGGAGGAGAAGGGCTGGGATCCAGACTTGCCATGCGCCATTGTCGAGCGTGCGTCTTGCCCTGATCAGCGGGTGGTGCGCACCACGCTCAGCCAGGTAGCAGCCGCAGCAGAAGAGTGCGGACTGCGGCCGCCGGGACTACTTGTCACCGGCTACGCCTGCGAAGTTTTGGTGAAGAGTGGGGTCAAATGGACCGTTGAGGAGGGCTGCCAGGTGCCCAGTGGGGATGTATTATAGGAAACAGCATAGATAAACGAGCCCAAGAGTCAACAGCAGACTACTGTAAGTGAGAGGAGGAAGGTGGCACGGTATACCCATTCATAGAACCCTTAGTGGGAAGCAGTACAAACGCCGGCACTCGGTGTGGAACCATCCTTGCACTGAGTGTACCATCTTAGTACGAACTAAAAAATAGGCAAAAAGAAAGAAAAGACAGAGATTGTTTACGCTCAACCCTCACCACTGCAATGACAAAATGTGCTATAACCAACTGCAGCAGAGCCAGCAGCTTGCGGCGCATAACGGCTACAGCCGGAAAAGTTTCCGGCTCTCCGCCCCACCTCAGCGTGCGCCGCACATTTAGTACTAGGCGCGCGGCCCGCGCTCGTGGGGCATGTTTCGTGGTCTTCTTTCTCATGCTGCACGTGGCACAGCCGTCCGAGTGCCGCGGAGACTGCTTCTGGACATAGCCTTCATGTTCGACATTGACGGCGTGCTACTTCGCGGCTCGAAGCCGGTGCCGCGCGCGCGCGAGACGCTCGCGATGCTCGACGCGGCCAAGGTGCCGTACATTCTTCTCACCAACGGCGGCGGGTTGAGAGAAAAGGACCGCGTGGACGTGCTCAATGCCAAGCTTGGGCACTCGCTCAGTCCCAGGCAGTTTATCCAGAGCCACACGCCCATGCGGGAGCTCGCACAGCGGCAGGTGTACCGCCGCGTGCTCGTTGTGGGCGGCGACGGCGACAATGCCCGCTTGTGTGCCGAGGACTATGGCTTCAGCGACGTGGTGATGCCAATTGACGTGGTACGGCAGGACGCGGCCGTGCTGCCGCACCACCGGTACACGGCGGACGAGCTCCAGCGGTGGGGCCGCGACGTGGACCTCAGTACCCCGGTGGACGCCGTGCTCGTGTTCAACGACCCGCGCGACCTCAGCACTGACGTCCAGATTGTCCAGGACGTGCTCAATAGCGAGGGCGGCGTTATCGGCACCGCGCGCAACATCCACGACGTTGCCGACCGTTCGGTACCCGCGGTGCCGATCGTATTCAGTAACAACGACTTTGTATGGGCTAACGGCTACCGTTTGCCCCGCTTCGGCCAGGGCGCTTTCCGCATCATCACTGAGGAGCTCTACCGCGCTGTTAACGAGTTGGTACCGCTGCAGTCGCTCCAAAGCACCATCATGGGCAAGCCGTTCAAGATCCAGTACGACTTTGCTCGTGATGCCTTGGCTGACTGGAAAGCGTCCTTGGACGGCAGTGGTAATGGCGCCCCTCTTGGTGCATCGCCTTTCAGCAAAGTGTACATGGTGGGTGACAACCCCGAGAGTGACATTATGGGCGCCAACAACAACGGTCTCGAGCTGATGCTCGTGCGCACGGGCGTATACAAAGACGAGGACTGGGACTATATCCGTGCCCGCCCCTCTGCCGGTGTGTTTGACGATGTATATGACGCTGTGAAATGGGCCTTGGATCAGTGACGGGGCTACCGGCTTCAAGCATTCGTCGTTAGTAATAAATTCAGCATTTGCATAATTTACATGGCTGCCAGCACTCCTCCATCCTGAAGAATGCTCTGCGTATCACTATACAATTTAAAATTGCCATCTCCAAACTGACGGAAAGTTTACCGGTCAAGGCAAGCTGGTGCTGGGGGTATTTTTTTTTTCAGCAACGCTGAAATTGGCTCTGGCCAAAATACGCGAGCCACTCGCGATTTGGGCTAAGCATGGTGCAGAAGGAGCTTCCCATGCGACGCTCGGTGCGTTACTGCTGCACGTAGCATGCAATACGACACACCTAGGTCCAACAATCTATCACGTGTAACTCAACACTCCCCCGCTGCAAGAGGCATCTTCATGCATGCCGTCGATCTGCTCATATCCCAGATTAAAGTATAGATTTAAAACCGATACGCCACTACGATGAGTTGCACACAAACTGCTGACGAAAGAGGTAAATCTCCCGGGATAGACACCGCGTCTGTACTGGACTCCCAATTTAGGCGTAACGGTCACTCTGCCCTGGCCCAGCATCTGACCTTCTTGTGACGAATGACAAATTTACGTTGCTAGGCACTGGCCTGCACATCTGTGAAGATTTTTTTCCCAGGTTCTACTCCCCTCCAATTCGTGCACAGACATGCGGCGGGCGGCTTCGGATGCGGCTGGCCCATACGACGGGACATGGTGGGCTTGGCATCTGACAAGGCTTCAATCTGCGTCAAGAGTTGGTCCCTTGATGCCAGCCCATGTGGAGCACAAGACAGTGTGGCAAATAGAGTTGCAGAGTAAGATCTGGTGCGAGTATGGCTGCGTGGCTACGATCTGGATCGCCTCTGTAGAAGACGTCTTTGCTTGGCGATGCGTATGCATGCATAGAATCAGCCTGCAGCAATGGAATCTTGTTAAGACAAAGGAGCGCATGCGCGGATGTCCGCCTGCAGCACCCGTGGGCACAAATCGCGCCTCTCTGCCGGCATGTCGGCAAGCGCGAAGTAGGCCGAGGTGTAACTTTGCGCCTGCAGCGCCTGCGCTTGCCGCACCTGCTGCAAAAGAAGCGCATTATATGCAGCGTGTACGCCGGACGACTCTGTTGGCGACAGTGCGTATGTTGCAAAAAATACATGCCAGCGTCGTCACAGGCTCTCAAGCCGAGCCGACATGAAACGCAGGCAAGGGCGAGACCCACCATCGCTCCACGATTTGTACACTTGGTGATTCTCCCCTAGGTCGCCCCTCCACCATGAAATCTAATTCTGCCACCGCGGAGGTTGGTGGAGATTGGCGCCTGCACATGCCTAGAGCAAGCGGGCCAGGCTCAAGATCCTAATCACAGGCCACTGCTACCGCCGGCGCCATAAAGTTAAAATCGACTGCGCGTATTAGGAGTAAATTACGCTTCAAAACCGCGTGGTTTCCGACAGCCAAGCAGGGTGTATTGTTTTTATGGCGCGGCAGATTTGAGTTTAAACAGCTGTAGCTTACTCTGGGATGAGCGGAGTAGTTGCCTAATGTGTTTTGTCGCCAAACCTTGGCATGCTGCCAGGTTATTAGCGGACTGTTGCTTTACAGTGTAGAGAAAGGAGGGGTTGGAACGAAGGAATAAGTTTTAGCCACAGACGTGATTATAAATGTTATCTATATGCCACACAGCAAGACAGTCAGCGACGCCTCGTCAATTCATGCCTGCGACAGTGTGCCGTGAGCCCTAGCGTGCCGGAGAAACCGACGCACAACCGACGGTGAATTTCCCGCTCCCCAACTCCCAGCTCAAGCATAAATTATAATCAAACCACCGCTGTAATCAAAATAAATGCGAGTAGCAAAATTGTACCACAGCATCCTGAGTCCCCGTAGGTGACGGGCAAGTGCTCAGCAGGCACCTGGCGAGGTGATTACAGAGGCACAATTTGCGCCCCGCCTACAGCGTGCTGTTCATCCATGTATTCGTCTCTAGTGCCGTATGGGCATCATGTTGGCGTAGCCAACGGTCAAGTTCTTGTCCATCAACTTCTTCTTTATCGAAATCCGTCTGCCATTCTTTCCTTTGCATACCTTGTTGTTGAGCACCTCCTCCGCGGCCAAGGCAGCGCCCTTGCGCTTCACCAACTTGGCGTGGAAAAGACCGCAAGCGTTGCACAAGGTGCGCACACCGTTGGGGCCCCGGCGCCACTCGGGCGTCTCAGTAGTGCCACAGCGGTGGCACTTGTTGGTGGGCTTGTTGATCACCTCGGGTATCACCTCGGGCACCTGCGCCTGTTGGTAGTACACCGACTGGTACACGGGGTAGGGCAACTGGTAGTAGCCCTGTATTATAGGCGGATGCTGCTGCGGAACCGGCCCGCTGGGTTGCACGGGGCTGGGCTGCGCCAGCGGCATGCCGTGAAGTGGCTGCAACGCCGGCAACGGGAAGGGAAGCGTCGGCGAAGTGCTCACGCTCGACGACGGCTGCACAGCCACCGGACTCTGGAATGTGTAGTTCGCCACTGCCGGCCTGTGCTTGTAGTCGCCGTCACCAAGACGAGGCAGAATCAGGCCCTGCTTCGTAAGCTCGTAGATGCTGGGAAGACGGATTTTACCGGCGCCCGAAGGCAGCGCCACGCTGGGAAGAGAAGGTGCCGCGGCGGCAGGGGAGGGCACCGCCGTCAACGACGGCGTCACGGGAGGGTGAATGGAGGCAGACATTGTCGGCCAGTTGTGTCTATGCAAAGGTGGTGTGCTTGAACCTCAAGGGCAAAGCGGGGAAAAAGGAATTGAAGTGGTTAGGGGGGGGGAGGGAAATGTGCTGGAAGGGATCCAAAATACTGCTGAGTGGAGGACTCTGGAGCTGGACGGGGGTGGAGGTTTAAATAATGCTGAGATTTTTTTTTTTTCCAGAACCTTGCCTACTCGAATCGTTTTGGGCGTTATTGGTGTCGACGCATGGAAAGCCAAATTAGCCGCGACGCATGCTGCAATATCCTGCACTTCGACAGCATCTCGTCTGAGATGGGTGTTCCTTACACCGTAGAATTAAAGTTGAATTTATCTCGATTATTTTTTTTGTCACGATTAAGCTTTGCGTGCATAGTGGTTTGGGACTACTTGGTGATCCTCCACGCGATATACGCAGGCCTGCTGAGGTCTATTTTTAGGTGTGGATTACAGCACATCTTCCTCACAATATGAGGGTTTACCCGGCAAGCTTCCGCGGCAGACAGCATACCTTTGGGGAGGTGTGTCGTCTTGTTGGAAGTTTAATTTATCCGGACAGCCCACCACGTCCTGGTCTTCCTCCCCACCGTGACTCGGACCTGACTCCTCGACCCACGAGCCTGGGCTGCCGCACCCTTGCGCCCCTCCCGGCCCAATTAGTGCCGGAACCCTCGCAGAAGAACCGGTCCATGTGCACTCTTGCACTCGCAGCTGCAGCCTTCTGGCCCACTATCGCTGCAGCCGGGTACTAGCTTCTGCCACATTACCGAACTGGTGAACAAAGAAGTAGACAACATAATCCGTCCGACACACAGCGCCAACTGGGAGTATTGTTCGAACGCAATTCACACCGAGCTGTTTTTCCACAACTCTCTTACTTTCATACATGGCGATGTGCTATTCGAACGGCGAGCTTGCACTTATTGGTATTCCCGCAGTGCAAGTCAACCCTAATCGTCCCATCTGAAACGAAGCTATTCCGATGCCAAGACCTCGCTGTCTCTCCGGAACCGTTATTGCCTGCACAAAATATGGTCCCCCACCACGTCAGGCTCGGAACAAAGTGGGAGCGCAAAAGCGAATGTAGGCCGTACATGTCCGAGCATGAGGGCTTATCGGCGGTGTGCTGCAACTTCAAACGTGTGAAGGACTCTGCTACACCAAGTGCGCATGGAAATGGCATCCTATGCCGTTATCACTAACACCTGGGTTGAAATACTCACAGTGAATATCTCTCCACACTACGCTAATCCATCGCCCAACACAGTTATCATTATCTCACAGCCACCAGAGATCGGGCCGAACGGAACTGCGCCCGGGACGATTACAAAAAAGCGCAAATAGCCTAAGATTAGCCCACCACCTTCAGTAGAGGAAGCTTTTGCCCAGCACCTCGTCGCATAATTAGCATAATCACAGACTGTACGCACCGTGGGAGCAAAAATAAAATCCTTCATCGGAATTCTGACTGAAACTACGACAGATGCGCGACACCGATTTCCCTCGTGGACACGTAGGGCCCAGAAAATGTGTTGTCGGCTCGCAATTATAACTGAAATTCACCTTGTGCCATTAGGTAACTATAGACGAACGATCTAGCCTTAAAATAGCTGGATGCTCCATGCAGCTGCGCGCCTTGTGCAGGTCGCAGAAGGCGAACTTAAAGGTGTTCATCGTGCACGAACTGCACACATCAGCCGAACGGAGATAGCGTTCTTTTTAGCGCAAAGTGGCTCCAAGGACGACTGAAACTCCCTTCTTGTGTATATTCGCCGGTTATTCACGACGTAGTAAGGGCACCTTTGGTTAGGTCCCCTATGCTTGTTCTATCACTCAGCATGAAGCGCCTTAGAAACGCGCAATTCATGTCCCATATACGATGGAACGCATTGTGTATGTGTGGAAGCAAGGTGGGTCAGTCTAGACAGGTACGGCGGCACGGGCTCCTACGTGGTGTCTATTTTTTTGCAGCTGATTTTGCGGCTCTTGTCCGATTAAGTAGCCCTCCATCAATATTTTATTGAGGTACGCACCCGAGTCTGCATGTTTCGGTGCTGAGGCTTTTCAGAGATTAAGAATTTGCGAGGGCCGATGCTTCCTCAATACGGATACATACTTGCGGCTGCTGCGCATTCGGTTTCTATTGCACACTGCATAGCCTGCTGCTGTTTCGGATCTTTCGCCTTGACTTCACCTGGAAGCTCATCAGCCTTGCTTTGTGAGATACACAGTTTCAGATTTTGCTGCTTCCAGCTCCCATCTAGGCCATCCGAGAATTATTTTTCCCCTACGTAGGATTGAATGCAGTATTTGACCTGATTTCGTCAACACCGATCTCAGAAAATTCTTAGCATCGGCGGAGCTGCTTTCGGCCAGGGTATCAAATTCCGAGCTTAGCTGCAGTTCTTAGGCAAAAATAATCGGGGTGGGGTCCAATTGTAGGGTCTGGCCACTGGAGGTGCTTTTACGCCCCGCAATGTAACCGCGTGCGGAACTCAGCCGTCTGGGTGGGGCTTGAACAATTCCCGAGCGACGCATCGTGGATGCTGTTATCTGCGATGTAATTACAATGCTTGCCGATTCAATCTGGGAGCGTGCGACTCAACTGAGAGGTGGAGACGGCTCGCAAATACACTGTATTCTTCACCGAAATCAGAGGATTGTATGCCAGAAGCTGCAGGTTGCGTCAAGTACACCTTGTTTCGGCCTTCTTTTGACTTGTTTCAAGTCTTGCAACTGGTACACAATACAGCATTTTCGCACAGCTTTACGGGCCTTACATGGGCTGATGTAGAATCGCAACCGCTAGGTTCATAACTGCTACCGCGACCTATGCCACACTGGAGCTACTATCACCTCATCCTCCTTGCTGCGGTTAGTGTGCCCGTGTGGACTTTTGTTGGGATCTGCCTCAAGTCATCTCTGTCCTGTATGTACTACGATATAGTGTAAACAAGATATGCAAAGTTTAATATTCAAGTGCCATCGAGTGGCGCGAAGAGACCCAGTGGTGATGAAACTGTCTTGTGAAACACCGTTTTCAACAATACCAATCTAGGGGCCATATACATACAAGTGGTCTGATCACGAAATTATTCTGTCACAAGCGCTACTATGCACAACATCGGGGCATGCGGCCTGCATGATATGTATCATCTATACTCAGGAACGCAACTAGAAGCGAAAATCATAGGCGACGCCATGCATATCCATGCATGTGCGTATATATTAGGTTTGTGGCCGTCGGTTCGGAAAAGGTCAAATATTTCCGACTACACACAGTCTCGTCGTATCGGGTGAGAAAAGGGCCGGGGTTGCAAAGTAGGAATGTGTTGGGGGTTGCGGTCCTCTCCTGACTTTTGAGAAGGTGGGCTATGTTCACGTCACAAGAGCAGGCTCAAAGCGCAACTTTGGCTAGGAGCCGACTTCGCAGCTCAATGCAGAAACCTGCAGAGGTGCTGCGTTACTTGCAGCAGGATACATCTTCCTAGCCTGTTTATTTGCGCCTTTCATTTCCACCAATGTCCGGCTGTTTTGGAAGCTAGAAATGCTGATGGGGTTTGCAGCTGAGTTTCTCCATTGTTTGCTGCCTGTCACAAATGCCACGGCTCCTCAAAGCTTATGAAACTCAGCTTGTCTCATGTCTACACGGTAGCGCTCGGGTGGGCCCCCGAGGCAAGCCGAGCTGAGGATACGTATTCCGGTTGCCTGAAACCAGGGGAGCTGTAGGATCTGTAGGCGCCAAGCGGAGTCGTTGGTGGCTTCCGAAATGATGCCAATTCTCGCGTGGGGAATCCGTGGTATTCATAATGCCACATACAAAAATTGTGTCTACTTATCTCCCGTATCAGAAAGCCAAATAGTCGCTGGACAAGCTTCGAGTCTGAACTCAAACGTCATCTTAGATTTGACAATAGCTTGTGCGAACTGTGTGTCGAAGAAGCTCGGCTGATGCTGGTACTAGATTGCCGGCAGGCGTCGTACTGCACACTACAAGTCTGGACCCTCTGACACCGTAACAGTGAAATTGCAGTAGTTCCACCAGCATAGCCGTGGAATAAGCAGCGCTTATCGTCCGGTGACGCCTCTAACGTACAGCGCTACACGGATCCACCTCGTGCGCCTTAGCTCGTGGGTGCCTAAAGCCAATTCATGATGGGTACGTGGTGTGTGGGTGCGAGGACGCTTCGGCTAAGGAAGGTTGGGAGCGGAAGCTTAGTGGTGACTGACGCACGTCTTGGTAGTCAATCTGCGCACATGCAAGGTAATCTCTATCGCAGCAGGCTCTACATGTGAATGCGTCTTGAGATCAAGAGGCCACGCAGCTGCACGCGACTGGCAAGGGCGAGGAACAATTCGGGTTGCGGTGCTTCGTGAGCTGCACGTCTGCCCCCCACAGCCCTAGCACCAGGGACCCTGCGTTGCGGCCAAAATAGCCTGGCGCTACCTACAGCCACGGGATAAATTTAGATGCGGGCACAGCCAGGTCCCCCACCTGGTACCCATATGGTTATGACATCATCTTCCTCATGAGCAGAACTCAATCCACGATAAGATTGCGCTTGAATCGGTCCCGGGCCGGTGCAGCTGTGGCGCCGGTGCAGCAGCGTGGCACGTGGAGAGCATGACCACCAGCACGTGCACGAACGGGTGAGCATACTCACGTGCACGACTTGCACCGGGGCGCGACCATCACGTGATTTACACCACATGACACACATCGACCGCCGGTCGGTTTTCGCCAATCACACCCTCACCACCACCAACACCAGAATGGGCGCCGAGAGCTACGAGTTCCCTCCAACCCGTATGTGTACACGCAATCAGCCAGGAGTTCGCTCCGTATACTAACCCAGCCTCCCAGAAGGAGATGGACGACAACGACGTGCCGTTTGTCCACCGGGACGCCTGCGCCGCGCCCCTCATAGAGTACTACAAGTGCCTTGACAAGGGCACGCTGTTCTGCTCCAAGACCAAGGATGAGTTCTACAAGTGCCAGTACTACTCGTTGAAGCAGAGGCTCCAGCAGCACCAGGCACACTGATAGCATAATGTACGCGCACCGGACCACGTGTAGAAGCCCCAAAACGCGGCCAAAGCTTTTGTTTTGCCATTCGCCGCTGCCTGGCCACTTGCCAGGAGAGCAGGCAGTCTGCTAGGCGACGGTAGAGGCCGGTGACGGCGGCGCCAGATATCTCGCCTGCATATAGGCGGCGGGTAATGAAAAATGTTTCATTGGATGCGAGTCCACCAGTCCAGCAACATGTCGGTGACGGAGTTTCCTCCATTGCGTATGTATTGAGCGAGACAGGGACGCGGGATGGCGCGGCGATTCCAGGCATACTAACAGCAGTCTCGGAGGAGGACTTGCAGAAGTACAAGGTGCCGTTGAGGTGGAGAGACCGGTGTGCAGCGTACTACGCGCTCTACCAGCTGTGTCTCTTCAGGCAGAGCGCCAACGGCAGCGTGGACTGCGGGCATGACAAGCATTCGTGGGAGGAGTGCCAGAACTTGGATTTTATGCGCAGACAGAAGGAGTTGGCGGAAACCAAGCAGCGCTTGAGAGACGAGTAGACAATACACGGAACGAGATGGCGTGTAGGAGCCAGAGAGGTGGTGCAGTCGCCGGTCCGGCGAATGAGACGCTGGTGCGGGGGAGAGGAAGGAGCACCTGTCTTGTGCTGCTGCAGCAGCCTTCGGCGTGCACCAACGGCGAGGTGTTGGATGCAAGGGGCTGGACACCGAGAGACGGAGCGTCGGACGGTCCGCAGCGGGGGTGTGCGGTGGTGTGCTAGCAGAAGAGGGCCAGCAGCGGTAACTCGTCCATGGACCTTGGACTTGAGTGCAAGTCGTCGGCCGTGGAGTTGAGCGGGGGATTTGTGCCACACGAGCCTCGGAGAAGCACAATGCCACTCCGGGAAAGCTGTGTGCACGAGACACGAGAGCTGACAGCCAGAGCAGCCGCGCGTGCAAAGATGCCGCTCTCCAGAAGCACCAGGCTCAGACAGCGATGCATCGGCCAGTCCATCAACAGGGGCCAAGGCACCCGAACAACAGCAGCATGCTGCCGAAACCATCGCCTATACGTAGACGGTGCCACGCCACGAGAACCTCTCGCCGCGAAAGCACGCTCAACGGCAGCAGACTGGTCTGCTGCCCTACACCTCAGCAAGCTGAGTGTCGGAGCCGCGCTGGCCGGGCCCAAAAGGGCACGGCACTGCAGCGCGGCAGCTCGTTGCTATGTCTCCGCTGTCCACACTCTATATCAATCTACTGCTAATATAAAGCTCTAGCAATTTTTCGGAGCAAATCTATCTACCGCTCATCGCCGCAGACGGGCGCTTTTATACCGCAGCGTGCCCAGAATTACGCGCTACCGGCCCCCAAAGCGTTTATATCGGCACGCGAGCCCTCCACACTCTGCGGAGATCCTTATCGGCCCAAACTGGACACAACGCCATGGCCAAAAAACAGGAGTTGAAAGTCGTCGCAAGCGAGCCCGTTGACCTCGATGCTGAGAGCAAGCCGTCTGTGGACGCCGCTGCCGAAAAAGACGCGCTGAAAGACGACAATGGCGATGCCAGCAAGGACGCCGCCGCCGACAGCAAGGACGCTGCTGTGAGCGACACAAAGGCTGCTGGTGCCGACAAGAAGGACGAGAGTGCCAAGAAGGACGCCTCTGACAAGCCAGGCGACGAAAAGAAGGCCTCGGGCGACGCTGACGCCGGCAAGAGCGGCGCTGTCAAGTCCGACGCCGAGGATGCCCCGCCAGCCCCGCCTCGTCCGCTCTCGCCGCGGGCGCAGATCCGCAAGGACCTCAAGGACGCGTTTCCCAACGTCGAGGACAAGTACATCACGGCGGTGTTGGTGGCGTCGCAGGGCGCGGCAGACCCCGCGTTCAGCGCGCTCTTGTACCTCCTGGACCCGCTGTACGAGCCCGAGATCCCCGTGGTGGCCCCGGCGCCCGCAGCGGTGCCGGTGAACCCCGGGGTGACGGACGACGAGCTCTTGGCGCGCAAGTTGCAGAAGGAGTTTGAGCTCGAGGAGCGCCGGCAGCGGGCACGCAGACGGCAGCAGCGCGGGCAGCAGCCGCGGCGGGCGCTGGCGCGGCCAGACGACGAGGACGACAGCCCCGACGAGTTTGACCAGATCAAGGAGACGTTCACGCAAGGGTTTGAGGAGGCGCGCACCACGCTCAATGGGTGGGTGAGCGGGCTCGCCAAGCGGTTCGGCGACAACGACAACGAGCAGACGCCGCCCAAGGTGCCGCCCAAGCAGGGGCAGGGCCCCAAGTTGTTTGGCGCCTTGGGCGGTTCCTCGTTCAACGCCAGCCAGGGCCGCGGCCGCAACGCCAAGTTTGACGACGACCCCGAGGTGCTCGGCAACGACTTCCACAGCAAGATCCGCTTGAACAACAACGACGACGAGGCGACGCCCCCGTTGCCCCTGCGCAAGAGCCAGGACCAGAAGCAGTGGCAGCTGTTGAACCTGGACGTGCCGGTGAACCTGGACGCCTTCCTCGTCACCGACAGCGAAGAAGAGGAGGACAAGGCCAAGTGAGCGCTACACGCGTGCGTATTTCTATAACACCCCCATTAAATCGAAACTATACTCATAAGTCATTTGCACGGAACAAGTTCAACGTGCGGAACACGGCCCGGCTCTCGCTGTCGTCCATCGACACCGAAGAGAGCCGCCGGTGGTAGGCGCTCCAATTCACCTGTGGGCTGCGCACAATGCGGTTCTGCTTAGGCAATCGCAACTCGCCATTCACGAGCCGCACGAAAAATTCGGCCACCTCCTCGGGCGTGGCATTGTCGCGGTGGTGGTTGAGCATGGTGCTCAACTGCACAATCTCAGCCTCGATCTTGCGCTTGCTCGAGTCGAGGAGCCGGAGCAGCAGCGTGAGCGCAATGTAGTCGGGATTGGCGTCCAACGCGTAGTAGTCGGGCTTAGGCTCAGCCTCGCCTTCGCTGGCGTAGTCGTCGTTGTCGGGCGTGAGAAGCGGCAGGTCGTATGCACGGTTGTTCCGCAATTCAAACTGCACCGACTTGCGCTTCGGCAGCAGAAGAAGCTCTGGCGGCAGCGGCACGCACAGGCCCTTGTGCCGCTTGTATGTGCTGTTGGTGATGTCCTCGAGCTCGTTCTTGCGCTTGAGCGTGAGGGCCATCTTGCGGAGAGGATTGTGTGGGGGTTTCCGAGGGTGAAAAATTTGGTCGGAAATGGATATTTCCGGTCCAAGGGTGGGGACGGGCCGCGGCAGCGGGTCCGGTTGAGGCTGGAGGGCAGCAGGTGCCGTAGTTCCCTTGAGTGGTCCACCAGGGAACTAGCTATGTACAGATTCCCTTAGGAAAGAGCCTGATGTGTTCAGGGGGCGGTGCGCTGCCTGAACATGTAGTTTGTATACGTCGACCGGCGGAGAGCAGTCACGTAGTACGCACAGGCAGGGAGGGACGCTGGGCGGATACTAGCACGTATATATACACTGTCCCCAGGACAGGTTCCGGAAATTAATGTAATTCGGGGGTAAACCGGTAAAGAGGGGTTGTCGACACGCAGAAAAATAGGGAGCAATTTTGCCACAGCCTGCACGCTCCCGCAGCCAGATACAGGAAACGCATACAAAATCTGTAACGGGCCTGCATCGCGTGTCACTATGTGCAGTGTTCACGGCCGGCGCGCGGCGTGCAATGGTGTGAAACTGCCCCGCCCATGCAGGTCCGGGGACGGCGGACCATGGCTGTCCTCAGCCCCACTGCGGCCGCTAGATGGCAGATTGCGGCCGCCGGCGCAGCCTGCGCTACCCAGGACATTGGCGGTGGCTGATGCGGTTGCCTACTGTACTTGTCGCGTCTCCAGCTGCCCGTGAGGCTGATGCAGCGCGGCAGTATGCAGAGCGTTCCATACGTCTTCTCTGCGTCAGCTCGCGATGCAGCGTGCGCGTTTCGCGCGCCGGTATTTTCAGTTCGACAAGGTCTCGCTTGACGGTGGGACACCAGCCGCACCATTTACACCGGACGGTGCTGCCAGCCGACAGACGCCGCGTGCGCACGTAGATCTGGGATCGCTGGGCATCTTGCACGAAAATATAGCTTAACTCTAATTTTTCCGGTGCCTCGCCGGTCAAAATACTACCCCCAAAGCGTCGTGGTGTCATTGCCCAGCTGCGCTGAGCTGCTATGTACATTACTTCAATTTCTTGCGGTCGTTGCTGCCATTGAGCGTGCGGGCGACCTTCTGAGCGTCGGACTTCATGTCCTGGGCCTGGATCTTCCACTTGTAGAAGAAACCGTGCTTCTGGCGCAACTCCTGGCGCTTGCGCTGCACCTCGCGGTTAACGATGCCCACCTGCTCGTCGTAGGGGATGCCTGCCTCTGCCTCGGCGATGGTCTCCTTGCCAAATAGGAGGTCAAAGATGCGGCCATCGCTCCAGAAGAAGCCCTTGCGGTCGACGATCCACGACTTGAGCCGGCGGCCGGCGTCGTCCGTCTCCTGCAACACAAAAAAGAACATCAGGTTGTCGGCGGTGCCGTAGAAGCCCTTGCCGGTCCACACACGGGCCTTGTGGCGGCGGGAGATGTTGCTGAGGGGCACGGTGAACACCGGGGTGGGCCGGCCGGGGATCAACGGGTACGACGTGAAGCGCACATGCTCCACGGGCCCGGGAAGGTACCACATGCGGCGCACGAGCCGCGTAGGGAAGCGCGCGGTGGCCACGCAAGCGGTGATCATGACGGCGCCAAACACGGCATTTTTGAGAAGCAGCATGAGCCACTCGCGCTTGCGCACCGGCTCGCTGAGCTCGCGCTCGTTCTCCTCGTAGTCCTTGTTCGCCTGGAACACGGCGTACTCGAGCAACACGAGGCCGTACACGCCAAACACAATCAGGCAGCAGAAGCAGGCAAGAAAGTAAAGCCGGTGCGGCTCGGCCTCGTACACGAGCTCCGGCTGCTTCTTGTTCTTGAGCACCGCCACCACCTGGCGAAACGTGAACTTGGGCCCCACCTGCGGCACGCCAGGCCGCGGGAGCAACGTGGGCACCGTCTCCTTCGCCAACGGGAACTTGGGCACACGGTCCCGGAGCTCGTTGCGCTGCATGCTCTCGCCGGGAATGTGCTGCTTGAGCTCCTTCCACTCGCCCGCCGACGGCACGTTGGGGCGTGCTTTCTCGGGGAGCGTGCTCTTGAGGCGCACGAGGCGCCACGCCGCGCGCGGCGCGGGGCGGAGGGTGGCCACTGGAAGCATGGTGGGGAAGTGAAAAATTTCGAGTATATCGTTGCGTGCAGGATATTATTTCACACCCAGGGACGAGTTTGTAGGAGGGGCACCAGTACGGGCCGTGGTGCCATTGGAAAGCTGCAACGCTGGGAAGGGGTGGAAGGAGAATCTTGCTTGAACCAGGCTCAGCGACGTTGGGTCTCATGTAGCGATATCCCAGAGCAGGTTCCGCACTTCGGGTGTAGTATCTCATCAGGCAGGCGCCAGCTCAGATGGAGGTGGTCACCGCAAGGGGCCACTTCAGCGGCGCCCATGCGGCCTCCTTCGATTGAGGTGCTGCACTACGGGCTCTTCTGCAATCGCCTCTGTCGTCCCGGTCAATGGCTCTAAATCGGGTCGAGCGACGACACTCGCCAATCGCCAGATACACCGCGATTCTCTCAGTAAACGCACCTCTCACCGCCTCTTGCTCGCCTTGATCTTCGTCTCCGCCTTGCGCAACTGGATCGGGTGCTGCCCCACATACTTGTTGTTCATCTCCTTGAACGCCGCCAAGTAGTCCTTGGAGTCGGCAAACAGCACAAACCCAAACCCCTTGTTGGCGCCGCTCTTCTTGTCCGCCACCACCTTCGCCTTGCTGAGCAGGGCGTACGCCAGGAACGCCAGCTGGAGCATGGCCTCGGTGACGTCGTGGCTCAAGTTGCCGACAAAGAGGCGAAAGTGCGCTGGGTCCCACTCCAAGAGCAGCGCGTCCTCCCACGTGCGCCCGTGGGCGGTGCGCTTGACGGTGCGGCCGCTGGCGGCTGCTGGCGCTGGCGCTGGCGCTGGCGCTGCTGCTGCTGCTGCCGGTACCGGCGCCGGTTTCGGCGCTCCTCGCGCGGCCGCCAAAAACTGCTCGGGGCGCCGGCCCGCGGCCAACCGACGGTCTGACCCTCGTCCTCCCTGCTTGGTCACTCGCCCGCGCATTGCTGATATCTTGGGTGGTGGTGGCAGCCGCACCTGCGCAAGCCGGACGGTGCGCGCACGCCGCGCTCATCGCGCCTGCACCCGGATCCGGACAAGACAGGCGCCATCACCTCTCGTGGCCGGTCCATGTTCGTGTTGAGCGAGATCGAGGACCTTGTGCCTGTGCCGCCGCAGCTGTTCGGTGCGCCGATCCACGAGGCGGTGGTGGGCGAATTGCACAAAAAGTACGCCAATCGCGTGGTGCCCAACCTCGGCCTCGCCGTGACCTTGTGGGACGTGCTGGCCATCGCCGACGGCCTCTTGAAGCCCGGCGACGGCGCAGCCTACGTCAGCGCCACGTTTCGGCTCGTGGTGTGGAAGCCGTTCGTCGGTGAGGTGCTCACGGGGTGGGTGCTGGAGTGCACCGCCGAGGGCATCAAGGTGCGAGTCGAGTTCTTTGACGACATCTTTGTGCCCCGCAACTACTTCTTCGAGAACTGCAGTTTCCGGCCGGCAGAGAAGGCGTGGGTGTGGAGTCCCGACGACGAGACGGAGTTGTTTATCGATGTCAACGAGAAGATCCGGTTCCGCGTGGAGGAGGAGGTGTTTGTTAGCACCAAGCCGCGGCAGGGCGAGGAGGAGCGCCGCACACCGCCGTACGCGCTCATTGCGCTGTGCCAGACCGACGGCATGGGCTGCGTGTCGTGGTGGGACTGATGGACATAGATGGTAAGGCGGGCGCAGCCTACTTTGACGATGAGCTAATAATGTGAGCATGAGCAGTGTAGACTTTCATTCGTAGCCAGATACTTGGTATCATGGCAGACTCTTGGCCAAACGGAAGGTGTTGTTTGCGCTGGGACTACGAGGGCCAGGCTAGGACGCGCACACAGCGGCGCACACAGCGGCGCACACAGCGGCGCACACAGCGGCGCACACAGCGGCGCACACAGCGGCGCACACAACGGCGCACACAGCGGCGCACACAGCGGCGCACACAGCGGCGCACAAAGAGATGGTGGGATGGCTCAAAAGCGGGCCGGAACTGCTACAATACGGGGCGAGAGGTGCATTCTAATTATACTGCATGTACTGGGAGGTGGAGGAGAACTTCAAGTTGCCCTTGATGACCTTGTCGACGGCCTTGAGGAAGTCCTTCTCGTTGGCGACCTTGCGGCGCGCACGGATGGCGAACATGCCGGCCTCTGTGCATACGGAGCGCAACTCGGCGCCCGTAGCGTTGGGGCACAAGCGCGAGATCAACTCCCAACGGATGTTTTTCTCGCACGACATGGTCTTGGAGTGGATGCGGAAGATGTTGGCGCGGCCGTCCAAGTCGGGGAGGGAGAATTCCACCTTACGGTCGATGCGCCCCGGGCGCAACAAGGCCGGGTCCAAGGTGTTGGGCCTGTTGGTGGCGAACATGACCTTGACGTTGCCACGGGGGTCGAAGCCGTCGAGCTGGGTGATGAGCTCCAACATGGTACGCTGGACCTCGTTGTCGCCGCCGGCGCCGTCGTCGAAACGCGCGCCGCCAATGGCGTCGACCTCGTCAAAGAAGATGATGCAGGCCTTCTTTGTGCGGGCCATCTCAAAGAGCTCGCGCACCATGCGCGCGCCCTCGCCGACGTACTTTTGCACCAACTCGGAGCCAATGACACGGATAAAGGTGGCGTCGGTACGGTTGGCCACCGCACGCGCGCACAAGGTCTTGCCCGTGCCCGGCGGACCGTACAAGAGGATGCCCTTGGGCGGGTCGATGCCCAAGCGCACAAACCGCTCGGGCAGGAGCAACGGAAGCTCCACCACCTCGCGCAACTTGTCAATCTGCTCCTTGCACCCACCCACGTCCAGGTAGGTCACGTCCGGCTTCTCCTCCACCGTCATCATCGTCACCAGCGGGTCGATCCGCGGCGGGAGCGGGAGCTGGATCTCGTACTTTTGCCGGTCCACGCCGACCCTCATCCCTTCCTCAATGTCCGTCGGCGACACCCGCTCGCCCAACCCCACCACAAACTTGGCAATCTGCTTGATGTTGATCACGTACTTGGCCTTGCTGTCGGCGTTCTGCACGAGACTCAGCAGCGCCCGCGCCGACGCCTCGATGATCTTGGTGCACCGTGCCACCTGCAACGGGTGCTCCTCCAGCATCCGCTGCTTGTCGCCCATCACGTCCCAGAGGTGCGGCGGCGCGAGGCCCGTGTCGGACTCCTTGATGCCGATATTCTCCTTGATGCGCTCCTCGATGGCCTTGAGGTCGGCCTCGATCGCCTTGAGCGGGCGGGCGTACGGCGCGGCGCCATACGTCTTCAACACCTGGATATCGCCCTCGCTGAGGGGGACGATCTTCTCCGTGCCCTCGTCCTCGTCGGGCGCCACGTATTTGTCCCAGTCGGCTTTGGGGGGCATGATGGTGGCGACCGCGGCGGCGGCCGCGAGTATATAGTGTCACGTGAGTGAATCACGTGATCGCCGCCCCGCCCCCACGCCACGCCGGCGGCCCCCACGAGGCTGCACATGCGCTGTGCCCCCCGCCGTCGCGCGCCCCCAAGGGTGCTGGAGACACGCCTACGGCATCGTCTACGTGACGACTCTCTCCTGCTAGATCGTTAATTGTAGTCGTAAGCTCTATGTTGTTTGGCGGCCGTCACGAGAACGCCTGGCGCCGTCGCTGGACCTCCTCCACCACCGCGCGCCGCGTGTCGTCTCCCAGCGTCACTAGGTCGAAGCCCATCATCTGCATGTTCACCGCCGAGAGGCCCGCAATTGTGGCCTCGAGCCGCAGCACGTACTTGGGTGGACACCCATTGTGCACAATGTACTTGAGAAGGTTGATCATGAGCTGGGCATTGCTGGTGTACTCGCCAAGCCGCACCGTCGTCGTCTCCTTGTTTGTCGTCTGCAAGAGCCGCACAAGGTAGTCCAAATTGTAGTCCACCACCTTGAATAGCTTCTTGTACCAGAACAACTTGCAGAGCAGCTTGCGCACGCCGTTCTTGCCTGCCTTCTCCTCCAGCGTGTCGTTGATGAGCAAGCTGAACAGGTTCAGCAAGAACTGCAATATCAGCTGGAACAGCTGCGTGCTCAGCATCTGGTCGAGCTCAATGAGAAGGAAGAAGTAGTTGAGGTTGATCATCGCCGTGTTGTCCTGCAACGACGCATCGTCATAAAAGATGGAGTTCTTCTTATTGATGGCATATCGCCACTCCTCCACCTTGCGCAGCACGGCGGTGAGCTCGTCCACGTCCACCTCGCCCCGGAGCCGGAGCGCGAGCACCTCGCCCGCCAACTGGTGATACCGCACCTCCTGGTCCATCAAGTCCACCTCCTTGCTGCACACATGCGCTGAGGGCATGGGCACCGTCACAAGCGCCGCCTGGGGAAGCGGCGACGGGCGCTGCATGAGAAAACTCAACTCCTTGTCGAGGTTGTGCACCAGCCAAAAGAGGCGTTCCTTCATGATGCTCAGCAGGCAGTTTTGCTTCTGGTAGAGGCCATATCGCACCACAAGCCGGTCGAGAATGCCCACCACTGTCCACACCATGTCCTCGTTGCAAACGTTCACGGAGTAGATGGCGAGGAGCAATAGCACGCACATGTTGTCAAAGTCCTGTGTGTCCTCAACAAAGTTCACCATGTCCACCACCAGTTCGATGACATGCTCGCTGAAGTAGAGCAGGAAGCAGTTGCGTCTCGTGATGGAGTCGTACACGAGGCACCCCACCGCCATGACGAGGTAGATGTGAACATTGACGATTCCCTCGTTGGCGAACGAGAGCTTGTTGAACGACTCCATGAACACCTCCCGGTTCAAGAACGGGTACACGAGCTCGTAGTTCTGGAAGTAATTGTGCACAAAGAGCGTGGGGAGATCGTCCGGTATTGCCGCCATGGTGATGAACTCGTCCTTGAGGGAGCTTTTTGGGGCGCGCATGCTGGCGGCTGCAAGCTTGCTGGAGGCGTTGGGCGATGCCTCGACCTTGTTCTTGAGCCGGTTCACGATGGGACGCCGGTGGTACATGGTGCGCTCCAGCGTGGGGGCCAGCGGCTGCGGCTGCAGCTGCTGCAGCGACACCCCACTTTTGGACCCTGTGCCGACGCGCGCCGCCCCCACGGCAGGTGGCGGCGTCGTGTACACCCCCTGTGCCCCGCGGTCCACTGCATCCAGCAAGAGCAGCAGGATCAGGATGAGTTTTCCTGCCGCCGCGGGCGCCAACGGCGCCGCTGGCCGCTCCGCTCCAGTCTCGTCGCTACCCTCTTCGACGTCGACCTCGGCGTCGCCGTCCTCCTCGCCCAAGCGGCGCTTTTTAGTGCCACGCTCGACGTAGCGGCAGTCGTTGCGGGTGCGGAGACAGTAGGTGCATGCGGGGTAGTTGCGCAGACACTTTTTCTTGAGCCGATAGCACCTGTCGCAGTTGTAGGGATATAGGTCACCGGCGGCCGCCCGTGGGGGCGCGGGCTCGTCGTCGCGCCCAACCTTGTGCTTCATAGTGGTGATATTCTCAAGCCGAAATACAGACATTTTCACTGTGGCGATGAGAAGTGGGGCAGCTTCGAGGAAAAAGTCGTGAAATGTTGTTGGTCACGGCGGCCCACTCTCTCAGGACGCTACTTGGAGTATCGGCGCGAAACCACACGAGAGATCTCGGGCTTTTCGTGGGGTGCGATGAGGGCCGACGCTGGGCGGGCGAGGCGGCTTACATATAGCCCGACGACTTGCTCAAAGCGGAAATGTGCATGCAGGCTCGTGAGAAAAAAGAAACCTCGCCACAGTCAGCCCGCTTCGGTCGGCAAATGCCGGACTCGACCACTGCGGCGCTGCTGTGGCAGGCGAGTCGGCACCGCCGCGGCGACGGGGCTTGAGGCTGGGCCGACGACAAAAAGGCCGCGGAGACAAATTTTTGAGCGTTTATGGCCGAAACGCCGCGTTAAATAACGATCCTGTGCAGGGTAGCCAAGCGTATCTGCTAACATAATTATTGCGCCACAGCAGCCGCACAGCAACAGGTCTGGCCCGCTACCTCTTGTCCATTGTGAAACGGACAACTTTCAGAAATGGTTCTATGGTCTAGCGGTATGACGTCTCCTTCACACGGAGAAGGTCTCGAGTTCGATCCTCGGTAGAACCTTTCTTTTTTTTTTTATTGAAAGTATCGCCTAACCGATGCAGAATTCGGCAGTCACGGAGCGAATTCTTAGAGTGTGAACTAGAATGGTGAATCGCAGCATGACCTAGCTTGAAGTGTTTCTGGATCCTCGCTCGCTTTCTTCGGGATGGAGCTGTTTTTCAGTGCTATATTAAGGTTGTGTATTTCGCACTCGGCTGCAAAACTGTTTCTCTTTTTAACCGCAAAACGTCTCTTTACAAAGCAGTAGATAATACCGTTAAATGAGGAACGGACCGTTGCACATCTCACGCCCTAATAATTTGCACAGCATCTATGTATCGTACAGCAGCATAGGCTTCTCTCGTAGTTTCTGCTGCACATTCTCTGCTTGTCTACTCCCGTCTCTCATGGTAAACGCCCTTTCCCTTCGAAGCATACCTCTATTTCATTGCAACCGTATCGGAGTGGGCAGACAAAGGTATCACTGCTTTGCTGTTGTAGACTCTCGCAGCCACTGCCGGCTCGCACCCTTTTCTCGCGCACTCGCAGCTTTCGACCACCCATTATCCATTCCAGCCACGCCGTTTCCCAGCCTCGAGCTCTCGCACAAACACTCCCCAGTCAGCACGCCCTCCTCCCCACTCTACACATTGACTCCATCTGGTATGCCTTGCGCGCAGTCTCAGACAGCCGCGCTGTATGTACATGCTATTTACACCGCAACCGCCGGTTGCTCCTCCGTCGCCCCCTCCGCCGCCGCCGCACGGAGCTGCGCAAACTGCTCCAAGGCGCGGTGGCGCACCTCGTCAAGCATCACCGTCTGGTCACGCGGGTTGAACGCCGGTAATTGCGCGTGCTCGACCAAGTCGGCGCGCCAGTGGGAGTCGTCGCCCTTGCGCCACAAGTTTTCCCACAAGAGCGTGGTGCCCTCGAGCTCAAAGTCGTCGATAACGTACGCGAGATCCAGCACCGCCTCCTGCGCGTGCGCCGGGCGGTACTGGCCACTGTACCACACATTGCCGTCGTCGTTGGTGCGCCGATACTGCGCAGCCTCCGCGCGGCCCGCAGTGTCCCGGTGCCGGCGCATGTACACCAACCCGTCGTACGCCGCCACCGCCTCGGGGTAGTCGGCAAAGTTGGCCACACACATCACGCGCCAGAGATCGGGCCGGCGGCTGGGACGCCGGTTCTGCCAGTTGGGCCGGGTGAACTGCTCGTCAATCTGGTCCTGGTGGAACCCAGGCACTTGCAGGTACAACACCTGCCCGGAAAAGATGTTCTTGAACAAGAACACCTGCGGCGCAAGCCCAAGCCGCACAAGGTCGTCGGCGGTCTTCTTGCCCTCCGCGAGCCGCGACCCAAGGACCTTGCGGGCCTTGAGCTGCTCGAGGAGGAACTTCCTCATCTTCTTCTCCGCTCTCATGCGCATCACCATCTTGGCGGGGGTTGTGGAAGACGGGACAGCAGACTGGAGAAACTGGTGAATTGAAAAATTTGAGCCCTCCAGTCGCATGCAGGAAACGAACATGCAGTATAGCATCACCGACTTGGAACCACCGCGCTCTTCTTTCAGACCGCGCACGCGAACCTGCCAGTTTCCGCTCTCCTCGCCCGCATACCGTCTCCTGCTGCGCGCTGCCGCTCGCCAGCATGTCTGCGCTTTCTTTTCTCCTCTCCAGCGGCCCGCTCCTGGCGCCCTTCTGGGCCACGTTCGTGTGGTGCTATCGCTACCTCTTCGACAATGAGCTTCTCCAGGCGGTGTCCAGCGGTGGGCGTGTACCTCGTACCCGCGCCAATGCCTACTTGAGCGAGTTCTCACGCCAGCACGGCATCAGTTTGCATCAGCTCAACGTGCAGGATGACGTCGACGACAACACAAAGATGGGCGTGGTGCCGCGCGCCGGCAGCCGCGCAGTCAGGGCTGCAGTGGCCGCCACCGTGGCGCTCGGAATTGAGCTCGTGGTCTTGGTGATGTGCGAGCTCGTGGACGTGGCCAGCGCCGACGCCCGGCTTGTGTTCTTCAAGCTCACCATCGACCCGTTGATCATCATGCTCACGGTGGTGCAACCTTTCGTGATACTCAGCCTCGCCATCACCCAGCAGCCGTGCCCGCCGTGGCGTCGTGTGCCAATCATGACCACCGCCGCTGCCTACGCCGCCTGGTTCCTCCTCTTGCATAAGTCGGGCGACCTCTCACAGCTGTTCATCCCCGACCGCTCCAGCACCGACACCCGCTCGTTGCTCGAGCGTAAAATCAATCAAATCTGCATCATCGGCATCTCCACCATCGCCGTGCTCACTGGCATTGGGTCTGCCTCCACACCGTACGACCAGTTCGTTCTTCGTTCTGCCATGGGTCCAGGCCGCCTGCTGCACAAGGAGGTGTCCGCTGCCGAGCTCAATAGTGCCATACACTCTTTTAACAACACCGGATCCTTGCTCGCCAAGCGCGAACACGAGCTCAACGACTTACTCGTGCTGAAGGGTGGCACCGTGTACAACCTGCCCAATCCCGCCACGGACAACGTGCTCACCCACAAAACCTACAGCGTGCCCTCGAGCCCGTCCAAGAAGAACAAACTAGGAGGCATCATCAATAAGGTACAGTCGTTTGCCAGCTTGTCCAGCCTCTCAATGAGCGCCGAGCAAAAAGAGACCAAAGAGTTGGAGAGCGAGATTAAAGCCCTTAAGCTTCTCCAGGACCTGCTCTATGATGACCTCAACAAAAAACTCCGCACCTTTGCGCGCCAGCACAAAGAGGCGGAGAACAACAAGCTTATCTTCTACCGGTTGGTGCGTTTATTCAATGTGGCACTTGGGCTTTACTGTGTCTACCGCATTTTCAACGTCTTTGTCGTCAAGCTTCCATACCAGTGGTGGACTCGCGGTGCTCGCGCTGATGGAGAAGGGGCCTCCGGCACCAAGGATGCTTTGGCCAT
Organism: [Candida] ascalaphidarum; assembly: GCA_030674335.1. Lineage (NCBI taxonomy): Eukaryota > Fungi > Ascomycota > Pichiomycetes > Serinales > Debaryomycetaceae > [Candida] ascalaphidarum. The sequence goes on from JAKTYC010000003.1 coordinate 178,346, forward strand.
CACCATAGCTAAGATCTTCCGCCCCGTCTTTGGCATCTCCGCTAGTGAAGCGCAGTTAGTGAGCCAGATCAGCTTCATCTTATCGGGAAGTTTGTTCATCTGCTCCTTCTCCAACGTGTTGATCACGTTGCGCTCATTCAGCCAGCTCTTACCCAGCTTCGCCAAGTGGACCGCTGCTACACGCAATTACCTCAAACATCTCTTGGTCCTGCAGCTCATTGGCATCTACACGGTGGCAACGTGCCTCTTGATCCGCACCAACTTGCCGTCGCACATGACGAACCAGATTCTGAGCATCCTCTCACTTTCCGGTAGCACGCATGCTGCTACACGTGCAGACACCGCCGCACGCGAGGTGGAGTTCATCGACCAGTATTTTGACCGAGTGTTTGCCGTGGCCTGCGCAGTAACATTTGTGCTGCTTATCGCTAAGCGGTTCGTTGGCAGCGGCACCTACGATGAGTACGACGAAGAGATGATGCTTGAAAACTACAAGGTCGCTTAACGATGCGGGGCAGATGCGCAAACAAAGGGCGGAGTTTGATGGTGCAGGACACCATTTCCGAATGGGGTCTCAAAAGCATATGGATTACCCAGCACATGCTTCTTATGTGCAAGTCCGCAACTTTATGTGGGGATTGTGCCGACGGGATCTTTTCAGATGCGCGCATAGTCACATGGCATTGGGGTATCACCCACTTTTCACGACCACCTATATATTGACTGCTGTTTCTTCCTACGAAGCTAATTCTTGATTCCTCGATAAATTCCTTTACTCGGTTTAGACCAGGGCCCTTCCCTTTCGCACTCTCTGCTAAGCCTCGCGAAAGCTGCGGACTTGCAACCACTTCTCCGAATCAATGTCTGTTGTCACAATTAAGCAGGAGTCGCATAAAGACCCCAGCAAATTCCGCATCAACTACGATGATGCAAAGAAGATCCTCAACGGCGAGCCGTTGCCCGTCAACGACGACTTAGAGCCCGAGTACGCCGAGTCCAAGGTGGCCATCATCGGGGCTGGGTTTGCGGGCATTTCTGCAGCGCTCACCTTGTTGAAGAAGTTCAAAGAGACTGACTTTGTGGTATTCGAAAAGCATGCCAACTACGGTGGGACGTGGTGGGCCAACACCTACCCCGGCTGTGCCTCCGACATCCCTGCCGTGTGGTATTCGTTCTTTGACGAGTTGAACAGCAACTGGAGCCGCGTGCAACCTCCACAATACGAAATGGAGGAATACATCCAACAGGTTGTCAAGAAGTACCGTCTTATGTATCATGCACGTTTTCTGCGTATTGTGAGTGAGGTGAAGTGGCACGAAGACGAGGGTGTCTGGTACATTCGTGGCCACAGTGTCCAAGACGGGCGCCGGTTCATTCAAAAGGCCAAGATCGTTATGGCTGGTTCCGGGGGACTAGTGGTCCCCAGCCATATCAGCACAGATGGGTACGAGGGCACATACATGCACTCGGCAATCTGGGACCACAGCGTGTCCTTCAAGGGCAAGAAGGTGGTGGTGATTGGAAACGGTTGCTCTGCCAACCAGGTGGTTCCTGCCCTATTGAGGGATTACGAGCCCGAGAGTATCGTGCAACTTGTGCGCAGCAAGCACTACATCATGCCACCGGTACCCGAGGAAGTCAACAAGCTCTATAGACTTCTTTCGGGGTCGAGATGGGGGTTGCTTCTTGTGCGGTGGCTCATTGCCGCTGTGGCAGAGATGAGATGGCCATTGTTCAGAGGTGACGGTATTCTCTCGCGCCTCTTGCGCGCATTCAACAGCTGGGAGTCGCTTCGCTACATGAAGCGCACCATTCCAGAACGGTACCATGAAGCATTGATTCCCGACTTCAAAATTGGGTGCAAGCGCTTGATTTTTGACCACTCATATGCCTCCAGTTTACAAGACTCTCGTATCGAGGTGAGGTCATCGCCTATCAAGGGTTTCACCAAAGACAGCGTTGTGCTCAGCACTGGAGAGAAGATCAAAGCGGACATTATTGTGGCCTGCACCGGCTACAACTTGAACAAATCTTTCCAGCCATACCAGGTGATTGGCCGCGACAACTTTAACGTTACCAAGCTGTGGATGCTGGACAAGATCACCGCGTACGAAACTACTCTCGTAAGGGACTGCCCCAACTACTTTATACTCGGCGGCCCCAACAGTGCCACGGGCCACTCCTCGGTGGTCTTGGCTATCGAAAATGGGTGTGCGTACTTTGAGCGTGTCGCGAAAGGACTCCTCGATGGCTCGGTCAGGACCGTCACTGTCAAGACACATGTGTACTACGACTGGTACGACACCGTCCAGGCGCTCCACAAGAAATCCGTATTTGGAACTCGTTTCGGTGGCTGCGTATCGTGGTACACGAAGGACGGTGTGAACTTTACAACATATCCGTGGTCGCAAATTCGCTACTGGTGGCGGATGAGACACCCCAAGTGGAAGGACTTGGAGGTGGTGCCGGCCACTGCACCCAACCTGGCTGATTGGTAAATACATAACATGGAGACGTTTCGAACCAGTAGAAAGCACCAGCAGGCACCCACCACCCCGTCGCCAATATCAGGCCAGCACCCTTGGCAATCACCTAGACGGGACCTAGCTCTTGTGGGGAAAAAGTTGGTAGTGCCGGACTCATATATTTTTTTTCAGTCATAGCTTCCTGGCGGTGGCTCGTTGCCTATTTATCTCGCAGCATCCGCAATTTCTGTCCGCACGCTCATCCGTCGAGGCAGCAATATTGTAAAACACGCGAAGATGTCGACCAGCAACACGGCATTTAACAGAGATGCCTTGGAGCAGGTGTTGAAGAGAAGATTCTTCTTTGCGCCGGCATTCGAGATTTACGGCGGTGTGTCGGGCTTGTATGACTATGGTCCGCCAGGCTGCGCCTTCCAGGCCAACATTGTCGACACGTGGCGCAAGCACTTCATCTTGGAGGAGGACATGTTGGAGGTGGACTGCACCATGTTGACGCCTCACGAGGTGCTCAAGACCTCCGGCCACGTTGACAAGTTTGCCGACTGGATGTGCCGCGACTTGAAGACCGGTGAGATTTTCCGTGCCGACCACCTCGTTGAGGAGGTGTTGGAGGCGCGCTTGAAAGGCGACAAGGCCGCGCGCGGCGTGAAGGAGACTGTGGAAGAAGAGTCTGACGACAAGAAGAAGCGCAAGAAGAAGGTCAAGGAGATCAAGAACATCAAGTTGGAGGACTCGGTGGTGGCCGAGTACGAGAACATCTTGGCCCAGATCGACGGCTTCTCTGGTCCCCAATTGGGCGAGTTGATCAAGAAGTACGACATCACCAACCCAGCCACCGGCGGACCCTTGGAGCCCCCGGTGGAGTTCAACTTGATGTTCGAGACCGCCATCGGTCCCTCTGGCCAGTTGAAGGGCTACTTGCGCCCCGAGACTGCCCAGGGCCAGTTCTTGAACTTCTCCAAGTTGCTCGACTTCAACAACGAGAAGATGCCCTTTGCGTCTGCTTCCATCGGTAAGTCCTTCAGGAACGAGATTTCTCCCAGAGCCGGTTTGTTGAGAGTTAGAGAGTTCTTGATGGCCGAGATTGAGCACTTTGTGGACCCCGAGGACAAGTCGCACGCCAGATTCGGTGAGGTGGAACACATCAAGTTGCGCTTCTTGCCCAAGAACGTACAGGAGTCTGGCTCCACCCAGGTGATTGAGCAGACCATTGGCGAGGCGGTCAAGTCTGGCATGGTCGACAATGAGACGTTGGGTTACTTTTTGGCCAGAATCTACTTGTTTTTGATCAAGATCGGTGTCGACAAGAACAGAATGAGATTCAGACAGCACATGTCGAACGAGATGGCTCACTACGCAGCTGACTGTTGGGACGCCGAGTTGCACACCTCCTACGGCTGGATCGAGTGCGTTGGTTGCGCAGACAGATCTGCATACGACTTGAGTGTGCATGCCGCCAGAACCAACGAAAAGTTGGTGGTGAGACAGACCTTGCCGGAGCCCATTACGGTGGAGAAGTACGAGGTGGACATTGAGAAGAAGAAGTTCGGTCCCAAGTTCAGAAAGGACGCTGGTGCCGTGCAAAAGTGGTTGTTGGAGAGAACTGAATGTGAGTTGGAGGACTTGGGCAAGGAGTTGAAGGACAACGGCAAGATCGTGTTCAAGGTGGACGGCGTCGAGGGCGATGTTGAGTTGGACGAGACCTTTGTCAAGATTTCCAAGGTGAGGAGAACCGAGCACATTCGCGAGTTCACCCCCAACGTGATTGAGCCCTCGTTCGGTATCGGCCGTATCATATATGCTGTGTTTGAGCACCAGTTCTGGGCTAGGCCCGAGGACGCTGACAGAAGTGTGTTGTCGTTCCCGCCCTTGGTGGCCCCCACCAAGGTGTTGTTGGTGCCGTTGTCCTCAAACGCCGAGTTGCAGCCGGTGGTGAAGAAGGTGTCGGCCTACTTGAGAAAGGAGCAGGTGCCCTTCAAGGTGGACGACTCGTCGGCGTCCATTGGTAAGAGATACGCCAGAAACGACGAGTTGGGCACGCCATTTGGCATCACCATCGACTTTGAGTCCGTCAAGGATAGCTCGGTGACGTTGAGAGACAGAGACTCCACCAAGCAGGTGAGAGGCTCGTTCGAGGCCGTTGTGCGGGCCATCAAGGAGGTCACCTACGAGGGCGGCTCGTGGGCCGAGGCTACTGCCAAGCTCACGCCCTTTGAGTCCCAGGCCACGGAGTAAGTATAACATGGATATAATATAGCTCTGCTGTAGCCAGTGGCAGCGTCTGCAGCCGGAAATGGCGGCTTTGACTGCTAGCGTGCGTGGTTGCAGCGGTGCACACCTACGGTGCCCAGCCCCACCTCCTTTGTGGCGGCCCATCCCAGCTTCGGCCCGGCGCCGTAGACTTGCACATAAACGCGAATGCGGAGCAGCGCAAGACACAAGTGGAGCGTGGGCACAATGTGGGCGACCAAAAGTACGAGCACGAAGCGCCGAGGCTTACTGCCACGGTTTACAAGGTAGCCTGTGGTGGTGAGGGCAAGGTGGCCAACAGCGCTGCGCGGGGCGGGAGCTCGCCCGGTGTAGATACTGGCGTAGAGAGGCGCGAGAAGACACGCAGAGAATACAAAGAGATTAGTCGCCAGAAGTACTGCGGCGGTAGAGATATACAGGCTTCCAGAGAAAGCGAGGCTCATGGCTGGCGTGAAAGAAAGCTACGACAGCGCACGGCTGCAAGACGGCCCTGCAGGAAGTAAACATCACCTGCAGATGGCCCAGCGTCGAGTAGCCAACACGAGCTTAGTGGGGTCGGGGAAGGGCATGAGTCGCGACCCGAGGCTTACGAATATATTACTCACCACAATGCAGCACCGAGACGTCGACGGTGGCGGAAGACGGCAGAAGGTTGGCCACTTTGGGTAAGCCTCCGAGTGCGCTTACCTAAGCCACGTTTGGCGCCCCACGCAGCGCGCGGCGTGGCGGACGGAAGCGGAGTATACGGGGATAACGCGCTTCCCCGGTGCCTGCATGTGGCTGAAGATTGCAATTAAGCGCTGACGTAAGCAGCATCGCCCCGTGCGCTATGCACCAGGCGCTCCTCCAGCGACACTCACCGTGGCCGTAGCCCACTCATGGCCACATTGCACCTGTGAGCTACGGTGCTTTCGACCGCGGGCGCCGTTCCAACTCCCTCCCTCGTTCATATTGTCAGCCGTGCCGTCACCGCGCCTTCCATGCACGGACGCAACGTTCTCCCGTGTATATGCACTCCCCTTATGCGTAGCGGCTATGACTTAGTCGCCGTCAGCCGTAATCTTACAAAGCAGAGCCAGCTATAAATTGATCCGTTTTCGCCCCCTGCGACGATAGAAGCTGCCAGACGCGAATTCGCCCTGCTCTTTCTCGTTGCACCCTGGCATTGACCCCGGTGCGACCCATTTTAGCTAAGCGCCGTGCAACGTGCAGCGTGCGTTCGCAGCCAGCTCGAGATAACATTTCCCCACCATGAGCTCCAATGTCTCAGACGAGGAGAAGCTCATCGACGTGATGTACGATGCCGTGGGCACAGAGGAGGGTTTGCAGCAGTTGGAGACGGTGAGCCGCCTGTTTTCACGCAAGTCCCAGGCAAATGGCGAGGTGGACATTGATCCCGCCAACTTCAACTTGGCTCGCACGTTACAGCAGGTAGTAGACTTGGCGGCGAACCAGGATATCAAGACAAGAAACTTGGGCGTGCTCTTTGAGGACATGTCCGTTTACGGCGTGGACGAGTCGCTCGCGGTGTTCCCCACTCTCTCCAGCTTGGTCAAGGGCCCGTACTGGGCCCTCCGCAACATTGGCCGCAAGAAGACTTCCCAGGCGAAGAACCCGAGGCGCACCATCCTCAACAAGTTCAATGGCTTGGCAGAGAGCGGCGAGATGGTATTGGTGTTGGGACGGCCCGGCTCCGGCTGCTCCACCTTCTTGAAGACGATGTCGGGCACCGACTTGAGCGTGTACACCGGCATCGAGGGCGACGTTTCCTACGGCGGTATCGACCAGAAGACCATGCTCAAGGACTTCAAGGGCGACTTGATCTACTGCCCTGAGCACGACATCCACTTTCCCCATTTGACGGTGCAGCAGACGTTGGAGTTTGCCATTCGTTGCAAGGTCCCGCAGCTCCGTGTCAACAACGTTTCCAAGGAAAAGTACGTCCATGCCATGACCGAAATTCTCGGCACTGTGTTTGGCCTCCGTCACACCTACCACACCAAGGTGGGCGATGACTACGTCAAGGGCGTCTCCGGCGGTCAGCGCAAGCGTGTGTCCATTGCCGAGGCCTTGGCCTGCCGAGGCGTTGTGTACGCCTGGGATAATGCCACCCGTGGTCTTGACGCCTCCACCGCCTTGGAGTACGCCCAGGCCATCAGAACCTCCACCAACATTATGAAGACCACATCGTTTGTGTCATTGTATCAGGCCAGTGAGAACATTTACGAAACATTCGACAAGGTCACCGTGTTGTACTTGGGCCGCCAAGTGTACTACGGCTCCACTGCTCGTGCTAAGAAGTACTTTGAAGACATGGGATTCCATTGTCCCCCCAGACAAGCCACTGCCGAATTCTTGACCGCTGTTACCGACCCACTCGAAAGAACCCCTAGACCAGGTTTTGAGGGTAAGGTGCCCACCACCGCCACTGAATTCGAGCTCTATTGGCTCAGGTCTCCTGATTATGCCGAGTTGAAGCGCCAAATGGAAGACGCAAAGCTGCGCTTTGCACACGAAAACAAGCATCAAGAATTCCATGAATCTATTAAACAGGAAAAGTCTGGTCTTGCCCGTGTGAAATCGCGTTACACCGTCAGCTACTTGGAGCAGCTCCGTCTCTGCTGTGTCCGCAGCTTCCAACGGACTCTTGGTGATCTGACCTATTCGATTGTTTTGGTGGTCGCTGCAATAGTGCAAGCGTTAATTGTGGGGTCTTTGTTCTACAATACACCAGACGACGTCTCAGGTATTTTTTCTCGAACAGGCGTTCTTTTCTTCGCTGCGTTGTACGTGAGTTTAATGGGCTTGGCTGAAGTGTCGGCATCGTTTGCCCTGAGACCAATTTTGATGAAGCAAAAGAATTACTCCATGTACCATCCGTCCGCGGAATCCATCGCTTATACATTGTCCAAAGCTCCAATCTCATTGTTGGTAACCATATCTTTCTCTTTAGTTTTATACTTCCTTGCTAATTTAAAGCGTGAAGCGGGTAAGTTTTTCATCTTCATCCTCTTTGTCTTTCTATTGTCAATGACCATGAGTTCCCTATTCCAAATGCTTGCTGCCATGAACAAGGATATTGCACCTGCAAATGCTGCCTCCGGCCTTCTAATGTTTGCATGCTTCATATACTGCTCTTACATGATTCAAAGACCATCAATGCATCCTTGGTTTAAATGGATATCTTACATCGATCCAATGTTCTACGCCTTTGAATCGATTGCATCAACAGAGTTTCATGGTCGGAACATTAGCTGCAATGCAGTTTCATTGGCACCAAATGGGCCCGGATACACCAACTTGGGCCCTGGACAGCAAGTTTGCGCCGTTGCTGGTGCTTTGCCAGGACAAAATTTCATTGATGGAGACTTTTACATGAAAGTCTCTTTCAGCTACAGTTACACGCATGTGTGGAGAAACCTTGGAATTGTAATTGGATTCTTCTTGTTCTTCTTGGGTATGACGGGTCTTGCAGCTGAGTTTATTCGGCCAATTAGTGGTGGAAATGACCGCCTCCTTTTCTTGCCCAACCATGTCTCGGACCTTTTCCTCGAACCAGGTTCGGTCAAGGAAGATGTTGAGACGAGTGCTGCAGAGAGTTCCACCACTTTGGAAGCCCAGAAGAATGACATGAAAGAAAAAATGTTTGAAGATTTGAAATCAAAGGATATATTCACCTGGAAAAACGTCAATTGCACTATTCAGTACGATGGAGAGGATAGGAAACTCTTGAATGACGTCAATGGTTTCTGTATTCCTGGAACCTTGACTGCCTTGATGGGTGAATCTGGCGCTGGTAAGACTACTTTGTTGAATGCTCTCGCTCAGCGTATCGACTTTGCTACGGTAACTGGAGATATGCTTGTTAACGGGAAAGAGTTGGACGCTTCGTTCAACAGGCGTACGGGTTATGTTCAGCAGCAAGATCTTCACGTGTCTCAGATGACCGTAAGGGAGTCTTTGCAGTTTGCAGCGCGCCTTAGGCGTCCAAAAACTGTCAGCGACGAAGAGAAATTGGAATACGTGGAGAAAATTATTGCTGTCCTTGACATGGAACATTACGCCGACGCAGTTGTCGGTGTTTCAGGCTCTGGAATTAATGTGGAGCAAAGAAAGAAACTTTCTATTGGTGTTGAATTGGTTTCCAAGCCTTCACTTCTTTTGTTCCTTGATGAACCCACTTCGGGACTCGACTCACAATCCGCTTGGGCTATCGTGAGGTTGCTTCGTGACTTGGCGAATGCTGGACAGTCAATTCTCTGCACAATCCATCAACCATCAGCTACTCTTTTTGAAGAGTTTGACCGCTTGTTACTCTTGAAAAATGGTGGACAGACCGTCTATTTTGGTGATATTGGGGCCAATTCTAGAATATTGATTGACTACTTTGAGAGAAATGGAGCTCGGAAATGCGAAGATACGGAAAACCCTGCGGAGTACATTCTCGAAGCAATTGGAGCAGGAGCTACAGCTACAGTTGAGGAAGACTGGTTCGCAATCTGGAATGAATCACCAGAGAAGGTTGAAGCAGACAGGATGCAAGAGGAATTGACAAATGAGTACCACACAAAATCATTACAGACTGAAACTTATTCGGAAGAGGAACTCAAACAAATGCGTGCGAGTTATGCGAACTCATATTGGTACCAGTTTAGATATTTATCGCACCGCATGTCATTGATGTACTGGAGAGACTTGGAGTATTTCATGGCTAAGTTCTCTTTGATGACTCTCTGTGGATTATTCATTGGATTTTCCTTCTGGAGCATCAAAAAGTCAATCGTTGGTATGCAAAATGGTCTCTTTGCTGCGTTTTTGGGTCTTATTGTAGCGGCACCATTATCTAATATGCTCCAGGCCAAAGCAATCGAGTCCAGAAAGATTTTCGAGAGCAGAGAGAAATTGTCGCGCACTTATCACTGGTCGCTCATGATTTTAGTACAAATACTCAACGAGGCACCATATGTCATGTTGTCGGGAACTGTCATGTTTGCGTCTATCTTATTTCCGACAAAGGCGACGACGGCTTCTCCACAAGTTGGCATGTATTACTTGACAATTGTGGTTCTCCTCCAACTCTTCACTGTCACTTTCTCACATTTGTTGTTGCATCTCTCACCTGACTTAGAAACGGCGGCGGTGCTTTTCTCTGTGTTCTTCACCATGATTGTTTCATTCTGCGGAATTGTCCAACCGAAGAGCTTGATGCCCGGTTTCTGGCACTTTATGTTTGATGTTAGCCCCTTTACATACATCGTTTCAAATTTGGCCAGCTCCATATTGCACAAGAGAGCTGTGAGCTGTGCTGAAAAGGAACTTGGTATCTTCAACCCTCCAGCGGGTAAAACTTGCGGTGAGTACATGCAGCCCTTCATCAAGGAAAGAGGAGGCTATTTGGTAAATTCCAATGCGACTGCAAACTGCGGATACTGTCAGTTCTCCGACGCTTCTGAATTTTTGGCACTGAGAAGCATGTCATACCACGATCGCTGGAGAAATGTTGGCATTACTTTGGGCTACATTTTTTTTAACATCTTTGCGTTATTGGCGGCCTACTGGTATTTCAGATTCCGCCAATACGGTATTCCCAGTTTCCTCAAATTCAAGGGCAGGAAGAAAGCTTCGAATTAGTATAATATGTAAATAGATAATTGTGCGTTGGAGTCTATCAATTTGTCATGGTGAAACGACATACAGGATGTACACCAGTAGCCAACAACAAGTAGAGTGGACTAAGTGAGTCAGACAACAAAGATCTCAACCAATTTACCGAAATCAAGCCCCTCACCAGTAGTGACATCAAAGATGCGTATGCCGTCTAAATTGTAAATGCCTTTTGAAATGCCGAGTAATGCTATGGTGGTCTCAAATACTGCGTTGGGGTCCAATGGTCCAAGCCGTATGTCATTGTTGAGTATAATGACGCCGTTAGAGTTTTTTCGGGAGCTGCCGTAGATCAGCTGCAATTGAGCTTCTGGTAGTAAGCTCTTGCCCTTGGCTGGAATAATCTGGGGGCCACTGTAGGCTCCTTGAGGGGACGACAGCAAAGCCAACGAAAGCCTGTTGACCGAGGTGTTGATAGCCTGAACTTTCCATTCCACAATTTCACCCACATCGACACTGAGCTTGCCTTGGAAAGTCAACTTCAATCCCGCGAGCACTGAGTTGTTATTTGCCTTCATGTTCACTACCAAACTGCCAGTGGACTTGCTTAACAATGGTGTAGATGAGTTAAGCATAGTTGCGGACACAGCCGACCGGCTGTTTTTGTAGACACTATTAAGCATGGCGTTCTTCCGAATGGTAGAAGCCTTAGGAAGCAGGGCAGATAGCTGAGGCAGCGAGGAGGCAAATTGGTGCAGCAGCACCAGAGCCATATGAGTCGGGCCCGTTGTAAGGGAGTCGTTTATGGGCGGAGCAATAATTGTGAAGTCCAAGTAAGGCGACCAGCACGTTACAATGGGGTTACTGACGGTCACAAACCGGTCAAGCAGGGTATCATGGCGCTGCACTTGCAAGGTGAGGCGGATGCTGAGAGGACGAGGTTCATGAACTTCGGTGGAATCGTCACTAGTAATGCGGTATGTGAGATTGACGGCGTCGATGACACGGAAACGGCACCCGCGGGCGAGCTCGTCGTTGAAAGGTTCGATTGTGCCGTGGGCAAACGTTGTCTCCAACGACGCCACATTGAAGTAGTACGCGAGCTGCTCCTCCTGCAGCAAGGTTTGGAGAAGCTCCACTGAGGACTCAATGTTGAGCGTCAGCAAGAGCATGTTGTTCCGGCCGGCCGGCTTGGTGGACTTGATCTTGAGCACAAGCAGCACCGACACCGGTACCGACACCGAGCACGAGACCGTGGGCTCGAGTTCAAGCGCCTCCTGCGACGAGTCGCTGGACCGAGGTTGCCGCTTGGGCATGCTGAGGGGGCTCTGTGGCACAAGCTCGGCGAGAAAGCTGCCGGTGTCGCAGGGCCGGAGATCAGCTAGCGCCGTGTCTTCCGCGCTCAATTGCGGCTGCGCCGCCTCTCGCACCTGCTCCGCATTTAGGAAACAAGAAAACACCACTCGAGGGCCCGCCATCTTGCGCTTAGGGTACGCAATGGGCAACTTGAACCGCCACACCGTTACGGTGTCGCTGCTGAGCACTATGTGGCTTTTGTCAAGCGCGAGGCTGGCGATGGCAAAATTGGCGTGTGAGGACGCATCTTGCACGTCTATAGCATCCTCTGGAACGACGCTGGCCTCCACACGCACCGTGGGGCTCGCAGCGGCCGCCGTGGTGTCGTTGGTGTGGATGACAAAACCGACGGCCGTTTCGTCGAAAAAGAGCACGTCGCGGTCCGGCTGGGCCTCAAGCAGCATGAAAAAGGCCTCCATGCCCGTGTCGAGCGGCAACGCCGCGACGTTGCGCGGAACGCGCACGCGTAGGCTCATTGCAGAAAGAAAACGGTTGATCTCATGGACAGCCTTTTACGCAGCGTGTGCAGGACACGTATATACAGGTCAGAGAATACCGTTGGCGACGAACCTGCAAAGACAGGCCTCAACTGAGCCGAGAAAGGAGATCGATTCAGCGCTAGCAGAGCATTAGAGCTACTGGAATTGTATGGCGCAACGTAGCTTTCAGAGAATGGCACCAAATCCCTTCCCCGCTACACAGCAGCATGCGATGATATGCGATTAGTATGCTAGTCTATGGTAGTGTCGGTTACACCATCTCCTTCGGGCGCCAGTACATGACGTGGTTCATGTCGCCCAAGAAGTTGTACAATGAACCCACGATACAGCCGCAGGTGACGAGAATACACCCCACTGTGTAGATGCAGCTGATGATTCTGAATGCCTCAAAGTGGCCGAGGGTCTTGTGGAGCTCATTGTTGGCGAGCGCCATGGTGCCGAAAGGGAATGTCATGGCCCAGTAGGCCCGGTTGAAGCGAATCATGCCCTTGAAGGCGGAGCCCACCACGCTACCCTCCTTGGGCACGTAGGTGTGCTTGGGGTGCGGGTTCTTGGTGAAGGGAGCGCTCTTGGAGAGACAAGAGATCACCGCCACCACCGTCCAGAAGTAACCGAAGGTAAAGAGGAACACTGAGAAAAACATAGACGAGTAGAGCAACACGGTGCCGATGATGACGCTGAGCTTGGCCTTATCAGAGCTTGAGCTGAACGCCTGCATGGCCACGTCGCCCACCTGGTAGCTCAAGAAGCCGTCCATGATCTCCTCCAGGTGGGCGGTGATCAATTTGTAGCAGTTGTTGCCGAACAACATAATGCCAAACGACCCCTGGCCCATCACACCTACAGGAAGGAATGACGTGAACACGAGATTGGTCGGCGGGACCTTGTACACGAGGAGCTTCCAGAAGTAGACGGTGATGATGACAAACGCAAGAGCGATGGCCTCGGCCCACAACAAGTACGTCACCACGAGGGTCAATATCTGCAAATTGAGTGTGGGCAAGTCCAAGACAAAGATATTGCCCGAGGACAGGGCGACGGTGAGGGTGACAATGGGAAGAAGAATGGTGGCATGCAAGTTCAGTGGGTCGAGGTAAGACTTGCGGCTCCGTTTCTTGCCGAGGAGAGCAAAGTAGAACACAATGAACGCCGTGAAAAGAGACATGGCCACCGCAATCCACCAGAGCACCCATATGCCGATGATCCACGACTTGCCGGTAATGAAGTAGAGAAAGTTGACCAACGTGTTGTATCCCATGACGTAGCAGCCCATGAACGGCGCCACGGAGGTATCCGTCATGAACTTGGTCAAGTAGTGCGGATGCTTGTAGATGGATGCGAAGAAGAAGAAGGTGGTGGTGATCCAACAAAAGACCGCCACGCCAAACATGATGTAGCCGCAAACCTGAAGCCAGTGCGCCGGGTATGGAAAGTTGTAGAGGAGCGCCGACAGGATACCCGTGCCCATTATGGACACGAAGTAGGCCGGGGCAAAGCCGGTGATGAAACGCTGGTCGAGGCGCTGGTAGAAGCGACCCCACCGCGTGGGGGCAGCCTCTGCAACCTCTGGTGCATGAGCCCCTGCAGGTGGCTCAGCCGCACCGGCATTTGGACGCTGACGTGCAGATTCGTCGCCCGCCGCCTGGTGTCCGGATTTGTACTCACCTACCTCGGAATCCCAGGAATCAATGAGCGCCACAGTTGACTCAAACGAACTGTGGCGGCTGTCATCAAACAGGGGTATATGCATAACTGGAATGTGACCAAACTCAGTGATGTTAGTGCGCGCAACAAACTGAGCAGCGCGACAGTGCAATAGAAACCAAACACGCTGAAACTAATTCAGAGCGCAATGGAGTTTTTACATGCGAAGCATCGCAATATATACGAAAAATCCAACGAGTATCACCTGTGACCTATTCCTGCGGATATCGCCGGCAGGACTGCATAAATCATCCGGGTAACCCTCCACTCGCGAGCGTGGGCCGCACTCCGTCTCTAGCACAAGCCGCAACATCGGGAGCAGGGCTACCGAATTAGTGCGGCACCCAGACACCAACACCCCGCTGTAGTCTAGAACCGGGAGTTCTATCCGAGAAAAATCGCGCAAATTCACGTGATTAGGTACTGTCCTCATGCAGTAGAAGGCTTGGTGTTGGGGCTAGGCGGCGCCGCTCCACCAATCACAGGCGGCCACCTGGCGGGGCGGTGCCAAGCCGCCGGCGCCTTCCTTATTGGGAAGGCTGGCGGTCGTGTGGGCCGATTGTCGGCTCAGTTTTGAGTCTGGCCCGCTCGTCGGCGCCGCCTATAAAAAGACGGAGCGGCGCCGCCTATCTCTTGCAGACACATTTTTTATCTCTTGCTTACAGACACATTTTTTGACGCTCACTTTGGCATATCTCGTACCCAATCAACACATCATGCTTGCAGAAACACACACGCTTACAAACTACCAGCTCACATTCACCAAGGAGGATACTCCTGCCGATGGCATCAACAAGCTTGTGGCTGACCTCAAAGAATATTTGAAAGGCAAGGGCTTGGCCTCGGACGATATCGATATCGAGAGCATCAAGAAGTTGATGGAGCAGTACGTGTCAGATGAACGCGACTGGTCCAAGTATGCCTTGGGCGACGCCAGCAGACCGTACACGCGCAATGGTGTGGCTGACATCAACGGCAATGCCAACTTACTCGTGCTCGTGTGGACTCCTGGCTGCGGCTCCGCCATTCACGACCATGCTAACGCCCACTGCTGCATGAAGATCTTGCTGGGCACATTGGTGGAGCAATTATACGACATGCCAGAGGACGACCACCACAAGATGCATCTTCGCAAGGAGACCTGGATGCGTCGCGACGAGGTGGGCTACATATCTGACACCATTGGCTTGCACCGCATGTACAATCCTTCTGCGACGAAGGTGGCGGTCCTGTTGCACTTGTACACTCCGCCGTACGCGGCCAAGTACGGCTGCCTGACATACGAGGCGGACCTGGGAAAGAAGCAGCATGTGGACATCTCCCAGTACCACAGCTGGGGCGGCAAGGTGATTGACGCCAAGGGCGGAGCTTCTTGCTAGAATACGATTATGAAATGCATGACGACGACGACGACACGTAGGCAGACACTGCACAAGTGGAGCGGAGAGGGGCGTTCCTCTGGCTCCAGTTTTTTCTTTTTCCCTGAAACGGGGCGCTCAGATGCCAAGCCTCAGACGACTTGTATACGAGCGTGAGCGCTGCAACCCTTATCGTGCTGATAACAGAGCGGGGATGCACAGAATGGCATAATTCTCTACGCATGGCCACTTCACGGGAAAATGACAAGATCTCCAATATTGAATCAAGCCATTCTAAGGGAAACAATACCCATCAGTCCCGATGGTATTCTGGAAGGGCAGAAAGTACACTGGTGAATTGTTTCGCCGCGAAATGGATGCTGCTTGGATAGAGAGACGTGCTTGCAGCAGGAGTTGACTGGCAATTCGAATACCACACAGCCGCTAGTATTATATATCCAAGAGGCTCAGTTGCCGCAGCAGATACGTCAAAGTCCATCTCTATGTAGCTAAACAGGTCTGGCTGGCCCGGTCTTCAAGGTACGGCCGGGCCAGCCTCCACGACGGCACCACTTTCCGTCCACCTCTCTGACGTCATCGCCCACCAGCTCATGGCACCACTACAAATACTTCCTCGCAGCACCACTTAAAGCGACACGCCTCGACCCAACCGACCCCCGCACCTCACCCACCCTGGCCCATCGCCAGCCCGTATACCGCGTCCTGCACATACGCAATCGCAACCGTCGGTCTGCACACAGCCAAGTCATGCAGGACGCTGATACGGACGGCTCTTCTTCTCTTCACCGCCATGGCATATTACGGCCCGCGGCCGCTCGCGCCCCTCAACGACCGCATGCGGCACGGGTTCGACGACACGTACAACCTGGAGAACTTTCTCGAGCTCCTCGCCAACCTGTTCTACATCTACTTTGATGACAAGCGGCACAACACCAACGGCAACGCCCTCCCCGAGGAGGTCCGGCGGCTGCCGCCGTACGCCAAGCACTACCAGCCCATTCCCGACTGGAAGGTCATGAAGGACAAGCAGAAGACGGTGAGCGCGGTACTTGTGCTCTGCCTCAACCTCGGCGTCGACCCGCCCGATGTGATGAAAACCTACCCCTGCGCCAAGCTCGAGGCCTGGTGCGATCCCCAGGCGTTTCCCGACACAAAAAAGGCCATCGAAAGCATCTGCAAGTCGCTCCAAAGCCAGTACGAGACGCTCTCGCTTCGCACGCGGTACAAGCAGCTGCTTGACCCGTGCGTGGAGGACGTGAAGCGCTTCTGCAACACCCTCCGCCGCAACGCCAAGGACGAGCGCATCCTCTTCCACTACAACGGCCACGGCGTGCCCCAGCCCACGGCGTCGGGCGAGATCTGGGTGTTCAACCGCGGCTACACCCAGTACATCCCCATCTCGCTCTACGATCTCCAGACCTGGCTTGGCGCCCCGGTGATATTTGTCTACGACTGCTCCTCCGCGGGCAACATCATCCACAACTTCAAGAAGTTTGTGCAAAAGCGCATTGACGACGACAATGACGGCAACCACGACATGCTGGCCCCGAGCCCCACCTCCGCCTACCTCGACTGCATCCAGCTCGCCGCCTGCAAGAGCAACGAGCTCCTTCCCATGCTGCCGGACCTCCCCGCAGACCTCTTCACCTGCTGCCTCACCTGCCCCATCGACATATCCATCAAGTGGTTTATCATGCACTCCCCGTTGCGCAGAAACTACTATGACCTTCTTCCAAAAAACCAGGTCGGCAACGTCATCGTCCCAGGCAAACTTACCGACAGGAAAACCCCGCTCGGCGAGCTCAACTGGATCTTCACCGCCATCACCGACACTATCGCCTGGACCCTGCTTCTGAGCCCCATCTTCAAGCGCCTCTTTCGCCAGGACTTGATCGTGGCCGCCCTTTTCCGCAACCTCTTGCTTGCCAAGCGCATCATGCCCTACTTTAACTGCCACCCCATCAGCGACCCGCCTCTCCCCGAGACTGTGCGGTACCACCCCATGTGGGACTCGTGGGACCTTGCCATTGACCAGGTGTTTTCCCAACTCATCAAGTACAATAGCCCCGACGTGCCAAAACCCATACCCGCACCGCAGGTCCAGACTCCGCAGCCTCTGAAGATGAATGGCGACCTCACCACCTCTGCATCGCTGCATGCCTTACAGCATGCGTCTTCCAACGGGTCGCTCTCGTTCCCCACTGCGCAGACCCAAAGTTTTAGCAATTACCAGCACTCCACATTTTTCGAGCAGCAGCTTACAGCATTTGAGATCTGGCTCAAGTACGCCGGTCCATCTTCAAAGCAGCCACCAGAGCAGCTTCCCATAGTGTTGCAGGTGCTTCTCTCACAAGTCCACAGGTTGAGAGCTCTCATTCTTCTCTCCAAGTTCCTAGACTTGGGCCCGTGGGCAGTCTACTTGTCGCTCTCCATTGGTATATTTCCGTACGTCTTGAAGCTACTTCAAAGTCCCGCTATGGAGTTGAAACCAGTTTTGATCTTTATATGGGCTCGGATCATGGCTATTGACTACAAAAATACCCAGCAAGAACTTTGCAAAGACAAGGGATACAACTACTTTTATCTCATCCTCAACTCAGCCCCCACAGCTCAAATCAATGCTGCTAATGATGGCGGAAACTTGGGTACTGGCCCTTCAAATGCATTGATCAATGATGATCACAAGGCAATGAGTGCATTCATTTTGACTTTATTTATCAAGGACTTTAAGAGCGGACAAAGACTCTGCTTCTCGATTGAGCTCATCAATAATTGCTTGAAATTCATTTCTACCAGTGAGAGCCCCCTATTGAGACAGTGGTGTTGTCTACTTTTGTCCAACTTGTGGACCAAATACCCAGAGGGCAAATGGATCATATACAAGGATGGTTATTTGAACAAGTTTTTAATGCTCATAAATGACCCGATTCCAGAAGTGAGAACTTCGATGATTTTGGCATTGACAAACTTTTTACAAGACTCTGAGGATGCTGCGGCTCCTCAGGGTAAGCAGTATAATGCCAGCTCGCCAGGGGATATCAAGAGGGATGATCTTAAGCAGCAAGATTTGAAATTGGCTAACGATGTTCTTAGTTTGCTTGGAGATGGATCGTCCATGGTCAGAAAAGAGATCATCTTCTTTATTAACCGTTTCATTAGCATTTATCTAAAGTTCTTTTTGGTGGTGGCATTCAATCAGCTAGAGGAAGAGATTGTCCTTATCGACAATCCCAACAACTTGAATGAGTTCCGCAAGAAGTCGCCTGCCTACGGGTCTATTTTCAGTTCCATTTGGAAGTCACTACTCATTTTATCAGAGGATCCGCACCTTGAGGTCAAGCAATTGGCAGAAACTTTGATTGATTCGGTGATGATCCAATTGAACGAAAGTGAGTTGGCTCCTCTCGTATTGGAGATGGAGGACTATTTGTTGAGCAAATCCACGATAAACATAAGCGAGAGCTTCAAACCCACTAAACCGATCGTCAACAAGCATTTGGGATCATCGAATGGAAGCTCAAAGAGACAGGTTTCAAGCGGGTCCATGATACAACGCAAGAACAACATGCTCACGGTGAACGGCTCGTCTATTCAAACGAGGTCAGCATCGACGAACAATTTAAATGCAGCTTACAGGCGTCAGTTTGATCACAGTGATGACGAGAACAATTCGGATGCAGGTTCCATCACCCATAAGTTAAAAAACTTGTCCTTTTCCAAGTTGCTCAAGTCCTTCCAAATCACGGAAGAAAATGATTTGAAGAACCTCACGCGTATTTTGAACTCCGGACCGATCCCAAGCAACTATGGAGTAGAATACAAGCCCAAGACTCCAAGATTCAAGCCCAGGGATATCAAGGAAACTCCTTCATTACCGGCCGAGTCGGGCTTTTTTGAATACAGTTTTGAGTATTTCCAAGAGCCACAAATGTCCAAAAATGAGATCGATGAACCTGGATCGAAGGAGTACGTGGAGAGATTATGGAGACGGAACAGAAATGAAGCCATTATCCAAGAAACGCAGGCAGAGAAGGACCTCGCTATCCGGGGAGACTGGTCGAAAAACATTTCTGTAATCAATAACAAGTCGCAACCAAAGCTTATCACTTTCACGCAATTTGAGAAAGTGTTGGTGGCGTCGGACGAGAAGGATAATGTTGCTGTTTGGGACTGGGAAGCTAACCGCCTCGTTAAAAAGTTCTCTAACAGCAACCCCTTTGGAACAAAAATCACGGATGTGAAATTCTTGAATGAAGATGATGTTCCCTTACTCCTCACGGGCACTTCTGATGGTGTGATCAAAATTTATAAGAACTTCCATACGCCAAATACCGAAGACCGCAAAATCGAGCTAGTTTCTGGTTGGAGAGCGTTGACGGACTTGTTATTGACGTCAAAAAGCAGTGGTTTGATTTCGGAATGGCAGCAGTCGCGAGGCTCTTTACTCGTGAGTGGTGACGTTAAGATCATTAGGGTATGGGATGCCCCTCGCGAAGTTTGCATGGTGGATATTCCTGCGCGATCGTCGTCATCAATCACTTCATTGACGTCCGATCAGGTCGCAGGCGACATCTTTATTGCAGGTTTCGATGATGGTAGTATGAGGGTCTACGATAGGCGACTCGATTCAAGAGAGTCAATGGTTCGCAGCTGGCAGAGCTCAAGGACAAATCCCGGAACAAGCACCGGACACGGCTCAATACGCAACGTGCACATGCAGCGGGGTGGCTTTAGGGAGTTGGTGAGTGGCTCCTCGGATGGCTACGTTAACTTATGGGATATCAGGCTCGACAAACCGGTCTCGACATTCCAGACGCCCGAGAAGTCGATGCGTTGCATCGATATCCACGAGCATGCACCCATAATATGTACGGGTTCCAAGTCCGTAAACGTGTGGAGCACGTCAAGCGACCTTGTCTCGAGCATTTCGAACCCGCATGATTACTACCTCAGCAACCGCACCTCGTCATACTTATCCAGCGTGGCATTGCATCCTCATCGCATGATGATGGCTACAAACTACAACCAGGATGGACACATCAACTTGTACACGTGCAGCGATGTGCTTCAAGAAGACTAGTTTAATTGTACATAGCATGAACTGCATCGGCGGTGTGCCTATTTGTAGCAAGGACGGCTAGAAGCTTCAGCCGCCACACTGCGGTCGTCGTCAATTTTGTACTACACTAAAAGAGACAACGCTGAGAACGACTCGAAAAGATAACGTACGGCTTCGTCGTCCCAGCTGCCTCCACAAGACGTGGAGTGATGGCAGTGGGGCCAGCAAATGTGAGCATACTGCATACGAACTCTTTTTGCACCTACCACTGGAACCATGATACAGCATATCCGTGCCACCCTCAATGGTGTGTAGACCATAGTAGCATTGAGCCATCCCTTGCCAGGCCCGGGCCACCGTCGTCGTCCTCACACTGGTGTCCGGTCCTATCCCGGGATCGGGCATGGTCGTGCACGTACCACCAGCCTAGTTTGACGTGCTGCGCTCATCTAATCATCTTTGGTTCCAGCATTCTCAGCGCTGACAAACAGGACGCAACACTCTGTGAAACGATGGCGATGCTGTCTGAGATCGCTGCTGGAATCGAGGCGCGGCTACGTGAGCAGAGGGTGCCCGCTGCCGAGCCCGAGATCACGCTTGTGCAGCGCATGATCAGTGCATGCGCCGGTCTGCTTGTCACGCTGCTTGTGGTGACGCCCTTCGACGTCATCAGAGTGCGCATCCAGCAGCAGGAGATCATGCCGCAGTGCTGTGGGCCGCAGTCGGCTCGGCTTCTCGACAACGCCCGCGCGGCCACGGTGGGCAACAGAACTCCCCAAGAGGCGCTCGAGTTGTTCTGGGTGGCCAAGCATTACTGCCACAGCGAGCAGTGCGCGCGGATCAACTCGACCTGGGACGGGTTCATGACGATCTCGCGCCAGGAGGGCCCCGCCACTCTCTGGCGCGGCCTCTCGCTCATGCTCATCATGGGCATTCCCAGCAACATTGTGTACTTCACGGGGTACGAGTGGATCCGCGACCACCTGCCCGTGCGCGAGCATGCACTCAACCCGTTGTTCTGCGGCCTGCTTGCGCGCCTCATGGCAGCGACGTTTGTGGCTCCGATGGAGCTCGTCAAGACCCGGCTTCAGCTGGTGCCGCACGAACAACGGGGCAAGGGCAACGACCGCATACTTCGCTCGCTTTTCAAGGACTTGTGGCTCGATGTACGCCGGCGCGGCATTGCGCCCATGTTCACCGGCCTCCAGATCACTCTCTGGAGAGACATACCCTTCCTGGGCATATACTGGCTGTTGTACGAGTCTCTCAAGACTCGCGTGGGGCGTGCCTTGGACGCCGACTTCACCCATGTGCCTGGTGCTGGCATCGACTGGCGCGTGTTCTCCACCTCATTCATCTCGGGGTCGCTCGCTGGTGGCTTTGCTGCTGTGTGCACTCACCCTTTTGACGTGGGAAAGACCCGGCTTCAGATTGTTGGCGAGGGCTCCAAGGCGGCAAAGAAGCCGCACATGTTCCGCTTCCTCTATAAAATTTATCACCAGGAAGGCATTCGTGCATTGTACAGCGGCATTGTGCCGCGGGTCATCAAGGTTGCCCCGGCTTGTGCCATCATGATCTCGTCGTACGAGATCGGAAAGCGAGTCTTCACCTCTCCCCAACACGCAGAACATTAGCGTGCAGGCGGAGAGCTTGTAAATAGTTGCATCGTCTCAGGACAACCCTAAAATAATCGACAAGAGAAGCGTCGTAGGACTCACGGCTTTAGCTCCAGTCGTTGGCGGGAAAAAACATGCCCGACTTTGAGGTGGCCTCACGCGCCGCCAGCGGAGCCCGCAGCGATGCATTTGAATAGGCACGAGTCTTTTCTTCCTGCGGCCGGGGCACCAGTGGCTGCTCACTCTTGAGAGACGACTGGAAGCTGCGGGCATTGGCTTCGAGCTCGGCCTCATAGAGGTAGCTGTAGCTCTTGTTGGCACCCTCGGCCAAGCGCGTGGATATCAACTGCAACGTTGAGAGATAGTCGACCACGCCGTCCTTGAGGTCCTTGGAGATGCAACGGGCGTACTGGGTGCTGACCACGTCCAAGGAGCAGTCGCTCTCCTCGATCTTCTCGCGCAAGAGGATAGACGAGGAGGCGTTTTCGCCAAATTTGAGGTCATTGTCACGCAACGACTTGAAAAGCTTTTGCTGGGCCAGCGTCATGTCCTTCAACTTCTTCTCGCGCTCGTTGACGAGGTTCAACTTCAACTTGAGGTCCTCGTAGCGCTCGAGCGTGGTGGAGTTGGCGTAGTTCTGGAGCAAGAGCATGTTGCTGAGCTCCTTGGTCAAGCCCACATTGTCGTGACTGGGAAGCGTGTTGCCCCACGCGACCAAGTCGTTGGCCAACTCCTCCTGGAACCCAATGGCCTTGCGCTGCATTTTGATGAGCTTGCTGATCTTGTTATGGAGCTGGTGTGCGCCTACGGTGGGGCCAGGCTTTCCGGCGGTAGACACCGACGAGCCGTACGAGCTGGCACTGCTGATGCCGGAGATGCTCGATATTCGGTCCATAACGCGGTGGAACGCCGAGCCAGGGCGCTCCTCGGAGCTGGTGCTGCCGGGCAGATTCTCTTTACCGGCGAGTTTGCCGGGAAACGGTACTGGGCGGTGCCGCAGTTTGCTACCGTAGCTAATGGTGCGGGACGCCATGGACTCGATTCTAGGCCAAACGGGCTACAAGGGCTACGTACAAGTGAAGAAGAGATACTTTTCGCAGCCACTAAAGGCCGTTCACAAAGCCTGCATACAAGCACAGGTGGAGGCGCCGTTGCAAGTGGAGCACCGCCGGCCAGCAGATGGCTGATTTCCAGAAGGAACCGTGGCGTAGTCTGGAGTGCCAAGCACCTTTTTGTATCTACCTTTTGTATCTTCTCTGTACATTCTCTGTATCTTCTCTGCGTCTTCTCCCTATGCTCCACTTCTACTCTCTCGCTCGCGCGTGCTCCTCCACCACCACACTGGCGCACGGGATCACTTTTTCGACACCTCCTGGTCGATGCTCAAGTTGGAAATGTCGGCGATGCTGCGGCGCAACGTCTGCACGCCGTCTTGCACCCGCTGCTGGCCCAGCTCGGTGGTCTCGCCAAGCTGACGCACAAGCGCCGCCGTGCGAGCCGCCGCCGCCTCCTGCTGCCGCGCCAACGCCGGCAACTTGTTCTGCTCCACCGCCCACGCAAACAGCGCCGTGTTGGCGAAGGTGTGCGGCAAGAAGTAGCGGAACGCGCCCAAACCAGCCACCACAGGGAACACCGCCTTGGCCACGAGGCCGCGCTGCCGCGCCGCAATCGTGCCCGACAACGCCGCCACCACCACGTATATCGCGTTGGGAAGAAGGTCCTCCGACCGGCTGTGGAGGCTGCTGAGCGTGCCGGTGACCTCGCGCTCCGTGGCGTTGTACCGCGCGTACCCGCGGTTGGCCCACCCGTGCACGGCGCCGTACGCGTCCGCCACCGCGCCACGCGCGCTGCTGAAGGCACCCTCAAGCGCACCCAGCGTGCGCACAGTCACGCCGTTGACGATGGCGCGCTGGCCGAGGGCCTCCACCTGGGCGGGCCCGGCGGCCTCCACGCGGCCCGGCACGGCGTCGGCCGCGCTCTCGTCCTCATAGAACCGGCGCCGCGGCTCGCACCACACAGTGCGCGGCGCACACGCGGCGCCCGCGGCAGCAACAGGCACACTCCAGCGCAACGCGGTCCACATGATGGTGGTGTTTGCGGCGGCAGCCATTGGACATAGGCGCGGCGTGCGCGGCCGAACGGTCACGTGACGGGTTGCACCTCATCGCTGCTGCCACCCAGTCTTTTCTCATGTTGCGAGGAGCCTGTGTGCGATCGTGGCGCGGCGTGCGTCTTGCGGGCGGCGTGCCGAGCGACGTGCTGCGTGCTGCTGCAGCTGCTGCAGTCGACCGCCAGCCGGGCGCCCCAGACGACCTTCCTTTCGCGCCCCGCCGGCACAGCGAGACCTTTGGCCAGGTGGTGCGCAGCGAGCCGTTCCGTGCCGCCGACGCGCTCGAGGACGCCACGCGCGTGGTGCGTGCCGGTGACGTGTCCCAGCTGGCGTTCCGCAACGAGGACGGCTCGCTTATCAAGGGCCGCAACGTGGCCGGGGCCCGGCTCGCGGACGCCACGCTTGTTGGCCGCACCGACCGCGGCGTGGCCCGGCTTCCGCATGCAGTGGCGGCGGCGGTGGGCGGCGACATTTTGCGCGCCGCCGTGCCCGACCGCTTGCGCGAGGCGGCCGCGTTGGTGTACCAGTCGGTGGCCCGCGACCAGATCCAGCGCGCGCCCGAGTCGGGCATCGAGTGCGACGCCCACATCGCCGCCTTGTTCCTCCAGGACTACGCCCACATACGGCAAGCGCTCGCCGAGTTGCAGCAGCGCGTGGGTGACAGCTTCAGCCCGCAGCGCGTACTCGACGTGGGTTACGGGCCGGCCACGGGCGTGGTGGCCCTCAACGACCTCATGGGCGACGACTTTCTGCCTGAGCTCAAGGAGGCGTACATTGTGGGCCGCAGCAATGGCGAGATGAAGAAGCGCGCCAAGGTGGTGCTAGCGCAGCAGGCGTGCGAAGCCGTGGTCCCGGACGAGGCCAACGAGCCTGAAACCAAAGACACCGCCGCCGACGATGCTGTGGGCGCGGTGGACACATCTAAAGTGCATGTGCGCACAAAGCTCCGCGACGCCCTTCCCAGCACCAAGCAGTACGACCTCATCATTGTGTCGCACGCTCTCTTGACTCGGGAATACAACTTCCCTCGCGACATTGACATCAACATGCACATGCTCTTGCGCTTGTTGAGCCCGGGCGGTCACATTGTGCTCGTGGAGCGCGGCAACGCGTTGGGCTTCGAGACTATTGCCCGCGCCCGGCAGCTCATGATCCGGCCCGAGTCTTACCCTGCAGAGGTGGGCAAAGTGCCGCGGCCCTACATCAAAGGTCTGTCTGTCAAGCCGCAGCGCATTCGCAAGGAGGACCAGTTGATCTCCGACGAAGACATTCAATTTGAGGAGGAGCTCCTCCAGAGGTTGGAGCAGGAGGGTGAGGAGTACGAGAAGCTCTTGGACGGCAAGTTTGGTGAAACCTCCGAGGAGGACCTCAAGTTTGAATTTGAGGATGGCGGCGACTACGATGTTGTGCCGGTGGAGGCAGCGGCAGATCTGCAAGTGCCTGACGGAGTAGACTACCATCTCAGCATCGTGGCCCCGTGTCCCCACCACGGCAAGTGTCCCCTCCAGATGGGCGATCCCAAATATTACAAGATCCCCTCGCACAAGCATCGGCTTAACTTTTGTCTGTTCGACAAGGTGGTGGAGCGCCCCAGGTACACGATGGAGCTCAAGAAGGGCAAGCGACTCGCCACCACGT
This sequence comes from [Candida] ascalaphidarum, assembly GCA_030674335.1. NCBI lineage: Eukaryota > Fungi > Ascomycota > Pichiomycetes > Serinales > Debaryomycetaceae > [Candida] ascalaphidarum. The sequence goes on from JAKTYC010000003.1 coordinate 204,048, forward strand.
GGGACAAGTCTGCCGAGGACGGGTTTGGATTGGACCTGTTGAGCAAGAAAGACAAGAAAAAGTTGCAGGGCAGTGGCCGTCCTGGAGGCAAGAACACCGAGAGTGGATCGTTCTCCTACGTGATTGCTCAAAGAGCGCTCAATGATGCTGATAGTATCGAGAAGATTGACGAGGCTCGCTCATTTGCCAACGCCGACAACATCGACCCTGCCGAGCCCAGTACGTGGCCGCGCGTTCTCGAGACACCGAGGAAGATCAAGAACAATGTCAAATTGAACGTGTGCTCGCCGCGGGCGCGCATCGAGGTGTTATCGGTACCCAAGAGCTTGGGCAAGCAGGTGTACCACGACGCACGTAAGGTGGACCGCGGAGACCTCTGGCCGCTCGGATACAAGAGCATGGTGGCGCGCAATGCCATCTCAGACAAAGCCAAGGATAAACTCGATGTGTTGGCCAAGACGCAAAAGAAAACCTTTTTGAAGGAGCAGAGGAAGAAGCAGTGGAAGAAGCTCGTGAGTCTGTCCGAGGAGGCGTTTGACGACGTGGTGAGCTACGCGGACTCGCTTGCGAGCAACCTCGAGGCGTCCAAGAAGTACCGCACGGCCGGCCGGCGCGCGCGATACGACGTCAACGAGCGGGACTACGACGGGAAGTAAACAGTGTACATAGTTAACGACGCCATGTCAGCCGCCAGTAGCCAAACCAACCTGCCCGGCGGGATCTACCGAACCAGGTCCCCGCTGGGGCCATTCTCCAGCTTTGTGCAGGTATTTACGCATTTCCGGATTGAGGTGGTATGTATTAGGCAGGACTGCGCTGGGGGGTACCAGCACTGTCCAACTATAACCCATGACAGCCGGCCGCGGCCCGGCGATGATGATGTGAACTAAACTCCTGTGAGCTCCGGGTGGGGACCCCGGGACCGTGCCCTATAGTACAAGTGTGCCCGGCGGGGCAGTCGAGGTTCCTTACTTTCTTCTGAACGACGAGCCCTCGGTCAACTTGGCCTTGCCGCCGGTGGGCGTGCACAAGACGGTGGAGCAGTTGTCGCAGGTGACGGCGGTCTGGGCGTGGGAGAACACGGTGGTGATGTTCAAGCAGCCTTGGCACTTCACGTCCATGAAGTACGATCTGGGGCCCTGCACCAAGGTCTTCTTCTTGTGCTTCTGCGCCTCGGAGGCGGGGTTGGGGTGCAACAAGTCCTGGACCAAAACCATTTTCGCTAGTAGGATAAAAGAAGAGTGTGCTCCTTGCCCCTCCACTTAAGTGAAAATTTTTCCGCGGCTTTGTGTAACCTGGGCGGCGCACGCCCGATCCACACTGCGTCCCGATCCGGAAGGTGCTCATGCAACCGTTCGCAAGCGGTTGTCGGCTCGTTGGGCACCGTCGTGTGGGGACGCGTTGTAATGGTGCTGTGTGCGCGTGTACTGTAGGCGTATGGAAGGCGTAAGGAAGTGATCATGAAAACCCTAGATTTTTCCGAACTCAATCGTGCTGGCGGGCGTGCCTGCTTGAAGTACGGTTGCTCGAGCCTTGTTAGCTGAGGAAGAGGAGGCGTCTGTTGGACCGCTTTGTAAGGCTAAGTAGGAGAATAAGGTGGAGCAAGTGGAGCAAGTGAAGTAAGTGAAGTAAGTGGAGCAAGTGGAGTAACGAACGTGCATGGCCTCTTCATTGCTGCCTCGGTTCCACAGAGGTATTGTTCTGATGGCAGCCGCAGTGACCCATTTGAAGCCCCAGACAGCGATTCGTGCTGCTTCCTGTCTTCTTATAGAGTGACTCTGCTCTTGCATGGAGCACTATCCTCTCGGGTTGACGTTCGGTGGTCCTGGCTGCCGGTATAGCATTGTGCCTGGATACCCCTCCACCGCCATCCGAACTAGCTCTGTGTCTACAACCATGAACCTCACCGATAGCATGAGCGTGAGTCTTGTGTTATCTACTCGCTCGAATCAAGACTTGTGCTGCAATAGCATACATATGTCTTCGGTTGCAGCTTCGGTGCACAGTGCAAAATTCAACAGACCATACTCTTCATTTTCAGCGACTGCCAGCACTCTCCCCGACCTTTCCCACCACACCCCCACTACACCCCTCGCTGATCAACACTTGGTCTGCTGCCATGGTACTTCATACAAAAATTGTGGGGCATCGCGATAAGATTACGTAATGCGATGCCCTGGCAAGCATCGGGGTTGACTAAGTCTTCTCCAGTTTCCAAAATAGCCAACAAACGGAGACCCAAGCAGCTGCGGCCGCCGTACCGCCGGTACGTGTACGGCAGCAAGTTCACCGAGGAGCACAGCAGCGATGAGGAGAACGCGGAAGACACCTTGGAGACCACGCTGAAGGACATGTATGGCAACAACCGCAAGGACTTTGACGCCAAGACCAACCACAACATTCTGTCCGTCTACGTGCTAAGAGAGCGAAACGGATTCCTGGGGAAAGTGTGGCCGCGGTCTAAGTTTGAGAAGATCGACGTTCTTAAATGCTGTCTTAGCGACGGCAACGAGACGTTTGTCGAGGAAATCTCCCAGCGGGAGGAGGAACACGGGCTCATGTCGTTACCTGTGGAGCTCATCCAAACCATACTCGAGTTGGTCTTCACCAGCGGCCATCTCCACCCGCGGTTCCTTCGCGTTTGCCGGCTCTTCTACAGCATCTGCATACCCTTGATCTACCGCCAACCACGCCTCAAGGCCACCAACTTTTTTGCATTCGTCGACACCATCTCTTCAAGCAAGACTCTCGGCGACAACATTCGAGACTTGGATCTATCTCTCATCATCCAGAGCGGCAAGAACGCCTATGTGGCCAAGCTCCTCAAACGGTCGCTGAAGAGCCTCCAAGCCTTCACGGCCCCACAAACCAGCTTTGGCTTTGGCCCCCTCAATGCCATAAAGAGCTGCCTCACCTTGAGGATTCTAGATTTGCGCCTAGTGTCGGAAACATTGAACCTCGACCAGTTGTTTCTCCTGATACGACATCTCGACCAGCTCACGCATCTCTCCTTCCCGCGGTCATCAATAGAGATACTGGATATCAAGAATGTGCAGTGGCCTCCGCGGCTCTCCTTCTTGCGGGTGTCAGGCGGTCTTTCGGACGAGTTCCTCTTACTTTCGGAGTTTCCCAGCACAATCACGCAGCTCGAATTCGCGCACTGCCCGTCGATCAAGGACTTTGGTTTCAACACAATATTGCACCGCATTGGCCGCAACCTACGCTCGCTCAAGGTGCAATACCCGATGCCGGGCTTGCGCTTAAACTCGTTGGATGTGGCCTTCAAATATTGTCCTAACCTTATCACTTTGGAGATTGCAGTTGACTACGTCTCGAGTTCCTTCTTCGATGAAGAAAACCTTCCTCAAATCGAGTACAGCCGGCCGCTTCGCAACTTGATCATTGACAGCAGTGGCATGCTCGGCACATCGACGCGCTTGGACCCCATTGACCTTGCCGTGGCGCTCGGCGACGACCGCCTTCCTAATTTGAAAAACATTCGCTGCACCGCCAAGCTAGGCTGGGATCCCAAGTCTGATTACATGGACTACATTGTCGATACCTTGGATGAGCGTGGGGGCGGCATCTACGTGGGCTACTAAACCGAACAATCCTGTATATATTCTGACACACCCGAACTTTTTGGGCTCCACCTGTTCAGGAACATCTTCACGTTGTCGAACATGGCGCCGCTCGACGAGGTGGAAAACGAAAAGACGAAGCTACCCTCTGGTTACAAGGTGGGATCGCTTCGTCCTTTCCGCACCAGCGCTCCGCCGGCTGGCATGCGGAACCTCGGCCAGCAAGATTCGAGAGACCACTTTCTCATCATGGTCTTGCTCGCCTTGGGCGTTTTCGTGCGGATATATCGTCTCCACGAGCCTGACGAGGTTGTCTTTGACGAATTGCATTTTGGGGGCTTCGCAAAGGAATATTTTGACGGGGCATTCTTCATCGATGTCCATCCTCCACTTGCCAAGCTTGTTTTCTACTGGGTCGCGTGCCTCTTCCGCTGGGACGGCGAGTTCAGCTTCTCGAGAATCGCTATGCCCTTCGACGGCAATGTTCCTTATGTCGCCATGCGTATGGTCTCGGCCTTGTGCGGCATCGGCAGTGTCGTCTTGACTTATTTGGCCCTCCGTGTGAGCAGCCACCACATTCCCGCATTCTTCGGTGCTTTTCTTGTGCTAATTGAAAACTCATTGATTCAGCAATCCAAATTCATCCTCCTCGATGCTCCGTTGCTCTTTGGCATGTCAGTCACCATCTTCAGCTTCAACAGGTTCAGAACCGCGACTCCTTTTTCACGGCCCTGGTTCAAAACGCTCATTGGAACGGGCCTTGGCCTTGGAATTGTCTGCTCGATTAAGTGGGTTGGACTTTTCACATACGCGTGGGTCGGCATATTGACAGTGATACAATTGTGGGAAATCTTGGGCGATCTCGAGGTGCTGAGCACGAAATGGTTCTACCACGTGTTCGCCAGGTTTGTGGGTCTCATAGTGCTTCCGTTAACCATATACGTTGGTTTCTTCGCGGTGCATTTCCTCAGTCTTCCCTTTAGTGGAGCAGGCTCGGGCCATGTTACCCCAAACTTCAAAGCTTCGTTTGCAGACTCAGCTCCGTTCAGGAATATCCCGGTTGAGGTTTTATACGGGAGCTCCGTCACCTTAAGGCACAGCAAGATGGAGGCCTACTTGCACTCGCATGACTTCTACTACAAGTCCGGCTCCAAGGGGCAGCAGGTGACAGCGTACAGCTTCGAACCCGACTACAATAACGAGTGGATTTTGGAGACAAAGCACAAGTCTGAAGAAGGGGAATTGCAGAAAGAGTTCCGCCAGATTGTCGATGGTGACCTTGTTCGTCTCTACCACAAAAGCACGGGCAAGTACTTACATCTCAACACTGACGAGCGCCCTCCCATTTCCGAAAAGGAATACAATCATGAGGTTTCGTGCAATGCCTCACGAGGACTCTTGGGAAACGCGAATTACGAGTGGAAGATTAATATCGTTTCCAAGAGGAAGCAATCCATAAACAATGACTTACCGCTTATTAAGTTGCGTGCGACCGAGACGCTCTTCCAGTTGATTCATAACGAGCAGCGGTGTGCTCTTTTGACGCATCCGTCCAAGTTACCTGAGTGGGGCTTTGGCCAGCTTGAGGTGACGTGCGTGGACGAGCCCATCATTGAGAACACGTTTTGGTATATTGAGAGCAACTCGCATCCGTTGCTCGATCTGGACCCTGAGAAGCATCCACGGGCCAACACCAACACCCATGGATTCTGGGACAAGTTCATCGAGTATCACCAGGCACAGTGGAGGCTCAACCAGGGTCTCACTGAGCGCCACTACTATGAGTCCACGGCGGAGACTTGGCCATTTTTGCTCCGCGGCGTCAACTACTACTCCCACGATGCCTCTTCCGACGAAAAGGGTCGCCCCGGCAGCAATATTTACTTTATGGGAAACATGGCGGTGTACTACCTGGGGGCGCTTATCCTCTTGCTCATCTCATTCAAACAAGCAATCTACTGGCTATTCCACTTGAACCCGTTCCGATACTACAATGAGACGCTTTTCTCGAGCTTGTTCTACCGCAACACGTTTGATATCCTAGTGGGCTACTTCTTGCACTATGCACCCTTCTTCTCGATGAAGCGGCAGCTTTTCTTGCACCACTATCTACCGGCGCTACTATTCTCCATCTTTGCGGTGGCACAGTTTGCCGAGTACCAGTACGTGAAACGCCGGCCGGTGGGCGTGCTCTTGATGGCGGTCATTGGCGGCGCCGCCATCTACTGTTATGTGCGGCATATGCCTCTCATCTACGGTTCGCCGTGGACCGAGGAAGCGTGCGAGGCATCCAAGCTGCTTTCCTCGTGGGACTATGACTGTCTGAAATACGGCGGCGGCGTTGATGCATGAGCTTGCCCCAGTTGTGCCACTATGCGACGCAGCTCGCCCCAACGCACTGCTCCTCTCTAAAGTGCACATATGACGCGCCGCTATCGGGCAAACAATCCGCAGACATAGACAAAATCGACACTATTTATCTTTACGCCACGCCGTAGGAGTCTATATTCGTTAGTCGTGATGTATGCTAGGACTTGGTCTGGGAGATGCCGCGGGCCATGTCCATGACCAACGACTCCGTCCACTGGAGGAGATCGTCCTTCTCGCGGATCTTGCGCACTCGCTCCTCCTCCACCGCCTTCAACTCGACGGCCAAGTCGCGGATCTGCTGGAACTGGCTCTCCTCAGACACACCGATGCCCGGCAACGAGTCGATGAGCATGGAGATCTGCCGCAGTTTGAGAATGATGTCGGTGGCCAACTCGTTGATGGCGTTCTCAAACGTCGCCTCGCCCTCTGCGCGCGACGGCGTTCCTTCGTTTGTCGCACGGTTGCTGCCGCCGCCAGACTGCTGCTGGTTTTGGCCCGGAAGCGGCGCCGCAGCCGCCACGTTGATGACGCTGCGCGGGTCGTCGTCAAGCAACGCCGGCTCGCTCGCGGTGTTCACGTAGTTGACGGTGGCATTGAACTGCTCGACGAGCTGGTCGAGACACACCTGAAGCTGTGTGAGCCGGTCCGACATGGTAAAGAAGAAGGCTCGCGGGCCGCGGAGAAGACATTGCACGTGTACGGTCACGTGAGTCCATTGTAGTGGCGCACGACGCTGCTTATCAGATCATCAAATCCGGGGAGCTTCTTTCTGCACCAGGTGCTGTTGTTTGTCCCACAAGTGGATTTTTTCTGTTTTAACTGTGGCATCCAGCCGTCTCAGCAGAAAAGGACTGCCAGCCGAGTTTTGGTTTCGTTCAAGGCCATTTTCCCCCAGTTTCGCCGCCATGAGTCAGGTGGCTTGGCAGCCTGACAGCGACGTCACCGAGTGCTTCATATGCCACTCGGCGTTCACCTTCTTCAACCGCCGGCACCACTGCCGCCTCTGTGGCCGCGTGGTGTGCGGCACGTGCTCGGACCAGCAGATCAAGTACTTTCCCAACGCCCTCGTGGTGCGCCCCAGCGGCAGTCGCCAGCGGCTGGCCCCGTACGAGCACCACCGCACTTGCGACGAGTGCGTGGAGGAGATCCAGATGATTCGCCGCGCCCTCTTCCTGCCGGGCAGCCTGCTGCTGGGCGGCGCGCCGCGGCCGTTTGAGGACAGCGACGGCAGCATCGCCTCGGCCCCCGCCGTGGCAGACAATGACAGCCTCACCAAGTACTCCACCCGCAGCCGCACCCGCTTGATGCGCTCGTCGACGCACTCGTCGCTCCGAGCGGATGACGCTAGCGACGCCAACTTGTGCCCCATCTGCGCCAAGGACTTGCTCAAGAGCTACGTCGGAGACCGCAAGGCCCGCCTGGCCAGCGCCAACGCCGAAGACTTTGAGAATTACAAGGAGGAGCACGTCAAGACCTGCCTAACGGCGTACGACTTTACGTTGGGCGCCACGGGCCGGCTGCCGGAGGAGAACCGCGGCGTTCATCGCAACAAGATGCTTGTATATAACATCCCGCCCATCCCCCAGCCCAAGTACGAGGCCATCCCTCATTTGGAGGGCACGCTGTACGACACCGTGCGGGGTGAGGTTGTGGGCTCCGTCACTTCCGCCACCACTCTTCAACAGGAAAAGGGCGAGCCCGAGGCCGCAGTCGACAACGAGTGCGTCATCTGTCTCGAGGACTTGAAGCCCGGAGACAAGGTGGGCAGGCTCGAGTGCTTATGTGTGTTCCACTATAAGTGCATCAAAGATTGGTTCAACAAGAAGGGTTATGGCGAGTGTCCGGTGCACTTTTTGCATCAGTGAGGTTACGGTTTGGGATTAATGCTAGGTATTTATTGTATGTGTGAAATAGAATGACTCTCATGTCTACTTCAGCGGTAGTCTCTCTAGACTTTATACTGGTTGGAATGCGTGATGGTCGTAACCTACCGCTCCTCGCGGTCCCTGTCGTCTCTGCTCCTCTTGCCTCTCTTGTCGTGGAAGTCCTTCGTCTGCCGTATAGCCTCGGCGCTGGCACGGTCCACGTGAACGTGCAAAGCGTCGAGCACCTCCTTCGGAGGAGACGGGTCCTTGGGCAACTTCTTCCCGAGCACACTCTCAATGCGCAAGTACATCTCCAAGTCGTACTGTGTCACCAAGGAGATGGACTTGCCGGACCTACCCGCGCGGGCAGTTCTCCCCACTCTGTGAATGTATGCCTTGGAGTCAGTGGGGATGTCAAAGTTTACGACCACGTCCACAGAGGGGATATCCAAGCCTCTGGCGGCGACATCGGTGGCAACCAAGATATTAGCCTTTCCGGACTTGAACTTGTTCAATGCACCGAGGCGCTGGGACTGGGTGAGCTGCCCGTGCAACGGCACCGCCGAGAAGCCAAGAATGCGGGCAAGCAACGAGGTTCTCTGGGTGTGGGCGCAGGTGCGAGCAAAAATGATGATGGACTTGCCCATGTGCTCGTTCAAGAGGTGGATCAAGAAGGTGTTCTTGTAGCCGTCACTGACAAGCATCATGGACTGGATCAAGTTGTCGGCGGTCTGGTACTTGTCAGACACCGCCACTCGCACCGGGTTGTGCAAGGAAGCCCTTTGGAGCTTCTCGATCTTGTTGGTCATGGTGGCAGAGAAGAGGTATGTGGTCCTCGCAGTGGGGATGACCTTGAAGATCTTGTCCAAGGCCGGGCCAAAGTCCATGTCGAGCAACCTGTCCGCCTCGTCCATCACAAGGTACTTGAGGTTCTTGAGCGAAAAGCCCTTGGTGTGCTCCAAGTGGTCCATGATCCGGCCCGGGGTGGCCACGATGATGTGGGGCTTCCGCATCAAGTTGCGCGCCTGGTCCATCATGTCCATACCGCCGACAATACACGCAGACCGCACGCCCATGTTGGTGCCGAGGGCGTCAAAGGTCTCCTTGATCTGGTACGCGAGCTCACGCGTGGGGGCGAGCACGAGGCCAAAGTACGGGGTCTGCGCCTCCCACAAGGCCTGCAAAATGGGAATGGCAAACGCCGCGGTCTTGCCGGAGCCCGTCTGGGCCAAGCCGATGATGTCCTTGCCCTCCAAGGCGTGGGGGATGGACTCGGCCTGGATGGGCGTGGGCGTGGTGAACTTCATCTGCTGGATCAGCTCGAGAAGCTCGGGCACAAGCTTGAGCTCCGCAAACGTCGAGAAGCGCTTCAGCTCCGCGTTCTCGACACGAGCGTCGCCGGCGGGCACCACCGGCGCCTGCTCTCGCGGGGAGGCGTCCTTGCTCTTGGCCTTCTGCTTGAGCGCGTTCTTCTTAATCTTCTCTGCGAGCGCGCGCGCGTCGAACGAGCTGTCCCGCTTGGCCCTGACTGCCATGGTGAAGGTGGTTTGGGTGGCGATGGCTGCGGGACTCGAGCTCATCGCGATGCGATGAGGTGGTGCGCGCACGACCGATGAGGTAAAAAATCCCCCACCCCAGCGCTTCTTACGCGGCACGCAGCATCGACCTTCAGCATGGCGAAGCGCAGGCAGAAGACGCGCACGCACAAGAAGGTGAGCGAGGAGGAGCTTGCCAAGATCCCGCGCCTGATGGTGCTCCGGCTCGGCAGCACGCTCCGCAACCACCTGCTCTCGCAGTTGGTGCGTGATTTCCGCTACATGCTCCTGCCGCACACCGCCATTAACCTCCGCGAGCGGCGGCTGAACCGCCTCAAGGACTTTGTGGTGATGGCGGGCCCATTGGGCGTGCTGGACCTCTTTGTGTTCAACCAGAACGAAGACTCCGGCAGCATCTCCCTCCGCATGGGCAAGATGCCGCGCGGGCCCACGTTGCAGTTCCGCGTGAACGCCTACTCGCTTCTGCGGGACGTGGCGCGGGTGTTGAAGCACCCCAAGTCGCTCAACCGCGACCTGACGCTCTTTCTCGAGCCGCCGTTGCTCGTGATGAACGGCTTTGGCAAGGTCAACGAGGTGCCCCAGCACGAGAAGTTGCTCATCACCATGTTCCAGAACATCTTCCCGCCCATCCAGCCCCAGCTGAGCACGGTGTCCACCATCAAGCGGGTGATGATGATCCACAAGGCCGACAATGGCGCCATCGAGGTGCGCCACTACGCCATCGACACCAAGCTCGTGGAGGAGAACCGCAACGTGAAGAAGTTGATCAACTCCCACCACAACCTCAAAAAGTCGTTGCCCAACATGAAGAACAGCACCGACGTGTCGGACTTGTTGCTCGACCCCTACTCCGTGGGCGGCATCACCTCTGACTCCGAGGTGGAGGACGACGCCATTGTAGAGGTCAAGGACGCCGAGAAGAACCAGGTCCGGGCTGCGGCCAACAAGGCCACAAGCGAGCCGGTCACGCGCAAGCGGGCCATCAAGTTGACTGAGTTGGGCCCACGCTTGAACTTGTCGTTGGTCAAGATCGAAGAGGGCTTGACCGGCTCCAGCAGGACCATATACCACTCGTCGATCAAGAAGTCGGACAAGGAGGTGAAGGAGTTGAACAAAAAGCATGACGCCAGACAGCAATTGAGAAAGGAGAGACGCGCTCTCCAGCAGGAGCACGTTGCCGCCAAGCGGGCCAAGAAGGACGAGAAGAGGGCCCGCCGCAAGGCCCGCCAGGAGCAGGGCGAGGAAGTGTCCGCCAGCGAGAGCGACAGCGACGATGAGCCGGAGCTCAACCCGTCTGACTACGAAAACGATTCTGACTTGTTCAGCGACATAGAAAAGTGACGAATATTACATTGCATGACGTGAGGATGTAGATGAGGGTGTTCATGATTCTGCGAAGCCGTGGCCCCTCTTGGCCGCGCTGCTTTCGATGCGCGCCACGAGTTGGCCAATGCGCTGCCGCAAGTTGAGGAGCTTTACCCCGTCGGCGAGGGCACCATCAAAGTATGCCTGCGACTGCCGCAATTGGTACGGCACAAGACTACCAAACTGGTAAATCGGGTCTCTGGGGAGCCCTTCCAGCTCCACTTTCTCCTCTTTTTGCGCCTTGCGGTTGCGGAGCTGCGGAGTGTCCTCGGCGGCGGCCTTCTGCTCGGCAGCGGACTGCTGAAGCCTGTTGTAGAGCGTAAACAGCGTATCGAAGTGAACACCCGTGACGGCCTCGTGCGGCCTCAAATCCGCCAGATCCACACCAAACCGCTTTCCATTGCCCAAGTAGTTGGCGCGACTCAAGTTAAGATACCCATTGGTGAAGTTGAGTCCGAGCTGGCGGAGCAACTGCTCGTACTCGTCCACGAGCTCTAACAAGGCAGCTACAGCATTGTCGTCCTCGTCCGACACCTCAGCAGCTGGAAGCGTGAACTCTGCCTGCTCTGCGTCCAGCGCAGCTACCGACACATCCTCGAAGGCGGCGGCTATCTTGTGGACTTCGGCCATCAGAAGAGCCCGTGGTTCTCTACCTCTGCTATTGTGCAGGCCAAGCTCATCGCCGCTTATGTAAGCAGGGTGGGGAGGAGGAGCGGACGACGCCTGCATTGCTTCAGTTGTGCTGCGGTTGTGTTCATGGCGCGCTGCAACGCCTCAAGCGGTCTTTGGCTGTTCGTGCCTGCAGATCCATGTTCGGCCCATTCCGGATATCGTACTCCCCCCGTGTACATGAAATGCTCATACGATCTCGCCAAATCTAGAGCCCGATTGCCCTGCATGCACGTAAAAAGCAATCACCCTTTTGACAGAAAACGTATTGTCGTCCATGCAAGCTGCTTGGCAGAACGGATAGCAAACCAGCATTGTGCGGGCTCGCTCTCCGCAGAGCCCACCTGTGGCGGTCGTCTGCCGTTGGTGGCAAGCCAGGGAGAACTGTCAATGGCGACGGTTTGCACCCCGGCCGCCGAGCTATCTTATCTTTTCTTTTCCCGTTACGTAAACGTGAAACGTCGCGCTTGGCCAGGCTCCTTTTCCGGGATGTGTAACGTACACGTATGCGCCACTGGAGCCACTCGAGCCGTAACAGACGCACGATGACGGAGGGGCGGATTATCTTTCATCTATATCCTGCACATTGGTAGCGAGATCCGGTGGCAGCTACGTAATCGGTGCTGCACATAGTTTCTTTTTTCAGTAGTTTTCTCTCGATTCGGCCAGCCAAGGTAGTAACGGCTACGCCCACTCGTTGGTGGGGCCCACGCACCCCTGGCAGCGTGAGGGGCAGCCCCCTGGCTGCAGCGTGGTGGCATCCTCACTTGGACCGGGCGCGAAATTTGTTGGGGCGCCCCGCGGTCACATGGTCTCACCCCGGAAGTGGTGTCCAGCGGTGGGCTCCGTACCCTCTCGCCCACCCTCAGCACATTCTGCTGGGTAGATATGACATCATGGCCGTTGGACTGCTAACCGTTGACATCATGGTGCAGCCGGACAGCCGCACAGGCACGACCGGGCCCTCGGTGCGGGTATGTTTTGCCCTCGGAAGTCAGGGAGCCGGCGATGGGCTCCGGACCCTCGGAATTCGTTTTCTTTTTCGGAGTTTTGGGTATATAAGGCCCAGGCTCCGGCCCCCTCTTTCCCTCATTGCATCCATTGAGCAATATAAGCGGTGAAATCAACTCTTGTTTTCACTTTTTAACAACTACTTGCATCGACACAACTGTCACACATCATTTGCATACATCATGACTTCGCCATACCAAATCGTTAAGCCCTTCAGAATCGCCATCATTGGCTCGGGTAACTGGGGTACCGCTGTGGCCAAGCTTGTGGCCGAGAACTGCGCTGAGAAGTCCGAGATTTTCGAGAAGCAGGTCAACATGTGGGTTTTCGAGGAGGAGATCGAGGGCAGAAAGCTCACCGAGATCATTAACGAGGACCACGTCAACGTCAAGTACTTGCCCGGCATCTCTCTTCCGGAGAACTTGGTGGCCAACCCCGATGTTGTGTCCACCGTGAAGGACGCCGACTTGCTTGTGTTCAACATCCCCCACCAGTTCTTGGGCCGCGTGTGCAAGCAATTGGTGGGCCAGGTGAAGCCCACCGCAAGAGCCATCTCGTGTCTCAAGGGCCTCGAGGTTGGTCCTGAGGGCTGCAAGTTGTTGTCGCAGTCCATCACCGACACCTTGGGCATCTACTGCGGTGTGCTTTCGGGCGCCAACATCGCGTCCGAGGTGGCCAAGGAGAGATGGTCTGAGACCTCCATTGCCTACAACAAGCCCCACGATTTCCTCGGCGATGGCAAGGACATCGACGAGTACATCTTGCGCGAGGCGTTCCACAGAACCTACTTCCACGTGAACGTGATCCACGATGTCATCGGCGCCTCCATTGCCGGTGCATTGAAGAACGTCGTTGCCTGCGCTGCCGGCTTTGTCGAGGGTGCCGGCTGGGGTGACAACGCCAAGGCCGCCATCATGAGAATCGGCTTGAAGGAGATCATCCACTTTGCTTCTTACCACGAGAAGTTTGGCATCAAGGGCGTGACCCCGCAGCCCACCACCTTCACCGAGGAGAGTTGTGGTGTTGCTGACTTGATCACTACCTGCGCTGGTGGCAGAAACGTCAAGGTCGGCAAGTACATGATCGAGAAGGGCGTTGACGCCTGGGAAGCCGAGAAGGTGCTATTGAATGGCCAGTCCTCGCAGGGTATCTTGACCGCCAAGGAGGTGCACGAGTTGTTGGAGAACTACAACTTGAAGGACGAGTTCCCCTTGTTCGAGGCCACCTACGGCGTGATATACGAGGGCAGAAGCGTCAACACCTTCCCCGAGTTTTTGCAGTAAATTGTACCATAGATAATATTATTACTTAGACGAAAAAAATTGAATTGTAGCAATAGATTATAATTACAGCAACACGCTATTGCGACTCAACCTCAAGGCACGCATTGTCCCCCTCAGCTACTCTCACCATCGTAACCGCCACAGCAACTTTTCGCAGCCAAAACTCAGCCTGCACATCGTACCTACTCCCCTCACCTCCGGCCACCTGGACAATATGCAAACTCTGGCTTGGACCCAACAGCACGGTCATGTTTCGGGCAATTTTCTTCCCTGGCAGCATGGCTTGCAATCTCACGGCAGGCATCAAGCCCATAATAATCCACTCTCCCACCCCGGCGGCCCACCCCATCGGGGCCCGATGTAGAATCGGTGTAAGGATGTTCTCGCTGTGTGTCAGAGGCCGCTGGTACCAATACGTTTCTTTACCCCAACTTGCGACCCCGCCTCGAAAGCACTCAATCAGCATGAGTGAGACGGAGGAGCGGCTCCTCCAGCGGATAGCGGAGTTCAAGCCTGTGAACTACCACGGCCACGCGCATCTGGTGTGGAACAAGCTTCCGACGGCCCGGCGGGCCTCGGTCTTCATTCTTCTCTTCTTGGGCCTGCTTGGCGAGCTCCGCGTGGTGTTGACAAAGCGGCTGCTGAAGCTCCGCAACTTCCCAGGCCATGTGGCGCTTCCCGGAGGCAAGGCAGACTACGGGCTCGAGAGCGAGTGGCAGGTGGCCCGCCGCGAGATGGAGGAGGAGATTGGCGTGCTGGCCAGCAACGACGTGCTCCAGGCGAACTACGGCTTCACCATCGACCACTTGGGCACGATGCCGTGCTACTTGCTGCGCACATTCTCCGCGGTGAAGCCGTGCATCGGGTTCATGAATGCACGCGAGCTGATGCTCAACCTCGACATCAGCCTCAACCCCGGTGAGAGCACCAGCATCTTCTCTTGTCCTCTCCGGGACTTCCTTTATCCCGAGGGTGGGTTGAAGGCACTCGAGTGTCTCGAGCGCGAGAGCTTCAAGGTCAAGTGGGGCGGCATTCCTTGGAACCTTCGCCTGTACACCTTCCGCCAGCAAAACACCAACGAGATCGCGTGGCTCCGTGACATCAAAAGCTTATCCAGCGACGAGGAAAGCAGCGACGTGGATACCGCCGCGTTGCACAGCCAGGCGCGCGTTTCGCGTGAGTCCCAGTGGGGCCGCTCGGGTCTGCGCCGCGACGCCGACACCAACGAGAAGATCTACGATGTGTGGGGCCTTACGGCCAATATCTTGCATGACTTGGCCTTTGTGGTGTACGGCGACAAGCCGGTGGTGCCCACCCCCAAGGGTCGCCAGTTTGGCGAAGAGGAACTCATCCACTCAGTGTGGCGGTACGGCAAGCAGATGCGCGACAAGGAGCGCTCTCCCGAGGAGGTCAAGTTGATCAACGCCAGCTCTCTCAGCGATGCATTTGGCTTCAACGACATCCTCCCGCGGACTGAGTTCAATCGCTTGAAGCGGTTGTACAAGATGTGATGAGACGATGAATTAGATAGGTATGAACGTCATGAGTATATTGCTTGGAAGTAGGTCTACATTTGCGAGCGTGGGTCATCTATTTAGTCTTAGTGAAAGTCATCCTCGTGTCTATAGTCATCATACACCTCCTGTTGCTCCGGAGTGAGAATGCTGCCCCGCTGAGGCTGCATCCCGGACATGGGTGCCCCGCGGAACAGATTTCCGCTGTCAACCAACCACGAGTCATCCTCCATCCAGCTACTGCTCTTGACCTGGCCACCGCTGATAATGCGCGCAGCGTCAAATGCCGAGTTGAACCCTGCCAAGTCGCCGTCCTTAATATGCGCCAACGGATCAGGTAAGTGGCTGCGCACGGATTCCTGCGCCGACTCGGTCGATGTTTGCGGCGGTCCGTAAAAGTGCGATGGCTGTGGGGCGGCCACCGGTTCGCGCTCCTGCTCAGAAGATGACGGCCCCCTGGACTCACCTCGCACATCCTGCAACGGGTCAGAAAGGTGCTGGCGGATGTCTTCCTTTGTGGCGCTGTCGACAAGCTTGTCTCCCTCGGCAGACAACTCCACGTCACGGCTGGATATCGCGTTCATGAGCTTGAGAAAGTTGGAGTCCTGGAACTTCTGCTGCGTGTTCTGCGTAGCGTTCAGGTTCACCATGGTGTCGTGCACCTGCTGGGCGGTCTTGGCGAACGCCTCGCGGTCGACGTCGCTGTCGATGCGGATCTCGGCGGCGTGGGGCTGGGGCTCGGCAACAACAGGCTCCAGCTGGAGCTCTCTCTCAAGCTGCTCAAACTGGTCGTCAAACATACGCAGCTCCTGCTCTGCTCGGTGCACCTCCTGGTGCTCGGACATGGCCGGCGCCTGGGTAGCCAAAGGCGCCTGGAACTGTGGCGTGTAGGCGGGCGCAAACTGCTGCTGGCGGAACGCTTGCAGCGGCGCAAACTGCTGCCACTCGCCCTGCTGCTGCTGATGCTGATGCTGCTGCTGTTGCTGCGGCAGCTGGGCCTGATGCTGATGCTGATGCTGGTGTTGTTGCTGCTTGTTGAGCGAGAGAGCAGAGAAATCCAGGACCCAGCCCTGGTTCTGGCCCCGCGCCGCTGCCGGCACGTGGTGCTGCGGCTGCTGTTGCTGCGGCGGGCGGTGCTGCTGCAATGCCATGGCGCCCGGCGCTCTCTGCTGGCTCATGAAGCTAGCAGCAAAGTCGTTGGCGCCGGCAAACAGCTGGAACTCGTTGTTGAGGCGCTGGTCCACCGCGGGCTGTTGCCGAAACTGGCCAGCCGGCGCGCCTGGCGCTGTGCGGTTGACAAGCTCATTCTGGAGCGACTGGTCCCGCTGCGAGTACTTGGACAAGTTAGTGAGAGCGTTGGTGGGTCCGCAGCTGGCATCCATGCTGGATTCGTGGAGCTGTGGTGTGTGCGTGTAATGTGTGAATATATTCAGCAGGAAATTGACAGAAGCGGCAAGAAGAAATGGACGATTTGCCACGGCAGTATGGCCCGAATGACAGATGACAATTGTACCTCGGAACCGGTGTGGGGAGGGTCGTGCCGCGCACGATCTTCTGTTGTGTACAGGACGATTTTGCAGCCGAGGTGGGCAGCGGCCTCTACGGTCACACGGTCATACTGTCGTCTAGCGGCGCATGGGCGCCGGGCGCCTTATATAGGGGCTGGTGGGGAGATCATAATTTGAGAAATTTGTCCTCCTCAAAAAGCTCATTGTAAGCCTCACCCAAGAACTCGTGGATGCGCGACGTCTGGGTGGCCCGACCGTAGCGCTTGAACGCCTTGGCGGAGGCGGTGCGCACCACCGCCGACGCCGCAAAGCACGCAAGCATGCGCAGGTCGTCCTCGCTGAGCTTTTCCTCCTCGGTGTCCCACAAGCCCTTCTGGTAGTTGTAGCTCCAGTTGACGAACGTGGCGATGGCGCCCGTCAAGGTGTCGCCCTGGCCGCCCACGCGGCGGTTGCTGCCTTTCACCTCGCTGGCGACGTAGGTGCCGTGCTGGGCCATGATTTCGGGGGCGCCCTTGCGCACCACCAACACGTTGCCGAGCTTGTTAGACAACTGCACGGTGACGTCGATGATCTTGTCCTGGTTGGTTTCCTTGAGGATGGAAGGG
Source organism: [Candida] ascalaphidarum (assembly GCA_030674335.1). NCBI lineage: Eukaryota > Fungi > Ascomycota > Pichiomycetes > Serinales > Debaryomycetaceae > [Candida] ascalaphidarum. The sequence continues at coordinate 221,375 of JAKTYC010000003.1, forward strand.
AGCCCCAACTTGCTGCCAAGACGCTCAAACTCCATCACATTGGGCGTGACAATGGCCTTGGCGTAGTTCTTCACGAGGTCGGGCTGGATCGCCAAGAGAAAGAGCGCGTCCGCGTCGAGCACCATGGGCCGGTTGAGCACCTTGATCTGCTCGATGATCTTGATCAAAGTCTTGAGCATGAGCGGGTCGCGGCCGAACCCGGGCCCAATCACCACCAAGTCCATCCGGTTCAAGAGCCCCACCACCTTGGGCAACACCACCTTCTCGATGACATTGTCGAGCTCGTCAAATGACTTGCTGAGAAGGTCATTGATGTCGAGGCTGTTGAGCCGCTCGAGCTGGGCCTTCGAGAAGTGCTGGCTCATCTCGGGGTTGTTCAATTCGTACAAGTACGGGTGCACCATGAGATCTGGCGAGTACAGCTTGATCGTGGGCGCTGCAAGCTTCTCGCACACCACGTGCGACAAGTCGGCGCCCAAAAGGGCGCTCAGGTGGGCACTGAAGAACGGCGCCCCGGTATAGTCCTCGCATCCGCCTATGACAGCGATCTTGCCCAGCTGGCCCTTGTGAAAATGGGGAAGAAGTGGCTGCACAAGCGTGCGCGAGAGCTTGAGAAGCTCCTTCTGCGACTTTCCCTTTAGCATGTTGGCGTAAAGAAGACTGGAAACGGCAGCAACAGCCCATACATGTCTCTATATGCAGGTACCCCGCGTTTGGCCAACCAGACTACCTGCACAGGAACACGGCAGGCCGGAGCAGGGCCACCGAAGCGCCGACCGGCTGTAGGCCCAATGGGCCCCACAGCGTGGGTGCTGAGAGTATCCCTAGCCGTCCCTGGGCGCAGCGGACGCGGCGCGCCGCCCGCAGGCTGTGGGCCTGGGATTGCTGTGATCACGTGACTCAGCAAGTGAGGCTCGCCGGGGACTCGGATGCGCGAGCTATTGGCAGGATTTCTTTTCCTCCACAATTCGCAATTGGACCTCAAAAAATGTCTCTTGCGCAAAGATTCTTCAACCCCCGCGTGCTTGTGCCCTTCGCCGCCGCCGTAGGCCTGGTGGGCCTCGCCGCGCACTACTCCACCGCCATCCGCAACGAGTCGGGAACCACCTTCAAGGGCACCGACGAGTGGATTGACCTCAAGCTCGCCAAAGTCGAGCTGGTGAGCCACAACACCAAGCATTTTGTGTTTGCCTTGCCGAACAAGGACGACCTCTCGGGCCTCGTTACAGCGCTGTGTATCTTGACCAAGTATGTCACCCCCAAGGGCAACAACGTCATCCGCCCCTACACCCCGATTTCGGACGTGCAACAGAAGGGCACCATCGAGTTTGTGATCAAGGCGTACCCTGACGGTAAGATGTCGCAGCACATCCACAACTTGAAGGTGAACGACACGCTTGCGTTCAAGGGCCCCAACCTCAAGTGGAAGTGGGAGCCCAACCAGTTCAAGCAGATCTTCCTCGTGGGTGGCGGCTCTGGTATCACCCCCTTGTACCAGTTGCTCCACGAGATCACCAAGAACCCTGAGGACAAGACCAAGGTGAAGCTCTTCTACGGTAACTTGACCGAGGACGACATCTTGATCAAGAAGGAGTTGGACGCCGTTGCCTCCAAGCACAAGGACCAGGTTGATATCACCTACTTTGTGGACAAGCCCTCGGACAACTGGAACGGCAAGACCGGCTACATCTCCAAGGAGTTCTTGAAGGAGCAGTTGCCCGGTCCCTCCAAGGACTTGAAGATCTTTGTGTGTGGTCCTCCCGGCTTGTACAAGGCCATCTCTGGCAACAAGGTGTCCCCCACCGACCAGGGTGAGGTCACGGGTGCCCTTGCTGACTTGGGCTACTCCAAGGAGCACGTTTACAAGTTTTAGACCCCATGACAAATATATGTCCTGCACAATGCCTGGAGAAGCCGTCGCGATGGCCCATACGCTTGTAGCTTCTTTGTAGCCATGAAGATAGCGGTAGAGGGCTGCGGGCACGGCGAGCTCGACCGCATCTACGACGCTGTGCCGCCAGACGTGGAGCTCCTTGTGATCTGTGGCGACTTTCAGGCGCTCCGGAACCGGGCCGATTACGGCAGCATCGCCGTCCCCTCCAAGTACCTTCGCCTCGGCGACTTTCATGAGTACTACAAAGGCACAAAGCTGGCGCCGGTGCTCACCATCTTCATTGGCGGTAATCATGAGTGCTCGACGTATCTACGCGAGCTCCGCCACGGCGGCTGGGTCGCGCCGAACATCTACTATCTTGGCGAGTTTGGCTGTGTCTGGTACAAGGGTCTTCGCATTGGCGGCCTCAGTGGCATCTACAACAACGCATCGTTCTTGAGGAACCTGGTGGGTGACCGCGAGACCAAGCTTCCTCTCGACGAGAGCACGAAGAGAGCAATGTACCACGTCAAGCCCAAGAATCTCTTCAAGATGCTTCTCTTGCAGGACATCCGGCAGCATCCCCGTTTTGACATTGTTCTTAGTCACGACTGGCCCAGCGGGATCTGGGAGTGGGGTAATGTGACGGCGTTGCTTCGGGCGAAGCCGTTTTTTCGCGCCGATATAGAGTCTGGCCGCCTCGGCTCTCCGGCAGCGCGGCAGGTGCTCGAGGCCCTTGCGCCTCGGCACTGGTTCTCGGCGCATTTGCATGTCCGGTTCGAAGCCAGCGCCGAGGTTTCGCTAGGAAGCGGTGCCGTGGCCCCGCCTTTGAACGACGATGAGATACAACTCGACTTTGATAAGCAGCTTAATAGTGACGAAATAGAGCTCGACTGGGACGAGCCGACACCAAAGGGCGACAGTCAGCCAGTTGTGACCCGTTTCCTTGCTCTTGACAAATGTGGACCACGGCGGAGGTTCCTAGAGGTGATAGACATCGAGCCGGTGCACGAGCATCCCTCGCGACACGATAATCGGCTCTACTACGACGCAGCCGCAGTTGCGGTGGATGTGGCTGTGGAGGGTTTCGTGCAGCTGCTGCTGGCAGCGTGGACGCTGTTACTGGGACGGGACTTTCTTGGCAGCAGCGACGTCGTGCGATCATTACGCAGTGAATTCGCTCCCCAGGTGAACTACCGCACAAGTCAGCTAAGCAGGCTAGATTTGGCTGTGCCAGAAAACTTTGCTTTGGGTGCGCCCACTAGTGACACCGAGCCCGCCGAGTTGCAGTACTATGACAACGAGCAGACAAAGGTGTATTGCGAGAAATTCGGGCTTGCGTACCGTCTCTAAACCTACATAATAATACATTAGCATTGGAGAGGTACAGCAAATCTTTCTTGTGTAAAACATAGAAGCGCACAAGAATACTTTTAGAATATGAAAAGTATACTTTAGTGGAGCTACCCTCAAAGACTAAACAAGTTGCGAAACTGGCTGCGAAATAAATACTCCGAATTTTCAAAGAACAAAAACACAGAATAAGCACAGAAACCATTGCTTGACACGTCCAATACCAAATTGACTAATGAATAACCTTGATATTCTACGTAAAACCATGCCATCTCCCCCGGATCTAATTAAATATCCTGCACATAACAAACACTTATAGCGGTAGCGGCGGTTGCACAATTCTTTATGGATCCGCACGAGTTGGTGGCGCACTTTCTCCGCCAGAAAGGCTACGCGCGCACGCTTGCAGCCCTCGAGCTGGAATATGGCCGCCCATTGACCGCCGACGTGGCCGAGCTGTTGGAGGAGATTGTGCGGGACCGGGTGGGATTCAATGCCCTCGCGACAGAACCCGAAGCGATGCCCAGCGACGACCGCTTCGAGGCGTGGGCCGCGCCGTATGCGCTGGAAGAGGTGTTCAGCGAGACCGTGCCGGAGATGGTGGTGGCTATGGCGCTTGCGAGCGACCGTGTGGTGCTCACGACTGCCAAGAAGAGGGTTCTTGTCTACGGCCTCGCGTCGCGCCAGCTCGAGGCTGAGGCGACGCTCAACGTCGTGGCGAAGCAGGTGCTTGTGTGTGGCGACGGCTACGTAGTGCTTGGGATGGATGGGCGGGCGTTGCTCACGGACAGCAAGCTCCTGGTGGTGGCATCGGCGTCATTGCACCTGCGGCTCGTGGTGGATGCCCGGGTGGTTGAGTTCGGTGGCGAGCGTCTCTTGGTCACCGTGGGATGGGACAAGGCGCTCAAGGTGAGCCGCATCGGACACGACTGCGTGGAGGTGGTAGCGGAGACAGCGATTCTGGCGCCGGCGCTGTGTGCGGACGCCGGCGTCGCTGACGACAGCGTGCGCATCGTTGTCGGCATCACCGACAGCACGATGCTCCATGTGTTCAACTACAGCGCGGGCGAGGTGCGCCGAGGCGGACGGCTCAGTCTCAACGACGCCGAGTTCGTCACCAATGCCTTCAGCCCGTTCGACGTGGCCCTCAGCGCGCGCGCACAGTACGCTGCTGTGGCCACGCTGCACCAGCCGCACTTGCGGGTGTTGGTGGCCGAGGTACCCGCGTCTCTCGAGCCCGATGGCATCTACCGTGCCTGTGTTGTGCGCAACGTGGCTACAGACGTGGCCCAAGACCGGTACTCGCAGCCTCGCGTGGCCTGGCGCGGTGACGGCGCGGGCGTGTGGACCGCGGGGGACGACGCGCGCGCGCTCGGGCTCGACCTAGCGCGGGGCGGGACCGCGGTGGCGCTACCTGTCGCGGGGGGGCGGGTGCGGGCGCTTTCTGCCGACGGCAGCCGCCTCGCAACGGTGACTAACGGTACAGTCAGGGTCTACAGTCACCCCCACTAGACCCCACGTCCTACACCCCGATTTTCTCCGCAGTGCCTGCCCAGCTCGGCATCGCAGTGCCTGCCCTGGTAAAGACGGTGCTGAGTCTGGGGCCGACAGCCGATGCCGATGAAGTCCTGCACAAAGATGTAAACCTTTGGGTATGCTAGCCTCAGTATGGGGCAAGAACAATCCACCGCATGACAAATCAATAGCCTGCAAACGCTGGGGGGACTCGGTCTCGTTATTCAGATGGTGTTCCGCGGCCGCGTCCCCCTGTAGGCAGCCGCGCGGTACGGTTGCTGCCCCCGCCAGTCGCCCGCGCGCGCGCTCGGTGTGGGGATCAAACGCATGTGGCATCGGACCTCGGTTTCTCATGCTATAAAAGCTTCCTCACGCCCCAACTCCATGTGCAAACCATAATTCATTTCCGTGGCTGCGCTACAACCTCTCGGCTGAAGCCTTCCATTCTCACAGCCCAAACCTCAGTCATACGGCGAGGAGGACATTTTGCGCTCATTGCAGTGACCCCACATTTTTCATAGACATAGACCCCGCAATGTCCCTTACTCCCCTCGAGAAGGCAGCAAGCGGCGCCCTCGCGTCTGTGGTTGCCAACACCATAGTGTATCCCCTCGACCTCTCGAAGACGCTCATCCAGACCCAGGTACGGCGTAAGCAGCAGGCAGTTCCGCTCGCCGAGACCTCGTCCGAGGACTCTGTTTACCTCCAGAAGCGCGATGCCAAGGGCGAGCTCAAGTACAAGAACACCCTCGACGTGTTGCAAAAGATATACAAGAAGAGAGGCATTCTTGGCTGGTACCACGGACTCTTCTCCCTGTTGTTGGGCACGGCAGCGCAGAACTTTTCCTATTTCTACTGGTACTCCATCGTGCGCCGCGTCTACACCAACTTGTACAAGCACCTCCCCAACCACAAGCCCACTACGCTCATGGAATTGTTCTTGGGTGCGTTGGCGGCGGCGATCTCGCAGATCTTCACCATGCCCATTGGCGTGATTACCACCCACCAGCAGACAGACAAGCAACACAAGAACCTTCTCCAGCTCGCCAGGGACATTCTCCAGCATGAGGGTGTCACCGGCTTGTGGAAGGGCTTGCGCGTGTCCCTCGTCTTGTGTATCAACCCGTCCATCACCTACGGGTCCTACGAGCGCCTCAAGCAGGTCTTCTTCCAGGGCCGCCAGTTCTTGCTGCCGTTGGAGGCATTCTCGCTTGGCGTCATTGCCAAGTCGCTCGCCACCGTTGCTACACAGCCATTGATTGTGTCCAAGGTCATGCTCCAGAAGAAGCAGCACCCGCCCAGCGAGAAGGCCAATGGCAGCGCCAAGGCTGCATCCACGGCCACCGACGATGACGACCCTGAGCTGGAAGTCAAGTTCAACCACTTCACCGAGGCATTGGCACACCTCTGGCACACCGAGAAGGTCAGAGGCTTGTACAAGGGGTTGGCGCCTCAGCTCGTCAAGGGTGTCTTTGTGCAAGGCTTGTTGTTCATGTTCAAGGACCAGATCGACTTGGTGTTTTTGGCGTTGTTGAAGCTGCTCAAGAAGCAGAAGTAATGTTAGCATGTAATATACCGTTAAGTCTCACCACCAGTAGCTGATACGGGCGCATCTACAACACTACGGTGCCACCGCCGCCATGGTCCTGCGGCCGAAACTGGTGCAGGGCACCTACCCCAGATCCAGGGTCCAGTCCATTTCCTGCATGCATACCAAGGGCTGGCGCCCTCGACTCCCATTTTAATCACGTGCAGTGACCGCGCTATTTTGCACGCGCACGACAGAAATTTTTTCAGTGAAGTGCTTAGTATCGCGTTGAAAATTCTACTTTCTATACATCAAGAACACCAGTCTAAAATGGGTAAGGGAAAGCCTAGAGGACTTAACTCCGCCAGAAAGTTGAGAGTTCACCGTCGTAACAACAGATGGGCTGACCAGCAGTACAAGTCCAGATTGTTGGGCACTGCTTTCAAGTCCTCTCCCTTCGGTGGTTCTTCGCACGCCAAGGGCATTGTGTTGGAGAAGATCGGTGTCGAGTCCAAGCAGCCCAACTCCGCTATCAGAAAGTGTGTCAGAGTCCAGTTGATCAAGAACGGTAAGAAGGTCACCGCTTTCGTCCCCAATGACGGTTGCTTGAACTTCGTCGACGAGAACGACGAGGTCTTGTTGGCCGGTTTCGGTAGAAGAGGCAAGGCCAAGGGTGATATTCCCGGTGTCAGATTCAAGGTCGTCAAGGTCTCTGGTGTTTCCTTGTTGGCTTTGTGGAAGGAGAAGAAGGAGAAGCCGAGATCCTAAGTGTATATTGCATTAATTTGCGCACGGCGTATAATAAAAGAAGACAAACGTGCTGTAGACGGCTACTGATGGCTTGAGGCTGGGATGCGGTTTATGCGGAGAAGAGATTTCGCGGAGATGGCGGCGGGGCTGACATGAGATGTATATTACACGATGGGTTACATGGTGAGGTTGCGTCCCTCGATGGACGGGCCCGACTTCTTGACCAGCTTCTTCTTGAAGTTCATCTTGTTCTGGATGCGTCTGAAGCGGTCGTCGGTGCCGCCTCTGGCCTGGCGAGCAAGGAGCTCGGGGTTGGTGCGCGGGGCAATCTTGTAGGCAGTGGTTCTGGCCGAAGGGATAGCGGCACGGTTGCGGCGCTCGGCGCTCTCCTCATACAAGGTCTTGGTCTCTTGCACGCGGTTGCGGTTGCGCTGCGACGCCAACTGGTTGGAGAACTTGTTTTTGTTGTATTCGTGGAAGCGGATGTTTCTGTCCTTGTAGGAGTCGGACTTGTTCAAGATAGGCCGGGTCCAGTCGCCGATGAGCTTGTCCACAAGCTTCTTGAGGTTGGGCTCCGTGCGCTTGGAGCGCTGGTAGAACACGAGGATCTTACCAATTCCCGAGGCCACCAAGTGGTCGGTCTTGATGGGGAGAGACACAAGCGAGGAGATCAACTCCTTCTGGATCTGGTACGCCGGCATGGAGGCGTCAGGAAGCGGCTCCAACCACAGGCGCACCGCCTCGAGGAGGTTGTTGTCCAAGATGGAGATGGCCAAGTCGGCCTTGCCCAACACGCTGGACACCTCGGGCAAGAGTTTGAGCTTCTCCGTGGCGATGATGCCCTGCGAGTTCTTCTCGACGTCGGCGTTGGCAGCGCGGAGCATGCGCTCCTTCAAGGCGTCGATCTTGTCGTCTTGCATGCGCTCCAAGTCGTCCTCGTCGGCTCGCTTGCGCCGCGTGCCCTTCAGCTTCATCGCAAGCGTCATGCGCTCCTCCAAGAGCCGGCGCCGGCGCGCTTGCGGGTCCTCGTTGGACACAGGATACTCCTCCTCTTGCACCGGCGCGGGCACGGGGTCGGCGGCGGGGCTGGCCTCGGTGGTGTACCGCTTGGCGCGGCGCACGTTCTTCTTCACCGTGACGTCGCCGCCGTCGGCCAACTTGTGCGCGGCCATCTGGTACACGTCGTCCTCACCCACAGGGGCGTCGTCGGGCACGTCAGCCCGCTCCGTGTCGGACATGCTGGCGGCGTGGGGCTAGGCTCGTCGGGTCGTCGGCGCGGTCAGCTGGAAAGTTGCCGCGGACTGTAGTGGCTCAGGGGACCTGTCCGCCTGCGCAAGAAGCTTGATACCACGTGTGTGCCTCGAATACCAGCACTGGAGCACCGCCACGTGAAGAGAAAGACGCCCGATGCTGTCGCAGAGGTGGTGGAAAAGTCGTGCACGGACCAGAAGTCCTGGCTACGCCCACTGGAACCCCGCGTCCGTGCCTCCAGCACCGCTTCCCAACGCCGTCCGCGCCTCCTTGTGCCCTCTCCGCATCACTCCCACAGCCCTCGCCAGCGCTCACGCCCCCAGCCCACACATCCCGCCCACCGCCGAGGCACATGTCCTGCACACACTCTCGCCTGCACACTGCCTATAGGGCCGCGCGCCGGCCTCGCTGGCACTCATGTCCCAGTACATTGGCAAGACGATCCTGCTTGTGTCCAACAAGCAGCTCCGCTACGTGGGCTTGTTGGACAAGATCAATGCGGACGATGCCACCGTGGCGTTGACGCAGGTGCGCTCCTTCGGCACCGAGGGCCGCCTTGCGCAGGCTGGCAACCCGATGGGCGAGGTGCCGCCCGGCAACGACGTGTACGAGTACGTGGTGTTCCGGGGCCTGGACGTGAAGGACCTCGCGGTGCTCGACGTGCCCATCGACCAGGTGAAGCCAGAGCCGTACGTGGCGGGCCAGCACGCGGGCCAGTACGGCTACACCCAGTACCAGCAGCAGCAGGCTGGGGCCCCCGCCGCCACCGCTGCCGCCGCCGCCACCACCACCGCCAAGCCGGCCGCCGTCCCGCGCGCGCCGCAGCAGACAGCGCAGCCCGCGGCCGCAACGAGGGCGCCCGCTCCCACCGCGGCGCCTGCACCGTCCACCACCGCCGCCAAGGAGCGCCCTGCGCCCACAAAGACCCAGCCCGACACCGCGCCCGTGTCTGCGCCGGCTCCCGCGCCCACGGGGTCGGCTGCTCGGGCGCCGCCCGCGCCGCAGCCCGGCGCTCGTCCCAGCGCACCCGCCACCACGGTGCCGGCGGAGGAGTTTGACTTTGAGTCCGCCAACGCCAAGTTCCTGCGCGACCTCGAGCTGGAGCGCGCCCAGGACGGGCCGTCGTACAACAAGTCGTCGTTCTTCGATACCATCTCCTCGTCCACCGAGCCGGCGGGCGGCGCCATGCGCTGGGCCGACGAGCGCGCGTTGAACATGGACACCTTTGGCGAGGCCGGGGCCGGAAGAGGCCGCGGACGAGGCCGTGGTGGCTGGCGTGGTCGCGGTGGTCGCGGCGGTCGCAGCCGTGGCCGTGGCGGTCGGGGCCGCGCGGAGCCCAAGCCGGAGTGGGCTTGAGTCTTGGCCCCCAACTTGTTGGGCGTCCGCTGACAGTGGGCCCAGAGGCAATCCGCCGCCTAAAAAATACCTACAATACACATTTGCACCATGCACTAAATGCGAACAACAGAGCCAATGTCGAGCTTCTTCATTGCCTCATCGTGCTCGTCCTCTATCACCAAGTAGTGACCATTCACCTGGAACAACGAGTTGAGCGGGCCAAACCCGTAGTTGATCAACGCCTGGCGAGCAACACGCCGCACAGCAACGATCGGGTTGCGCGTCTTGTACTCACTGCCCAAGTACTGGTGCAGCCGGATAGTGTTGCTCTCGAAAATGTGCAACACAGGAATGTTCTTGAGGTTGTCGTCGTCGTGGACAAACTGGTTCGTCATGTACTTCGCCGTCAACGCGTCAATCCCAGGCACAGACCGGACAATCTGGATGTACAAGTCTTCCGTCACCTTGATTTCCTCGGTGTACCCGAATCGCAATATGGTGCGGAAGTGGCCGGGTATTTGCATGCTGCGGGTGACAATGCGGTCATTGGGATGCACCGTGGGCAAACTCAACACCTTCACCGAGCAGAAGATGAATGTGGATGGGATCGACCCAAACGACGCCACAATCTTTTCGTAGATCTGAGGCACCGTGTTGGGCGAGTGGAAACTATCTATCAAGGACTCGTTATTGTACAAGATGGCAATACCATCCAGAGTCTGGAGCGGCTTGTCACCGAATCGTGTTCTTACCGTCAAACTCTTGGTGATGGCCTCATTTTCAATCTCCTCTTCCTCCTCAGGATCACTGTTCACATCGTCATCATCGTCTTCGTCATCTTCACGAGAAACCAGTCTAAACCTGTTGGTCCTCAAGTCAAGAGCCGTAGCATTGGGCTGCCTCCGCTTGAAACTGGGATATATATCGCTCACTTTGATTCTCGAGGCATAGTCATAGGCAACTTTGCGGCTTCTTCCCCATCTCCAGAACGACAAGAAAATGAACATCATCAGAGCGATCATGATGGGGAACCACGCACCGTGCTCAATCTTCTTAATATTGGCAACCACCATGGACATCTCCAAGGGAGCAAACACCAAGAAGAAAAATATGGGCAAGATTGGGTTGTAACTGTAGACGTAAACCATGCAAATAACACTCAAGACTGTAGTCAATATAAAGTCAAATGAGATACCCAAACCGTAGGCAGCTGTGACATTATTACTGTTTTTGAACCCAGCTGTGGTGCAAATGACACCCACCATCAAGATCCAGTTGGCAACGGGAATGTACACCTTTCCATGGTTCAGCTTGGACACATGGACCACCTTGAGCTTCGGGAAACAGTCCAAGTTGATCAACTGTGAGATGATACTGAAAACGCCCAAGATCAAGGCCTGCGATGCAATGACTGTACTCAACGTGGCCAAGACAAACATAACCCAATAGAGAGGCTTGTTCACGCCTCCGGGAATACTGTTGAAAAAGGGGTTTGGCAAACCAGAAGGATTCTTTGTGAGATAGGCAACTTCGCCCAAGTAGCAGAACACCAAAGACGGGTAAACCACAATGGTGGACGAGAGCTGCACCGGCAAAACACCAAAGTGACCAACATCAGCAAACATAGCCTCAGTACCGGTAATCGACAACATTGCGGCACCGAAAGCGTCAATGTTTGATGTCTTCAAGAACTCAATAGCATAGTAAGGTGACATGGCCCTGAATACTTCGTGGTCCCACTTCACAACATTGTAGATGCCAGTAATGAGGAGACCGATGAACCAAAGGAAGATGATGGGAGCGAAGGTGAACGAAATTTTTTCCGATCCAAGGTGTTGAACTAAAAACAAAAGAATAAGTACAACTTCGGAAACGGGCAACACTGAATTGAAGGAGGGCTTTGCAACCTGGATACCAGCGATTGCAGATAACACCGAGGTGGTTGGCGTCAAGAGACCATCAGACATGACCAATGAACAGCCAAGGAAACATCCGCACAAGCTGACAAACGACACACCGGATATCATGGCTCTGCTCTTGAGCCATGGCGATGAGTTATGCAAGATGGAAGTGCTCGACTGGACTGTTTCAGTGCGTTCCAATTTTGCCAAGTCATCCACTTCCGTCGAACCAGGGATGACGATACCTTTAGGACCAAATTTTAATTGACGAGCAATTTTTGCATAGATGGCAACCTGTCCACCCTCGCCATTATTAGGGCCAATGTATAAGACGATAAAAATATATTTGATGATCACCACCAAAGTCAAGATCCAAAAAATGAGGGAAAAGGCTCCGTAGAGGTCCTTTTTGGAAGGCTCATCGTTGGGATATGTAAACGAGCTCAAAGTGTAAAGGGGAGAAGTTCCGATGTCTCCATAGATAGATCCCAAACTCGAAAACGATAGAAGAAGCACTTGCTTCCAAGGCATTTTCTTATCACCCTCATGCTCGAGAGTGGACTGAGACTCTTCGTCGAGAGACTGGGCGTCGGATTCCATAGATCTCTTGTTAGTGGACATAGATGGCTCTATTAGTGAGATCTAGAGTAATTTGGGCACGCAGAAACTGAATTAAACCGTGTTGCGGTGCTTAGGTCGTCGATTCTGACGCAAAATACTCTAAAAATTGCTTATGGATCAATAGGGAGTGATACTCAGAGAGAGAACTAAGAGAAAAACAGGCAGATCAGAGGCGATCTTCCTTTTATACTTTGGCGGCTAATCATCAAAAAAAATAGGATTTGGTAGAAGCCGTACTGCTGCAAAGTTCTGCATATCCCCGATCAAGAATTCGTTTTACACCTGCATAGTTTACAACACGCGCAGAATTATTGTGAGGGATTTGTTTTTCTCAAGGCACAGCCAACCTACCTTTTGCGGCCAGCGAATTGAGCCGGTGTTTGGATGTAATGCTACAATAACTGCAACACCCAAAGTCTCAATCGGAAGTCTTCCGAGGTATTGATTCAAGACAAAATACTGCTGGCTCCGTGCAGCTGGCTTCAGACAGCGTAGATGCGATATCCGTCTCTTCTATCTTGTTGCTCGAGTTAACATCGTCATCCTCCGCAGTAGAAAACCTATTTGTGACGTCATGAGCGATTATTGACGTGAGGCGCCGTGTCGTCGTGCAAGTACTATGTCAAGTGGCTCTTGCGGAAGTGGAGCTGGCCGTATCAGCAGAGTAACCTGCGTAACCTACTTTCAGTAACTGGCACAGCACTGTTTCCACACGGAGGTGTAGTATGTTCTTTATCACTGTTCATGAGAGTCCACTATATTCCAGAGAATGTGGAATCATTAATCCTCCATATAAATGTGACTCCCCACAGAATCCAGCCGTACAGAATGACGATCATCGAGCAGGGTACCTCTCGGTAACGACACTCATTATGCATGCTCCCCTGAGAATTGCTGAGGATATGGTATATGTCGCGATTTGCAAATTCGCTCAGCGCATAGTACTGGAACGGTGCTGCAACACCTGCCTATTCAAGGTTCTCGTAATGCATCGAATCTGCACAACACGCGAGGTGGCAGCACAAAACAGATTAAATCACGCAGCCATGTGACACGACCTTTTGCGTGGGACTTTTTCCCAGACTATAGGTGTCAGGCTCGAAACAAATCGCTCGTGGCTGCGAAAAATACCTCGATAACCAGCTGCGCACGACCATTTCACTAGCAAGATTTTCTCGCATAGTAAATAAACTCCTGCATGGCCGCAAGTTGATTGCAAGACTCTGGCATTTCCGCCATTTCCCACTTCGCAGGGTGGTGGGTGAGGAACTATGTATGGTTGGGGCCTGGAAGCGGTAAGCCTTCACTTGTAGTGAGCTACGAGGGTGATTGTAGGGTATTGTATCACTTCTCTAGACACTTTGCCTCGTCGACTAGGGCAATGCCCATCTCCAATATAACCACGCAGAGTGTCAGTCTATATACCTGCCAAGCGGTCACCCGCTGCCAGTTTACAGTTTGCTCGTGCAGGGGCCGGTCGCCGCAGAGCCGACTTGCGGGAATAAGTGGTGGTTCGGCGAACTGCGTCAACGGTGACGAACCATTGTATCGCCAGCAATTCCAAAGGCCAAACTTTAACGCCGGCAGCATTCCGCACTTGTTATGTTCCCCTTCAACTGCAAAGTGACCAAGTCAACGTAACACTGTGAACGGTTTTCCCAGCTCCCGGAGCAGTTCAGCATGACGGATAATTAGCGCGTGGCGGGTCAGCTTGCGTTTCATCGCTTCACCGCGCTCCTTGTAGCGCTCGTCGCTCCAGGCATCAGGCACAAAGCCGCTGTCGCACGTGGAGGCGATAATAGAGTATAGCTCACGACAGTAATCGACGTCCTTCGGGTAATTGAGGTTGTGGAACTCGGCGCGGGAGCCCTGCGCCAGCGCCTCTGCGAGGTACGACTGCTGCATTGCCTCGCGTGAGGGCAAGGAGAAGCGGCCACCATACACACGGGCAATGAGGGCGGCCTGTGACTCGGCAAGCGGGAGCGGCAGCACGTTCTTGCAGAGGGCAACAAACGCAAGCGTCGGGTCGTCGACGTAGAAAATCTGCTTGTAGAGCGGGGTAACGGCCGCGTCGCTGACAATGGGTATGGAGGCATCGAGAAACGGCACAGAGAAGCAGTAGCCAGTGCAAACGACTATGTGGTCCACGTGGTACAGCGTGCCCTGCGCGTGCACCTGACCGGTCTCGTAATCATACGACTCCACTAGCCCAATGTGCTGGATAAACCGCGTGTCCTCTCCAAGCTCTCGGCACGAGACAAGGATCTTTGTCGCGGCAGTGATGAGCTGGCTGGCGATGTCGGTGCCGCTCGACTTGGCTCCCACCACCAACACCACCGAGCCGCGAAACGGCTCCGCGTCGTCGTAGTCGTGGGCGTGGATGCTGAGAGGGTCGCTGGCGAGCCACTGGCTGAGCCCCGGGGTGGAAGGCACGTACGGCTTGTCAAAGTGGCCATTTGCGACCACCACGGCGTCGTAGTAGGCGGTGGTAAGCCCCTGCGCCGCAGACCCGGCCACAAGCTGCCACTCCGCGCCCCCGGAGCCCGGTCCGCCGGTCTTCTTCACGGCCACCACCTCGTGGCCGTACCGGAACACGACCTGCGGCGGCACCGTCTGGGCGTAGCCGTGCACGTACAGCAACACCTCCTGCCGCGTGGGGAAGACGAAGGTGCCCTCTGGAAACGGCACGTCCTTGTACGCCATCAACAGGGCCAGAAGATTCGTCTCCATGTGGCGGTAGATGGGCTGCTTGACGGAATCGGCGGTATCCTTGTTGTAGTTCCAGAGGCCGCCCGCGGCCGCCTGGCGCTCGTAAACGTCGACAGCAAGCCCCGCAGGCTCGAGCGCGAGCGCCTTTGCTGCCGCGAGCCCGGCAGGACCGGCGCCCACGACGGCCACGCGACGACAAGACATGGCTGCGGTTGCAGCCGGTTCCGGGAGGGGCAGCGCCATGCCCCACCATCGCACGTGCTGCGTCGCACGTGACCGACGCGTACACGCTGCACGCGTGCGGGCACAGTCTTTAGCAGCATGGAGCGCATCGCGGCGTTCCCGGACGGCAACTCGCTCCTCGCGCTCGATGCGCGCGCAGGCACGCTCGCCGTGGCCAACGCGGTGGGCATTGTGAAGATGTTTCGGCTCGCGGAGCCCGATTTGGAGCCCACCTCCATCGACGTGTGCGACAACGTCACCGCGATAGCCCGCCACCACGATGCGTTGCTCGTGGCCAACACGGCGGGGCTCTTGCAAGAGACGCGCGGCGGCGCCGATGCGGCGGCCACCGTGTTCAGCGCGGGGCACCCGTTGCGCGCGGCCGTGTACATCAACGACGGCAAGCGCGTGGTGTGCGGCGGCGACGACGCCCGCTTGGTGGTGGTGGCCGACGGCACGCTGCTGCTGGTGCCGCTCACGGCGGCGGTGTTGAGTCTTGCGTACAACCCGCGCGGCGAGCTCGTGGCGGCGGCCCTCGCCAACCTGGACGTGCTCGTGTACTCTGTCGTTAACGAGGCGCCCGCGCTCGTGGAGACGCTCAAGGGCGCCATCCCGAAACACGCCAACGTGTCGACAGAGGTGGTGGACTACCACCGTGACGGCAACGAGGAGCTCGTGGCCACCGCGCCCAAGTGGTCTGCTAACGGCGAGCTCTTGCTCGTGCCCGGCCCCGACAGGGCGGTGCATGTGTACTCGCGCGGCGACTGGCAGACCACGCGCAAGTTTGCCCGCGCCGCCGACGCCGTTGTGACGGACTTTGCGTTGCTGCGCAACGGCCGCGGTCTTGCGGTGGCGTACCGTGATGGCAAGGTGGTGGTGTTCAACTTTGACACTGGCGCCGTCGTTACCGAAAAAGACGCCGACGTGGGGGACCACTTCCCCTTGAACGTTGCCTGGCACGACGACGTGGTGTACGTCAGCACCACCCTGGGCTACGTGGCCAAGCTTGCGGGCGTGGAGGAGCCGCCCGCTACCGGCCTCTTTGTGGACGAAGCGGAGGAGTCCGAGGACGAAGGCAACAACACCGACGACTTGCTCACCGCCGTCAATGACAACCCCCGCCTCCACAACGAGGACTCCATGATCATCGATGAGGGCGACGACAGTGACTACTACAACCGCCCGGTGGACGCGCTCTTTGAGGAGAGGCGACGCAAAAAACACCGCCCCAACGGCGACGCGAACGGCGCAGTGCGGCCGCTGGTGCGCGTTGCGGGCAGCATACAGCCCTACTCGCCCGGCTCCACGCCGTGGATCAAGAACACCAACAGACGGTACTTGAGTATGAACTCGGTTGGATACGTGTGGACGGTCAAGTCAGAGAACGAGAGCCTGCAGAGCATCACGGTGTCTTTCTTCGACCGCAGCATTAACAAGGACTACCACTTTGTTGACGAAAACGAGTACGATCTTGGCTCAATCAATGACAAGGGTGTCGTGCTCGCCAACTCGGGTCATAGCGAGGCGGGCCGGCCCAAAAAGCGCGGCGGCCGGATCTACTACCGCCACCACGA
The DNA here is from genome assembly GCA_030674335.1 of [Candida] ascalaphidarum. NCBI lineage: Eukaryota > Fungi > Ascomycota > Pichiomycetes > Serinales > Debaryomycetaceae > [Candida] ascalaphidarum. The sequence continues at coordinate 238,010 of JAKTYC010000003.1, forward strand.
GTCGACAAACGATGCGTGGGAAAGGACGGTGCCGTTGGCAAGGGACGAGTTCATCACCAGCGTATGCGTGTCCACTAGCAACCCGCACGGCGACTATAGTATAATCGTGGGGACCAGCTTGGGATACCTCCGTTTCTTTAACTTGCATGGGCTTTGCATCAATATCATCAAGGTCAGCCCAGTGGTGGCCCTCATATCCTCCAGCACATCCATACTTTTCCTCATCGCATACAATGCCGGTGTTCACACTTATTCCATCATCGACATAAACGACGACTACAAGTTCGTGCAGCAAGATGCCATGATGCCGTTAACGTCGAATGTTCTGCTGCCATTAATTAAGGGGCTCTTCTTCAACGAGCACGACGACCCCTGTGTGGTGGGCGGTCACGACGATACCCTTTTAATACTCTCGGGATGGAGAGACAACAGGAACGCGCGGTGGGTGCCCGTGATGAACTGCATCGACGCCGTCACCGACCACGGCAAGACCGAGAGCAAAAAGAACTGGCGGTGCTGGCCGTTGGGGTTGTACGGCGATAGTCTCAACTGCTTGGTGTTGAAGAGCGGCAGCCACTACCCCGACTTCCCGTTGGCGTTGCCCATCGAATTGACGATCCGCGTGCCGGTGCAGCACGGATCGGAGGTATCGCTCGAGGAGGAAGAGGACCCCGAGGAGAACTTCTTGCGGGCGTCCACCATGGGCCGGCTCGTGAGCCACACGCTCAACGACGACGACTACGAGGAAAACAAGAACGAGCTCATGGAGCGGCTCGAGGGCTACAGCATGATGTTCGACAAGTCGCTCTTGAAGCTCTTTGCTGCTGCGTGCCAGGAGGCCAAGTTGCCGCGGGCGTACAGCGTGGTGCGGTTGCTTAAGAACGACAAGGCGCTTGGTGCCGCGGTGAAGATCAGCGAGCGGTTCGAGCTCTTGACGTTGGCGGCGCGCATCGGCAAGCTACGCGAGGAGCTCGTGTCGTTGGACGAGGAGGAGTGATGGGGGCGTACGATTCTGGATACACAGATATAATACATATGTACAGTGGGGCCGCAGGAGCTAGAATTGCTTCTTGACGTAGTGGTACACCAACGGAGTCACCCACAAGGCGGTGGCGATGATGCCGGCCATCTTCAAGGTGTCGTGGGCGTACTTCTCCTGCACTTTCTTTTGCTCCTCGCTGGGCTGTCCTGGGCCGCCAAACATGATGCTAGTAAAGAAACATCGCCGGCTCGCGCCTGCAAATTTGAATCGCCCATATGCAGGGACTCGGTCTGGGAAGAGGCAGCCGCGGTCGCACTTCTTCCTTACCGGCCCGGACCCCGCCCTTACCTTACCAGTGACTTACCCCCACGCAGCCATGACGTCGGTGAAGCCGTTCCAGATGGAAGACTTGTTTGAGCTCAATCCCGTCAACCTCGACCCGCTCACCGAGAACTACCTGATGGACTTTTACCTGGAGTACCTCGTGCGGTGGCCGCTGCTCTTCTTCAAGTCCGTTGAGCCCTGCGGCGGACGGTTCGGCCAGCCGTACGAGATCCTGGGGTACATGATGGGCAAGGCAGAGGGCCAGTTGGCGCGAAAGGAGTGGCACACGCACATCACCGCCGTCACCATCAACAACCACTACCGCCGCATCGGCTTGGCGCTGGACTTGATTCTCTACCTCGAGCGGCTCACGGCGGGGGACCCGTACAACACGTGGTTCGTGGACTTGTTTGTGCGGGTGACCAACACGTTGGCGCAGCAGCTTTACGAGAAGCTCGGCTACTCGGTGTACCGCCGTGTGGTGGGCTACTACGGCCGCGAGCTCCCGCACGACCGCAACAAGGTGGACGACGCTATAGACGGCTTCGACATGCGCAAGGCGCTTCCTGCCGACAAGAAGCGCGAGACGGTGCGTTCGAACGGCCACCAGGTGCGTGTTCTTCCTCAAGAGGTGGTGTTTTAAGACCACCACCGCCAACCGCCAGCAGCACTGCCACCTCGCTCTCGCAGACAGCTGTCCCAGCCCACGCCCGCCAGTGGCCTTCTCCAGCCTCGACAGTAGCCGTCCAGGGTCCATTTACATACAGGACAATGGAGCCCGTCCATTGGCCTCACCTACCACGCCTCCCGTTTGAGTCTCCTGTTTCACTGCCCGCGTCAGTACTCTTCCCGGCCGAAAGACCAGCACCTCGGCCGAGCCCAGTCCCCGCTGAGGGCCCGCTGCTGACTCACAGTGAGTCGTGCCGTAACCGCCTATCACCTTTGCTCAGTTGGTCAGCCAACTTCGTGTGCAGCACTACTCCGTTCTTTCCTCCATGCCGCTCCGAGCTCGCCATCTACGCGAAGAAGCGCTCTCAAACGGGTCCAGCCGCCTGGCCTCGCGCATCAGGACTCCCAATCCTGACGGCGAGGAGAATGGCGCCTTGGACGTCAACTTTGCCAACTTGGAGGAGTTGTTGACCTCCCGGCTCGAAAACCTCCAGCGGTTGCTTGAGCAGGACGACAATGACTTCAAGCAGCGCAATGCGGAAAATTTGAACAAGGCGCGCATCACCTCCAGCCAGACGTCCATCAATGACATCATCTACTCCTTGTCTCAGCCCCGCACGGAGGTAAGCTCACAGTCCCGCGAGATCCTCTTGGCCCAGCTCTACCGCTTGGCCGTGTCGAAGCTGCTTGTTGTATCCAACGAGGAGAATGTGGGCACCAAAAATTTTGTCAGCGACGACAAGGTAGGCGAGTTGCTCTACATATTGACCAGCGGCAACTATCGTTCAGCCACGGAGTTCTCGCTCTTGTTTCGCTCCAGCATCGCCTTGCTTGCCAGCGACGTGGACGAGTTTGGCGGCCTCATCACCAGCGACTTTTTGAACTCATTGAAGCTCCTTGTGCTGGAGCCGGCCACAAGCTACATCACATACGAGAACAAATCGAGCGTCATCACCGGCTTGGTAGGCCTCTTACTTGTGATGCACAATGGCTCGTCCAGTTACGGCCTCGAGGAGTACATCACCTGGCTCTTGGAGATGAGCGAGGGCTTCGCCCACAGCTCCACCACCTCGAGAGAGAACTTGGAGAATGGCGACCGCGAGTACTCCACCTTCATTACAGAACGGGATGGAGACAAGAAAATCGTCGAGGAGTTGATCCAGCAACAGAACTCCGAGGCCGCCATGGCCATTGCCGGGTTCCACGGAGTGGGATGCCTTTTGACATTGCTCCCGCGCGGTGATTACTTGAACGAGCTCATCTCCAACACTGTGATACCCAAGTCGCTAGAGTTCTTTGACAATGACGAAGATTTGGAGATTGCAAAAGGTGTGGGGCGTGTAATTGCCCTCTGCTACGAAATCTATACCTACGACGATGACGATGACGCGAACGACGATGACGATGAAGAGTACAACTACAATGCACCATACTACGAGCAGGAGATGCTCCTTTCAACGACAGACCGGCTCAGCAAAATCAGCAGCAGAAGCGTCAGCAAAAAGGAAAAGAAGGAGATCCATTCGATATTCAGGGACATTAACCAAACCATCAGTGTATACACCAACGCCACCAAGAGGCGAGAGGTGTACAAAAAGTCCTTGGAAGGATTGGAAATCAAAAACTCCATCATTGACTCGACCTATATCAAGCTATCAAAGAGTCGGTCTCTTGCCATCAATAGTTGGTTTCTCTACATGCGTTTAATCCACTTGAAGTTCATTTTCGGATTTGGCGTACACAACCAATTGGTATCCAACTACGATATCAAGGATATACTAAAAGAGCCTACCACCACATACGAGGATCGTTATGGTGCTCATGATTACGACGATGACCACGATATCCCTCACGAAGTACTTGGCGAAAAGCACATGCAAGACGACAAGAGGAGGACCACCAAGCTAAGGAAAGCACGCGTGAATAAATTGACGGAGGAGATGGATGAATTGGAGCTACGGTGAGTCATCTCGTTCCATTCATATTATTTATATAGAGGTGATTCTGGACTGATTTGCTGTCATGTCAAAGTTTTCTGATTTGAGGGAACCTAGTATCATTTCCGAATCGTACACCAACTCAGGATCAAAGTCTGCCACCGCCTTGATATCGCCAGGCTTGAAGGTGAACATCCGCTTTGTTGTCACCTCATATAGCTTATAATCAAAATCATTGTACCATCCACCATAGAGCGTCTCACAGTAACCCTTGAACCATTTAATGTGATGTATCCATATGTTGCTGGTCGCGTCAATGAAAAAGCTGCAGCAGCAGTACATGGCAGCTATTGTGTTGAGAATCCTCAAGGCGCAGAGATTTTCCTTTCTCAACAAAACCTCAAAGTCGTCTCCGCACATTACCAAGCACTTGAACAAAGGAATTGGGATGTTAAATTCTTGTACTTTGTAAAGACAGCTATCGAACACCTCCACCACAGCAAGTAGCGTGCCCAACTCATCAGACGCGGCTTCATCAAACATCAAAGTGGAGTAGAATTCTTTGATCTGGTTCGATAACTTCGTGGTGATAGGGAACACTGTGGGGACATCCTTCTTTGTAAAGCCCTCGAACTGGCTGTAGAACCCAGAAAAGTCGGACACCATCAAACTGGGATATGCCATGTGGAATGTGCGCTGGAGGCCGCGGCTGACGGCGACCATGTCAAAGGTGCTGTTTTCCTCTATATTATCCGATTTGGTTTCGCCCTGGTTTGGTTTGAACAAGGGGATATTGCTGTTGGGGTGTAAGCCGAGGAAGACGTAGATGAGCGTGCCCGAAGCCACCAATTCTTTCGCCGAGTGTTCATCGAGAATGACCTTGAGCGGGCCAAAGTCCATCACGGCCTTGTCGTACGCCTCTTTGGACTGACGGAGGGCCTGCAAGTAGTACATGGTGGTGTTCATGTAGAGGTTGGTGGCGGCCTCGAGGCCGAGGGTGAGCTTGGCCAGCCGCCTCAACGTCGCCCAGCCAACACATATGGATGGCACGTCGCGCTGGTTGTTGAGCTTGTGGATCAAGTCGGTGTCGCTGAGGGACCACAACTGCAACGAGCTGAACAGGAAGATGGCGTTGCGCACGAGCCCGGACGACGAGAAAAGGTTGGGCACCAGGTCCCCCCACACCACCTCAAGGTGCGGTGCCCCAAACGTGAGCATGGAGTGGCAGTGTACGTGGAAGAAGTTGAGGAGCCGAAGCTCGAACCGCGTGAGGTTGAGGAACCGCGCGACGGAGTTGATGCTCTGCACCCAGAGCGCCTGCGGCTGGGTGTACGTGCAGTCGTCGCCGTCGATCTTCCGCACCAACAGAAGTTCGTCTCCGTCAGTCGGCGTGGAGAGCTCCAGCTGCGACGCCAGGTCGGTGTCGCCGTCGCTTCCCGTTCCCGTCGCGGCCGCCGGGGCTGCGGCCGACACCGCTGCGGGCGCCACCGCCGCGTTGCGCAGCCCAGCCGGCCGGGCGCGCTTTCTGGAGCGGGCAGGCGCCGGATATACGCAATCGGTGCCTCGATGGGAGCAGTATTCGCACTGGGGCCTGCGTTCATCGCACTGCGGTGTTAGCGTCCTTTGTAAAAATGGCCTCGCGACAAACATACCTTGATTTTGAGCTTCTTGCAGCGCAAACAGCCCGCCCGCGAGCGGCGAATGGGCCGCGAACGCTCGCCCGATGCGGTCATGGATGCGTGGCTAAAGAAGAGATGTGATGGCAATGCGGGTGTCCTGTGCACAGTGTTGGATTGTGTGCACGCCAAACTTCGGCTCTGCCGCCAGGATGCTAGCCAGGGCTGGCGGGTGTCTGGTGATGGTTACGGAGAAATGCCTAAACTGGCAATGTGCGTGTTAAAACAGCCCGGCGTTGTGCGCAGGGGTCCAGTTGCGTACGAGAAAGCGCTCCTCAAGCTGCGAACACGCTGGTAAGTGCAGTAGTACGGCTGCAGAAGCGGGCGTCGGCTGGGGACGGGCAACGAGATGCCGTACGGCAGTAGTTCTACATTTATACGTCCTGTGACGCCCGCTGCTGTAATCGTGCGGCGTGCAGCCGACTCGCGCGGCTTGCGCCACGACATGATAAGCCTCACGGAACTAGTCCCCACCCAAAATAGGCAGCCGCGCTTCGCGAATGCGCCAGGACCAGCCTACTATATGCACGCAACCATCTCTGTCGCGCTTACATAATCGTCACCGCAGCGTTGCGCCGGCTGACCGCCCAGTCTTCGTATCACAGGCGAGGCGGCCGGCCACCGTAGTTGTTGTAGGCTATTCAGGATCTGTGCTCTCGTGACCCCGGTGAAATACGCTTTAGTGTACAAAAGTTTGCTGTCTGGCAACTTTATACTTGTGCTGCTGCGCCAAAACTTCCTTCGTCACCTCTCCTGCCTGGCACGGCAAAATCTCGCTGTCGTACACCATTACTGGCCGTATAACGATCCACAGCGCATGGCCCTCGTCTCGGCCAGTAAAGACTGGGTGATTGTGCTTCATGTCCAAACCGGCTGCCATGCAGTGCTCCTAGTAGTCAATGCCTGCTTTGTGTATACGAGGCAGAGAGAGAGTTAGGGGATCTCAAAGAGGGAAAGAAGTCCATTTTCTTGTTCCTCTTCAATGCAGCCAACATTGTAGCGGCCGAGAGCGGGGTGGCGTATGCCCACTCGAAGCAAAAGTATGCCTTTTACTACCTAAGTGACTGTTTTGCCTCGGTGGCTCTCGGCAGCTTGAGAGGGTGTCTAGCAAAGAATTTTGAATTCGTAAGAAAGAGCCTGAGGGCTATGGGCCGTGACGTTCCAAGTTAAGTCCCAATTCGTGTCATACAGCTCCTCTTCCTCGCAGGCATTGCATTGACAGTGGTGGGCAAGGTCGTATGGATCTGGATCGTGGATTACGCCAGTATTCCGTACGATGTTATCAAAGCTGGCTCATATGTGTTTTTGGTTGCACTGCTCGCCGTGCTCTTTGAGATGGTACACATCAACTTCAAGAATCCATCCTACAAGTACTCGTTGTCGTTAATGGCATTTGCTGCAACTGCCTTGCTGATTAGCATTGTTGCAAGCATTGGGAGCCGGGAAGTCGTGGCTTAGGCGTTCAGGTTCAAGGATGGGTCTGGTTGTAGCCTCTCCTAGACAATTGAGTATATTTGTCAATGTACGCGATAACCTAAAAAGCAGTAGTCTGCAAAATCGCGCACGAGAGCGGCGGCATATCGCCCAGCACCATCTTGAAAAGCCGCTCGTCCATGGGGAAGCGCCAGCCCCCAAATTTTTCCTTGTTAAACGCCGCCCACCAGTGGGCAAAATCCATCCACACGTTTACAGTTTTGTTAGCCGATATTTGAAACAGACAGCAGAACACGGCGTAGATGTACAAGAGTCTGAGGGCAAAGTAGCTTCGGGAGCGTAGGAGCAACTCGTACTCGTCATTGGTAACCAAAAGCCACCGATACACAAAGACGAAATGCTGCTCTTTGGCGGCCAAATAAAAGCAAGTGTCCTGGAGGAGAATCATTTCTCGCAACGCGGGCACCTGCTCCACCGATGGGAGGCTCCGAAAGTCCTCGAACAAGTCGGCGGTGATTCTGCATGTGAGCGGTTCGGGGGTGACAAACGCTCGCTCGTCGTAGCAGTGGAAACTGTGGCGGGCTAGTACGCCGCGGGACATGTCGATGCCGTGTCGTATGCCGTGAGCGATGCTGACGATATCGCCGGTGCCGTTGTCAGAGTAGAGAGGAAGTAGCCGGTACAGCTGGAAGCAAAGATAGGCAAAGATGAGCAAGCCGGTGGTGACCACAGACGCGGCGTCGGTGTAGCTGTCGAAGTTGGCGCGGCGGATGAGGGCGACGGTGCTGCGCAACGCCGAGGAAAAGTACGCCGACTCGCACGGAAGCTGGGGCAGGGGCTCCGTGCCCGGCCCCCCTACGGAGGCGCCAGGAAGAGAGGCGCGGCAGGTGATAGAGGTGAACAGGAAGATGGCGTCCCGCATGGGCTGCGACACGTTGAACACGCGGGGTATCTTCACCCGCCAGGTGTGCTCCTCGGGTCCGTTGGCGGCATGCACAAAGAGGGGCACGCACATGCGGTCAAAGAAGCGCAAGAGGCCGTACTCAAACGGCACGACGCCAAGTGCACGCGCGGCCGCGGCTGTGCCGGCGAATACCAGCGGATCCTTCCACCACCCACAGCGAAACGACTCCACCGCCGTCTCTGCGTCCCGCGTGCCTGTTCTGGCGACGTCCCGGGCCTCTGCGGGGAGGCGCCGTCGCTTCTCGCACGGCGCAACCACCTCTTCGCCGGGGCTCGCCTGGCCATCGTCGGGGGCCTTGGCGTGCGCACCCCGGCCGCTGGCCTGAGACCGCTTTTTGCGAGTCTGGGGGTACACGCAGTGGCGGCTGCGGGCAGCACAGTATTCGCAGCGCGGCTCGGCTCTGTTACACTCGGTTAGTGGCTAAGGAGGGGAGGCGCTGGCAAACGCCGCAGACGGCGCGGACATACCTTGATTCGTAGTCGCCGACAGCTGGTGCATGACATGCGGGCAACCATGCTTTGGTGCAGGGGGTGGGGCCTGCGGATGCTCAGAAAGAGTCACCGTGAGAGTCTGGGGAAGACTCACCCTGCAGTTACCTGCAGAACACCTGCAGGGTCCACGGCTGGAGATCGGTGCATAAACGTCTGCGCAGGTGCAGGAGGGGCAGGCAGTCCCAATCGGGTTTGATGCGGTACAGGACCGGGCTGACGGCCCCGTCCAGGCTTAACCCCTTTAGCCCAGGGGACCCAAGCCCGCGGCTGAGCAGCGGTGCCCATTGAGACATGATGCGCCGCAGACAGGATCCGCGCGGAGAGCGGCGCATGGCACCACCGCCCGTAGGCACGGAGACGGCGGAGGCAGTGCGCGGACATAAGATTTGAGGTGGCGCGGGCTCCGTGCCGCTTAGCTAAGCGGAAACGGAAAATACCGCTTGCGAATGTCATCACATGGCGGCGTATGCAGCGCCTCCGTGCGGCTTACGAATAATGCGTAAGCACACAAGGTACAGGTGGCGGATGCGGGCGGTCCATGCTTGTCCCGAGCCCAAAGTATATAAACTCGCAGGGTCCCCCAACCGTAGTCTCGATACATCTACCGGCGCATCGAATCATCTCTGCCACGAGCCCGCGAACCAGGAGTAGTCCGTACCTTACGCCGCTCCGCAACACCGTACATATATATACAAGCGCATCGACCGCCCCTCCGCACAGCAATGGGGTTTTTCACAAAGTCTAAGGTTCCAAAGGATGCCACCAAGCCCAGAAGCGATAGTGTCAGCAGCAGCGGGTCCGACCTGGCCAAGCTGGTGAAGCGGCCGTCCCGCGACGTGGTGAGCCGCTCGCACTCGCACCACCCGCGCCGCCGCTCCGCCGACGTGCCAGTGGTGCAGGTTATCCGGTTATGATTTTGCATGCTGTGCCATTGACACGGCCTACTTATTGGAGGTCCCGCGTGACGGGGCCAATTGTATAGACGCATTAATGAAGTGATGAATAGCTACCTGTAGGCTCTATTATTGGAAACAATTGCTGGCACTAAAACCGCGGCCGAAGCTTAAACCGTAATTGGACCCTGATGACTGCTTCCCCGCCGTTGCCGCCGCGTGTGGCGCAAGCACCGCTACGGGTCACGGGAAAGTCTATCATATTGTATTAGTTTCGGGTGCACTCTATAATCTACTGCACAACAAAGTGCTCGACGTCAAACTTCTCGGGCGAGATACCCATCTTGCCAATGTAGTCCTTGGCGTCGTCGCGCATCTTCTCTGTGGTCTTGCTGTCCCAGCTGTAGTGGTTCTTCATAATCTCCACCACGCCGTCCACCGCGCTCAACGCTTCTCTGGCGTTCAAGAACGCCAATCTGGTTCTTCTCGCCAAAAAGTCCACCGGGGTTCGGATGTACTCATAGTCGAGCGAGTACTTCAACTCGGCAATGGTGAAGGGCTCGTCAAACGACTGGTAGCTCAAGTTGTTCTCGCTGGAGGCAACCAAGTCCGAGGGCTCAAACGTCTTGGTGTGGGCCAACGTGATGGGCAACTTGTTGTAGTCCGACTTGGAGTACAACTCCAAGATCAATGCCGATCTCGAGCCGTAGTTGTGCGACAAGTGCTTGGCCAACTTCAACGGGATCTTGTACTCGTGAATCAATCTGGCAGAGTAGTTCTTGGTGTAATCCTCACCACCAATCAACACAAGCTGGTTGGTCTGGCACGGCTTCAAGTTCTTGTCGCTGAACTTGAACTTCTTAATCACCGTGTCCACAGTCTCCTCGGCCATCTCTCTGTAGGTGGTCCACTTACCACCGGTAATGGTGACCAAGCCAGTGTCAGACGTGTAAACCAAGTGCGATCTCACCAATCCCTGGGTAGAACCAACGGCAACGTCGTCAGGCACGTTGTCGGGGTTTCTTGCCAAGGGTCTGATACCAGACCAGGCAGAAAGAACATCTGCTCTGTTAACGGGGAAAACAATGTACTTTTGCAACTCCTTCAAAATGTCCTGGATCTCCTCCTCGGACGGCACAGGGTTGGCGGGAACCTGCTTCAACGGAGTGTCAGTGGTACCAGCCAAGACCTTACCTTGCCAGGGCAAGAAGAACATGACACGGCCATCGGAGGTGGAAGGGTCAAGCAACCCCAAGTCTCTGGGGCAGTAGTACTCGGGCAACACAACGTGCACACCACTGGAAGGAACAATCATCTTGGGAGGCTTTGCCACCTTGGGAGGCAATCCAAGCGGGTCCTTGTCCATCTCAAGAACTCTGTCAGACAAGGGACCGGTAGCGTTGACCACCGAGGTGGCCTTGATCTTGAACTCCTCGCCAGTCTCCAAGTCCTCAGCCAAAACACCAACCAACTGGTTCTGGTCGTCCTTGAGCAACTGCTTGACATTCATGTAGTTCAAGACCGTCGCGCCGTGGCGGATGGCAGTGAAGGCCAACGTCGCGTTCATTCTGGCATCATTGAAGGTACCGTCGTGGTAGACGCAGGCAGCCTTCAAGTTGGAGTCGTCCATCATGGGGGCCATGGCAGCGGTCATCTCTCTGGAGAAGATGGTGGAGTTACGCAAGTTCTGGTGGCCGGCAAACCAGTCGTACATCTTGCAGCCAAGGAAGAAGTACGGCACCTGCCACCACTTGTAGACGGGAATCATAATAGGCAACACCAGGCACAAGTGAGGAGCGGTGCGCAACATGTTGCCTCTCTCGTTCAAGGCCTCAATGACCAAGTCAAGCTGGGCCTTGGAGAGCTGGAAAATGGCCTTTTCCAAGTACCGCACACCACCGTGCGCCATCTTGGTCGACTTGGACGACGTGCCGGAGCCAAAGTCGTTCTTTTCGAGCAACAAGGTGTTGAGGCCACGCGTCTGGGCATCCAACGCGGTACCAGTGCCGGTGGCACCACCACCAATGATGATGACGTCGAACTTGTCGGTGGTTCTGACATTTTTCAAGAGATCATCTCTGGTGGGCGGAGTGGGCAACAGCTTGGTCAAGGGCTTGTAGGAACGCTGCGGCTCGGGCACCTTGGGCGAGCGGATAAAGTCAAGGTAGATGACAGTGCCGCCCACCGCGGCGGTGGAGGCCGCGGCAAACTTGAAGAGCTTGGTGTGAACAAAGCGAGACATGGTCGAATCGGCGGGCCGGGCGAATGGAATGCGCGATGAGGTGAAAATAAACGCTTGCGGTGATCACAACTCTCTCAACGAGCCGGACGTGGACAGACGCAGTTTTATATACACGGGGCGCCTATTCAGACACGTCGAGGCAAGGTCAGGCTTGTTTCCAACGTGGGTGCAGCGCGCTGACTAACCTGCTGGGGTGAGGAAAAGTGCGCACAGGGAAGACTGTGAGTAGCCAGGCCGGGGAAGGAAATCTGTTGGCAAGAACAAAAGACTGTCAGACGGGCTGGGCTGGCGCAGATACACGGCTGGAAAAAATGGCGGCTGGAGAAGCTGGAACACAGCCTAATTTATACCGACGTCTGTGTGCTGGGCACGACGGGACGTGGACACTGGAATTTTTTTTTTGACAGCGGGGCAGATTGCGCCGGGAGCGGGGCAAGCAAGCGCGCCGTTTTCGCGGTCCACAGGGCTCTACAACAAGGCACAAGCCACGTTTGCAAGGGCAGCACGCTGGCGATGGGCGGTGGGCTCCAGGCACCACCCGGCCGTTGGACCGAGCACTTCCGAGGTTCCAACGGCCACCTATGTGCAGTCGCGACGGACTGACTTTCAGCACAGCAAGTGTTGCTGTACTTGTGGGCCCGAGCAGCCAATATGACGAACGTGTGCTTGCGCACGCACAACGCTTATCGTCCACTTGGCAGCGCCCGCGTGTCGCTTCCGGCGGAACCAGTGCCGTTTTCAGAGACAATAAGGGTCCCTTTCATGGCATGAAACCAAAAATATTTTCTGCCAGTCCAATAAGCTGCAGCGAACCCTGCCTACGTACAGGCCACACGCTGGGCCGGGTCACGAATCATGTCGCCAGCGCGCGCCAAGGCGACCCGTGCGGCGCCGTGACCCTGAAAGGGTGCACCCGTTCGCGTGCCGCTTCCGCTGCTGCGCTGCATGTGGCGCGCCACGGCGACGGCTCGTGTACCATCTGCGCGCGTTTTAGTCACCGAAACCTTAACCGGAGCTCCTGCCGCACTTGCCCGGTAGCGGCCCCCGGCATCGTGGCACGTGCCACTGATCACGTGCTGATCCTTGGCTTCCACGCGGCCTCCGTGCACATGCCGCTACAGCATGAGCGATTCCGACCGGCAGGACGCCCTCGCCACTTTCAGTGCTGTCGTCGACATTGGCGAGGAGCACGCGGGCAATGCGGAGAGGCTTTTGCAGCGACACAATTGGGACGTGAACGCCGCCGTGCTCGCGTACCTCGAGTCGCAGTTTGCCTCGCTCGACGAGCCCGAGGTGCCCGCTGACCTCCCTGGCTTTGAGCGCATCGACTCGTCCGCCACGCTGGCGGTGAGCGACGACGCGGAAGTGCACGCGGACGGCGAGCTCCGGCACCGGCACACGTCGTTCTCGTACGCCAACTTGGCCTCCTCGTTCGAGCTCCAGGACCTCATCCCCCGCCTTCCCAAGGCCCCGCGCATCTCCAGCAATTGGCAGATGGAGATCGGCATCCACCGCAGTCTTGCCGACACCCGCAGTCTGCGCGACGGCCCGTACAAGCGGGTGTTGAGCGCGCTCTGGTTCGTGCTCTTGCTCGTGCCGCGCACCTTCTTCAACTTGCTCTTGGGCTTGTTCCGGATCCGTGCCACCGGCGGCAACTACTTTCCCGCGTCGTTCGACTTTGACAACTTGCGCACGCGGCGGCGGCTTCTCGCCCAGCTCAGCCGTCCTGACGGGGCCACCGCCGAGCCCGCCGACGAGAAGGCCGACGAAAAGACTGCGGACACGGCTGAATGGGGGTACGACATCCACGAGGAGAACTTCAACGACTTGCACAGCCGAGCCCAGAGCGACTACCACTGGCTCGTGGTGGTGCTCACCAACAACAACAGCGCCAGCTTGGAGTTTGTGCGCCGCCTCCTCCGCCACGAGGTGTTCCGGCAGCAGTTTGATGCCAAGGACGGCGACGCCAAGGACGCGCTCTTGTACGTTGCCAATGTGGACTCGAACCTCGAGGCGTACGAGGTGGGCCGCGCCTACAAGACGAAGCGCCTTCCCTACGTGATGTTGTGCGGGAACGTGTCCAACCACCCCGCGGTGATGGCGTCCATGTCCATTGTGTACAAGACTAACGTCGCCGAGGACTTTATTGCCGAGGACAAGGTCGACTTCACCGCGGGTAAAGTCGCAGACAACCTTGCCCAGCTCACGGGCAGGTACAACGCCCAGCTTGTGGCTGCGCGGTTCGACAAGCAGGAGATGGAGCTTTCGCGTGCGTTGAAACAGCAGCAGGACGATGCCTACATCAAGTCGTTGGAGGCGGACAGGCTCAAGAAGCAGGAAAGAGAGAGACAGCAGCAGGAGCAAGAGTCCTTAGAGAGGGCAAAGAGGCGCCGGCGCGACTTTTTGTTGCATCTCATCAAGAGCAAGTGGTTCGAGACGGCGAACGTCGATGGCTCCATCAAGGTGTCGATCAAGCTTCCGGACGGTAAGCGCATTATAGACCTGCTTTCGCCAGCGTTGACGATGGAGCACCTCTACTTGTACGTGCAGCTCAAGCTCTTTGTGGGAGAGCTCGTGGCGGCCGCCGACAATGACTTTGAGGACGAGAACGACGTTTCCCAGCACGTGAACAGCCTCGAGCTTGCCGACGTGATATCGGTGGAGCAATACTTGCAAGAGTACGAGTTTGGGTTTGAGATATTCCAGCCGTTCCCCCGGAAGGTGTTTGAGCCTACGGGCGACGAGCTCTCGGCCCACTTGCGGTCCGGCGCCAGCTTGCTTGTCGAGCACACGGAGGCGTCCGACAGCGACGAGGAGTAGCATGCATAGCATAGCATACCACTGCGCTCGCGGCAGTGGTAAAGGATGGGTAAAAGCACGATTCACGACAAGCGTACCTAAGGCACACTAGTAGCAGTCTACGGGCACCCAATGGGTGCCAAATGGGCGCAAAATTGAAAAAAAGCGGTGCGTGCGAACGCAAACTTGGTGAGCACAGGAGTTTCTACGATGCTAACGGCATCTTCCGCCGGACCACCGTCTCCGAACCACCATCTCCGGACCATTGCTCTACACGGCAGACCACCTGCAGTACCAGCTACTAGTACGACCTGCATCTGGTTCCGCACCTGCAGCCTCGTCCAGGTCCCTGGGACCCTCTCACGGGCCCAGCTACCGGAAGACGACGGCGGAAAATGGCCACACCCCGCAGAATCGCCCGCGCCAAAAGGCGCTCCCTGTCGCCGCCGGCTTCAGGATCGCACTGCCCGGCGAGTTAAGGTTTCGCAAAAGAACGCAGCGCCAGATCTGGGGAAATTGGTACACGCACGAATACCAAGAATATGCTGAGGGGAGTGTTGCCAGGCGGTGTCATTTCACGACCCAGACGGCGCTCCTTTTCGTCTCTTTCTTTCGATTTTCGTGGGGCACGCACTGCTGGCCCTTTTCGCGACACACACTCGGCATCTTCCCCCTCCGTGCTCCCCAGCCGCTGGTCGCCGTCCGACACCCGACACCAGCGCACCACCACAAGTAGGCTCCGCTAGCGAGCCCCGGCCATTGTCACACGCAGACAAGACACCCCACACGACAGCATCATGGCGTCGCGGCAGTCGCGGTTGGAGGCCGAGAAGCTCGCCATCATCCAGAAGTCGATCCTGCGGGGCCGCAGTACGTCGCCGACGGGGCGCCTGAACAGCCGCCTGCTGCTGGCGCTGCGGGACGACTTGAACAACAAGGAGCTCAAGTGGCTGATCATTAACCACGACCCGAGCGAGCGGCTCACGGGCGAGCAGGTTGACGACGAGGTGTCCGAGGAGGAGCACATCTCCGACGACGACGACAACGAGAAGTTCCAGTACGACGACACGGGCAACATCTTGCCCAACTACGCGTGCAACGATGAGAAGATCAACGAGATCTCCAACATTCTTGAGACGTCCAACTTGAACGAGCGCAGCACCATCAAGAAGCTCGAGGAGCTCACTGCGAACGAGCGCGCCTTCGCCAACGCCCGCAAGTCGGGCTACGACATCGACGAGGAGGCGCTCAAGAAGCTCATCAGCGAGAAGAACAGTCTCACCGGCACCGAGCAGTTGGACCTAGACAAGACCGACCAGGACGCCGCCGCGCGCAAGCAGAAGCTCGAGGACTACGCGTCGTACCGCCGCAAGATCATCGAGCACGAGCGCGAGCAGCGCCGTCAGGCCGCAGGCGGGGACAAGCTGCCCCTCAAGTCGCCCGAGCTTGGTCCCGAGGACAAGGACTTTATGGTGCCGTACACCTCCGCCATCGAGGACAAGATCGACTCTGAGTTTGCCTCCCGCTTGAACGAGACCATCCAGGAGGGCAAGATCGACTCCAACATGAGCCACCTGCGAGTCATCCAGACCATCACCAGAGGCAACTTCTTCCAGCTCATAAACCCCAAGGTTAAGCCCAAGATGTTCTTACTCTGCATGGACTTCTCCCCCGAATCCATCTTTGCGTTGGAGTGGGCCCTCGGCACGGTGTTTGTCGACGGCTCGGTGTTGTTCATTGTGTGTGTTATCGAGGAAAATGACCAGAACCACCACCTCAAGGGCAACTCCGCCAATGAGAGCGCCCGCGAGCAGCAGCGGCTCAACATGCTCCACAAGGCCAAGCAGCAGGTGTTGAACTTGCTCAAGTTGACCAAGTTGCAGATCCACATTGTCATTGAGATCATCCACCACCCCATCCCGAGACACTTGATCTTGGAGTTCATTGACAACTTGCAGCCCACGTTGGTCATTGTCGGATCCAAGGGCCAGTCTGCGATCAAGGGCGTGTTGTTGGGTTCGCTATCCAACTACTTGGTTACCAAGCTGTCGGTGCCGGTCATGGTGGTGAGGGAAAAGTTGAAGAAGATCAACAGGTTTAAGTCAGGATCTTCTGTGTTCTCCAACAACATCAAGCCCTTGACGTTGTCCGAGGCAAGAGTCGACTGACACCGCGTGTCGTTTCATGTTACAGTTCATCAAATAATTCTAAATTGTTCTATACCATCTCGTTCCCATACCGTAGCTTGTCGTGATCTTCGTCATATGTACAATTCCGTGAAGGATCGTTTGCCCTTGAAGTGGCTTCCGCAATCCGTGGCAGGGCACTTGGCCGGCTGGAAGATTAGCGGGTTTTCGATCGTCATGGACTTGTTGACCTTGCGCCGTGGGGCGCGAAGCCCGATATTCTTCACGCAGCGCCCGCAGTAGACATGGCCGCACTTGGACGTGAACACCCGCTTGCTCAAGTCCCGGTCGGCGTCGGTGAGCTGCTTGAAGCAGAACCACGGCGCCTGCACGCGATACTGCTTGGCGTAGCGCTCGTAGTCGGCGTTGTAGCGCGCGTCGCAGTGGAAGTCGGCGGGAATGCCCTCGCCGAGGGTCACGTTGCAGAGCTCGCAGCACAAGTTGAGGCTGGGGGCGATGCTGTTGATATAGCCAAACGCCTCCTTCTGCAGTACCTCCTGCTTGTCGCGGAGCACCTTTTGGTTGTAGAGCTTTTCGTTTTCCATGCGCTGGTTGAGCGTCTGCTCGTTGTCGCGCTCGATGCGGGCCATGATAGACCTCTCGATGGCGTCGGTATTGGCGGCATCGCTCTGGCCCTCGGTGAGGCCGAGCACGTCGAAGATGTAGTTGAAGAACTGGATGTTGCGGTTGCCGCGGCTGCGGAGCCGCGTGGACGGCGGTGCGTCGCCCTCGCTCGGGGTGCTGGTGCCGAATCCAAACTCAGACACCACGCGGCCCATCAGCTCGGGGTCCTGGAACACCGCGGTGGGGTCGTCGTGGGGGCCGCCGTGCATGCGCCGAAGCAACCCGTGGCGGTAGTCCAAGTTGTCGAAACTCACGTACGGCGTCGGTAGCTGCCGCAGGAGCGGCGGCGGCATCTGGCGAATCGGCCGCGCCGCCGGCCGCTCGTCAACAATCTGCAAGTCGTCGTCGTCGCCGTCCAGCCGTCGCCACGTGCGCCGGCCCTGCTGGTCGTCGCTGTGCCTTCGTATGCGCGACATACGCAGGCCCGTGATCTGCACCTCGTCGTCGGCGCCGTCGCCGCTGCCGGTGCCGCAGTCGCCGGTTTCCGCGCCACCCGCGGCATCGGGCGCGGTATCCAAGCCAGAGTCGTCTGCGGTGGAGTCCGCGACAAAGAGCCGCGACGGCATCTCCACCACGCTGTCCTCGCCGTCAGAGGACACCTCTATCACCTCAGGGGTGCGGCCACGCGGCTCGTTCTTGGGCCCGCTGGCGCCAGAGCCGCCCCGCTGGTCCCACACCGAGCTCATTGTGGCGTTGTCTGCTCCCCCGTGGAGCGTGTTTGTGTAGTCGCTGCTCGCCCCCAAAGAAGCCAGAGTCGCCGGTGTGTGTTTGCGCGTGGCGTGTGTGTTGCGTGCGCGGAGCTGGAGGCGGATAAAAGGCGGTGGCCCGGCTTATAAATGTTTGCGCTGGTTGCCAGCGGCGGTGCATTGCGCCCGCGGGGAGCTCACGTGACGCCATCTCCGGCTGTGTGCAGCGCAAGATCTCCACCGGCGTGAACGGGGTGGGGCGGCAGCGCCGGCGGCTGGCAGCGGCGGCACGGCTACACGGGACCACAGTCTATATGCTAATTTACACTACTTCTTCAAGCCGGATCTGACGTAGCGGCCCACCACGATACAGTGGTCTCTCTCGTACGGCTCCAAGGTCAACTGCTCCAAGGGCTTGATTCTCTCCTCGCGCAACTTCTGCACCTCTCTGGAGAACACAACCTCGGCGTCGACGGTGGAGTCGATACAGTTGGCCTTGATGGAGATGACCACGGTACCCTGGTCCTTCAAGAACAAGTGCGAGTTCAACGCAATGATACGCGCCTGGTCGGGCTGCGCCACGTCGGCAAACACAGCGTCCACCATGCCAATCAACATTCTGTACTTCTGCGGGTGACGCGCGTCGTCGATGATGGGGATCACGTTGGGTCTCTTCTTGGCCATGCCAATCAACTCTCTGCCGGGACGGTGCGAGAACTCAACGGCGTACACAGCACCCTCGGGGCCAACAACGTCGGCAACGTGCGACACAGAGGTACCGGAGGCAGCACCAAGGTACAACACCTTCTTGCCGGGCGCAATGCCCAACTCGTCGATACCACCCATGATACCGGCAGCCAACTTGGATCTAAACGGGTTCCACACTCTGTACTCAATCTTGGTGGGCACACCGCCCTCCTCCTTGGCGGGCTCCTCGACAGAGATACGCTTCTCGCCGTACACTGACTCGCCCGGCGCGATGTTTCTCGTCACCAATAAGTCCTCCTTGCCTCTGGCAATAAACACACCGGCGTGTCTGTGGGGCTCGATCACAACCTTGGCTCCGCCTCTGGCACCGCCACGGCCACCGCGAGCACCGCCACGGCCACCTCTGACACCACCACGGCCGCCTCTGGCACCACCACGGCCGCCCATGGCACCACCACGGCCACCGCGAGCACCGCCTCTACCGCCGAAAGAACCACCACGACCACCGCGGGCACCACCTCTGCCACCTCTGGCGAAACCGCCTCTACCTCTGGGAGCTCCGAATGCCATTTTGTATTTGCTGGAGTCTTTGGATGAAAAGAACTTTTCAGCCTGCGATGGGAAAATTTTTCTCTCGACTGTGTGCAGGTATCATACTTAACATGCGTCTGCTCTTCTACTATGCGTGCGCCAGTTAAAGCGTCGGGTATTGCACTTGGAAGGGTGAGAGGGGCACCCATTTTGGTGCAGATATTGTCTATGTGTATCAAGGTAGGTGTGGCTCTAATTTTGTAAATTTCTGGGGCTTGTACATGGCGGTAGGTGGAAATTTAGGTAAATTTATCCATTTTCTGAATCTAGATATCAATCCAGCTCCTCCTCCAGACATGATCTTGCTACAAAATTGCACATGACCTTTTCCACAATTACTCTCAACCTACATGAGAAGTTTGGCGAAGAAGAACCGCATGCTTGTCCTTGCATCCTCGCATTTACCGCTTCCACGCTGTCTGAGTAAGATGCCCATCGTGCGGCTCAACACACCATGCAGTCCTTAACCGCGAAATCTGGGGTTGGCACGTGACGTATGGGCTGTCACAATGCCCTGCCCCACACGCCTCCACAGCGTCGCTTATACTTCACCAACCACCCAACACGCCCCAGATCACCCGTTCTGGCTAAAAGGCATCTTTTCTCGCCCCACCCGCACCTCGTCTCGCACATGGCGCTCGGCACCTAAGCCTGCCGACATCCTAACACCCGCGGTATCTGGAGCCGTGTCGCTGGGGGACCGTTTCTTCTTCACCATGGCGCCCTCCCTGCTTCTTGCGTGGCTCGCCACGGCCAACATTTTCACCGGTGGCCTCAACTCGCTCTTTACAAAGTTCCAGGACAACCAATGTGTGCGCGACTGTGGTCCTGGCATTAACCCGCCGCAAACGTTCCAGCAGCCGGCGGTGCAGACGTTCCAGATGTTTATCGGCGAGATGCTCTGCTACGTGGGCTACTACTGGCTCTACCGGCGGCCGCTGCGCCGCGACTACACCCCGGTAGGCGAAGACGGGGGGCCGACGCACCTCTCGTTGCGGGCGCTGCTTGGGCTCGCGGCTCCAGCGTTCGCGGACTTGCTCGCCACCACGCTTCTCCACTTTGCCTTGATCTACACGCCGGTCTCGGTGTACCAGATGCTCCGCGGGCTGGGCGTGTTGTTTGTGGCGTTGATGCTGGTGGTGTTCTTGAAGCGGCGCATTGCCCCGCTCGAGTGGATCTCGTTGGTCATTGTCACCACCGGTGTGGCCATTGTCGGCCTCAGCGGCGGCTCCAGTACCGGCGGCGTGGAGAGTCTGTCGTCGCAGTTGGCGATGGGCATCGCGCTCATCGTGGCCGCATCCATGCTCCAGGCGGGCCAGTTTGTCGTCGAGGAGTACTACCTCTCCAAGCACCCAATGGCGCCCATCCAGGTGATCTACTATGAGGGCTTCTACGGCGCCGCGTGCATCCTTGCCGTCATGGTGGTGCTCAACTATGTGTTGGGCGCCATGCAGCTGCCGGAGGACTTCTCGCACTCGCCCTTCAACATCCGCCAGGCGTTTGGCGAGGCCATCGGCAACCCGGCGGTGTTGCTCTCGTCGGTGGCCATCATGGTGTCCATTGCGGCTTTCAACACCTCCGGCATCACCATCACGTCGGTGGTGTCGGCATCGTCGCGCACCACCATCGACTGCTGCCGTACCATGTTCGTGTGGGTGGTGGCGTTGGTCGCCGGCTGGGAGGAGTTCCGGGTGTTGCAGCTCGCGGGCTTTGGCGTGTTGGTGTTTGGCACCTTGTGCTTCAACGGCGTGCTCCAGCCCGAGGAGTGGGCGTGGGTGCCGGCCGGGTTGAAGCTGAAGCCCGCGCACTTGTTGGACGAATTTGAAGAGCCCATTGAGCACTTCTAGTACATAGCCCACCGGCACAGCGTAGACAGACGGCCGCTGGTCCTCGGTATGGGTCACGTGATTGTGGCACGTGACACCACCGCCGTTGCCACTTCCCGCGGAGCCCTTCTCTGTTCGCCAACAAAATGGTACGTAAACTCGAGCACTTTTGCACGGCTGGTTTTCTAACGCAGACAATGAGAGTGGTGCCTCAGGACAAGCACATCGACGAGGTCAGCAGCACGGCGTTCGGCCCCGCGGCCGAGCACGCGCCGGGCTTGCAAGACATCTTGCGCAACGGCGAGGGCCCGTTGAACATGGCCTCCAAGCTCAACAACCGCCACCCGTTGGAGCTGCGCGTGCGGGACTGGGAGCAGACGCAGCACGAGACGCGGTTGGAGCTGTACCGCCGCATTTTCGGCGCCGGCGAGCCCATCAAGCGCACGATGGAGTTGCAGATCGTCGAGGCGACCGACTTCACGCCGGCCGTCGTTGGCGGCCCCAGCAACCTCCACCGCGACATTCTCTTGGGCAAGGACACCATGTGTGACTGGGAGGACGTGTACCGCGGCGGGTTGGAGGGCGGCGACCCGGTGGCGGACTTCCACACCGAGATGGAGCGCAAGGTGGGCATCTAGGCCGCCGCTGGCTCTGGAGCTACTAATGGCCCTGTGGGCTTGAATACTAGATGATAAGGAGTTGTGTAGGACGAGGGTCGGCGTGCTGGCAGGTGTTGGTAGGTGGTGTTGAGACACGTGCTCGTGCTTGGCGAGACACGCGCCAGACTCCCGCTACGGTAGGAGAATGTCGTTCTACAGGCTGCAGCCAGTGGCCGCACCTGCCAGCCCGGGGATGCGTTGGCTGAGATGAGCTGCCAGAGACCAGCTGTGTATTGTATGCAGTCCACCTACCTCAGCAAAAGACGCCTCCTCAATGTCTGCCAAAATTGCACTGGCGCGGCTCCTGCCGCTGCCACCATCCTACTGCAGTCCCAAAGTCCCCACAGTCCCCTACTCATCCCCCACAACGGCCCCCACCGCCACCAGGCAGCGACGAGATATGTGCTTATATGCACTCCGTCGATCGCACAGGTGAAAAATTCGCCAACTTCTCGAGCCCACCTCCAGTACGCAGCAGTCGATCCCGCTTACCGACGTGATTGCATTTTTGCCCCGCCACTCGCAGCAACATACCTCCCACCTCGCACGCCGCACCCGTGCCCGTTCATACGCGTTGAGGAGCACCATCCGCTCTCGACCAGCCCCAGCATCCCCGTGATAAAACCGCCGCCACCATGTCGCAACCAGCGTGGCAACAGAGAAACGAGCCTGCCGACACGCTCGCCGCGTCGACGGACCCCGCCGCTGCCGTTGCAGCCGCCCAGATCGCCGCAGGGACCGCCCCCACTGCCCCGGCACCGTCCCACACGCCGTCCGCCAACGGCGCCACGTTGGGCTCCATTGCTCCCAATAAGGGTGCCAAGCGATACACCATGGGCGAGGTGTTTGCGGTGTGGTTCGAAAACCGCGACGAGATGCTCGTGGCCGCGCTGCAGCCCGGGCCGGGGGAGCACTACAAGTTGGCGCGGCCGCGCCAGATCTACCACTTGGAGCTTCGCCCTGAGCACCAGCTGCCGGAACCGGCAGCGGCGTCGCGTGCCGTGCCCGATCTCGCCAACACCTCGGCCGAGCATGCGCGCGCCAGCGAGTTGCTAGCGGACATGCGGCGCCTCTCCACCAACGACAGCGCACCGACCCACGGGCCACCAGGCATCACCCCGCCGGCGGTGAGCGCCCCCGCCGAGGTCGAGTGGTACTACGTGGACCCGTCGGGCAACGAGCAGGGCCCGTTCCGTGGCGAGATGATGCAGGAGTGGTTCACCGATGGGTACCTCAACCTCGACCTCCAGCTCCGCCGCAAGGAGGAGCTGTCGTTCCGCACGTTGAAGCAATTGTGTGAAATGGTCCAGAACTACGTTACCCCGTTCCGCGTGCCGCTTCCACCGGCGGTGGATCCCGCCTACACGCAGCCCCAGCAGCCTCCGTCCCAGCATCGCATATACCAGCAACAGCCCTTTTCCCAGCACGATCAAGCCCAGCCGCAGCAGCCCCAGTCGCAAGACCCGCACGCTTTCCAGGCGTCGCAGCTCCACCTGCTCCTCAATGGTCCAATGCGCATCAATTCCGGTATCTCTCAGTCCAATCTCTTTTCCTCAGACTATCCCTCCCCGCTCAATGCTCCTTCGCAGACTTCGTTCAACTCGTCCCAGTTTGGTATTGACTCCATCGGCGGTGGTTTCTCCTCCCTTGGTGGTCACCCGTTGCAGAACTACTCCAATGTACCTTCGATCTTGCAGCTGCAGCTCCAGCAACAACTGCAGCCCCAGCCAGTTTTATCCAGAACTAACAGCAGCTGGGTTATGGATCACTCGTCCTCTTTGATGGGTAGCGGTACCCCTGGTACTCCAGGCTCCGTCAACCCCGTTTTGCAACCGCTGATGGCGCAGCCGGCTCCAATGTCACCGTGGCTTACAGCTGTTCAGCAGCAGCAGCAGTCATCACGGTCGAGTTCTCCCTTCATTCCTAATGCTAATTTGTCTGTTGGTGTCGATGGGACTACTGTTAACGGTGTATCTGATGTGCCTCTTGACATCCACTCTTCTGTCGTAACAGGTATCTTGGCTGACGAAGAGGACGCAAAACCACTGCAACCCGTGGACCAGTTTGTGGCTCAGCACGTTGTCGCCCCACAAAACGATGTTTCGCTTGCTGAGCAGATCTTACCTCTGGAGCAAGAAGTCAAGACGTCGGAAGCTTTGCACGAAGCACAAGCAGAGAGTGGCCATGTGGCTACAACCTCGACTAACGAGGTTGCATCTGAGGTTGTCGCTGAACCCACTCCAACTGCAATCAAGGAAGAGTACTCTGAACCCGAAGAGCATTCTCCCGTCCAGCCAAGGTTGGCTCCATGGGCCGCTGCGCAAACAGAAAGCAAGCCAGAGTTGACATTGAAGGAGATTCAGAAATTGGAGGCTGAAAAATTGGCTAAGCAAAAGCAGATGCAAAGCGAACTCAGAGCCGAGCAGGCTAGAGCGTGGGCTACGCAGAGCGATGCGTTACCAGAGAAGCCTGCGTTGCCCAAGACTTCTAGCTGGGCGTCAAACGCTACCTCTAAGCCGCTGATTGCCACCAAGACTTTGGCTGAAATTCAGAAGGAAGAAGCTGAGCTTGCTGCCAGTAAGGCCAAGTCAGTGGCTGTGCAGAAGCAATCTTTGGCCAGCGCTTTGAGCACAGCGGCTCCGAAAGAAGACATTGCTTGGACAACTGTTGCGTCCAAAAAAGCGCCAGTTAAGAAGCCCACTACTGCTGCAGCTGTCACCAATGTTCCTTCATCTCAAGCCTCTCCTCAGTTGTTACGTCTCGTCTCGTCTAACAAACCAGCCGTTGCCTCTCTGAATGGTCAGGCATTCAGAGAAGATTTTTTGGTTTGGGCAAGATCTCAAATGACAAACTTGTATCCCTCTGTATCAAAGGAGGACTTGTTGTCGATCTTCACGACCTTGCCTGCGTCAAACGATTCTTCTCAGCTCATTGCTGAGTCCATCTACAGCTCATCAGCTACCATGGATGGCCGCCGCTTTGCTCAAGAGTTCTTGAAGAGAAGACAAAAAGTTGAGCAGCAGGCTGGTGTCGGTACTGAGGATGCTTGGGCCAGTGCAATTGTTGTCAGCGCTGACAAAATACAGTCTGTCGATGAAGATGGGTGGAGCACAACTGCCAAGTCGAAGAAGAAGAACAGAAAAAATTAATTATAAAGCTACAGAATATAACAGCATCATTTGCATCTATAACCAATCCGATATTCTTGTAAGTGCAAAAAGGGTTATTCGTTAATATCGTAAGTCGTTACTTCCTTTGAGAATTTCTGAGACTGCCTCTAGATTCTCCCGCGGAATCATGATCACGGCAGACCTCGCCATTGAAAGATAGGCTATTTCGAAGGACGCACTTTGTTCCGGATACGCAAGCATACCATTTGCGACTATGCTGGTTAAGCCGGCCACAATACCACTGGAGTCCAACGGTAAGTTGCGCAAGTCGACAGTCACTGGGATAACCGGATCTTGGGTGGAACCAATCAAATATTTAGATGTGAACTTCATGCGAGCTCTTTCGCGGGAAGAACGTGGAAGAAGTAAGGATATTTGATTGAAGCCCGTTCGAGTTATGGCAAAGTATTGAGGGGTTATGTCTGCCGCGATCGCATTGGCTGCCTTTAGTATTGTCGAGGCCACCTCAGCATATCTCGCGCCTGTCAAAAGCAAGTTAACTTTGTGATGGATGGTCGGTTTTATTAAGGACAAGTCGGTATGAAAATAACTTGTATTAACCTCCTTTGACGGTGTGTATGGCGGGCTTCCCAGCTGTATGATGGTGAACTCGCTCAGAAGTAGGTTGATCACTTTATCCTTTGCGGCAGACGGCACAAGTACTATATCGTGGAAATGACTGGAAATGAAGAAGAGAGAAATATCGCTCAAAGGGCGTGTGAGTTCGAGCACACCGGCGGTGTCGGTATCAACCGTGAGAGTGAGGAAAGAATCCAAAACCTTTGCATCGTAGTTGAGAGCCTTGCACACGCGGAGGGCATCGTCAAATAGTGAAGATACAAGATAAGAAGCACAGATGATGGTCACTTCATCGGGAGTAAATGCAATGTGAAAAAAGTCGGAATCGGCCTTCTCAGCCTGGGCCGCATCTGGGGCGGCATAAAGTCCGCCAACTGTGTTTGAGTCGCTGGCAGAGGAAGAACTGTTCACCGCAGAAAGGCTGCCACGCGATACACTGGGGCTGCTGTCTTCCATTTCAGAGTCAGGTGTGGAGTAAGGATCATCATTAGCGGCGTGCGAATGAAGAAAGGCTAGAACTGGTCCTTTGAAGAGCCAAAAGTGCTCCCTAGCCACACTTAAAATAGCAAGCCGGGTGGGGTTTAAGTGCACGGTGTTCATTGTGAAAATGCATGAATCAATTAGTCACCGTAAACGTTTGACAGAAATGCAGGGTAAAAAAATATGCCCACTTGTAGTCGGACACTGCAGCACCGATCAAGACCAGCCCAAAGAATCGCTTCCACTTCCGTGAGGGATGGACCTGGAAAAATTAATGGGGTGCAGATGTGGCAAATTTATAGATTGCCGTCGCCTCTTTTTTCTTCGGGCTACTCTGACAAATTAGAAGTACCCAACGTGCCTATATATACTAAAATTTTGTGGGGAAGCGACACCGCGACATTCGCATAATGATTCACCTGTGACTCAATGTCGCCATGCATAGATAAGGTCGCGAGCGAGAATGCCAATCTTGTAGAGACGAGCTACGGCCGCAAAATGGACCCAACTCGCACCATGATGCGATCGCAGTGCCCCCTTTTGTGGGGATGGCCCCTCTCGCTTTCACTTCTGGGGAGGCTCGTTGCAGCACACCCGAGCTGTATGCACACCGCGCGTGGACTCATGCAATCCCAGATGCGCAGAAGGGTACATGAATACATGCATCTCACAGCCGTTGTGGCCACCCTATAAAAAGAAGCAATTGTGGCCGAAAAGCTGGCTTCTCACTGCTAGACACTGTCACACGCTAGCCAGTCGGCGTTTTAACGTTTACCGACAGTATAATTATATACAGGAGTACATTGATTCCGCAGCATCGTAATGGACTACGGTAGCCTCCAGGCGCAAAGCCACAGCTACACAATATGCAAATTGTCCGAGACATAAATTGAAAAAATGATACTCCAACCACTCAATTGGTTCATGCCTTGTCTCACACTTGAGCCAAGTTCTTTTCGTAGAAAGTCTCCCATTGTTCAATCAGCGCCTTTTGTGCCTCTATGGAGCTCTCGATAAAGATTTCCACACTATTGCGGAAATCATTTATCTTTTCATATTCGAAATTGTCCATTTCGTCCCTTATGATAGCACTCATCGATTGGAACTTCTTCTCGGTAGAATCCACCCGTTGTTTGAGCTTATCAACCTCAAAAGTTAACAGATTGACTTTGTCAATGTTCTGAGGCTTTTTGCTGACTTTAGTCAAGGCAGAATCCTTCTTTGCAAGATCCTGCTTGAGCTGATGGAGATTCAGATACACCTTTGAGCGCGCCTCGAGAACGTGTTTGATACTGCTGATATTTCTCAAGTATTCCTCCACTGTGAACCCTAATGTGAGCTGATCTTGCATGTTCACTCTCTCCAAATTCTCCTTCATGAAGTGATAGACACCACTGAAAGCGAGCAAGAGGTCACTCGTAGCTTTCAGGATCTCCAAAGCCAGTAATTCGTCGATGGTGGCCGCAAGCTCGTCCGTTATGGCCACCACTTCAGCTCGCTGGGTCAGAATCAAGTCGATCGACTTGTAAAAGTTTTTCAAGCTTGTTTCTAGGTCCTCGACGTATTGCCGTTGCTCGCTGAAGTACGGATCGGGTTCGGGTACCTTATTGGACATGGAAAACAATCCCATGAATCCAGAGTTCTGGGCGGCGACTGCAGCATCGTCCGCCTCGATGTCGTCATGTATACTAGTGTTTGACACCTTCTCCCTTCCCCGGGAGTCGGCATTGAAGTCTTCGCTGGTGAGAAACATGATGAAATCGGGGTCACGGTGCAAGTGCACATTAGTGCTAATGCGGAGCAACATTTTTTCCAAGGACAAGCGCCGGTTCTCTATAAAGCTCTCGTTGAAACGGCGGATATACGTCTGCTTCAGCGGCGGGGGAGGGATAATGCGGCCCGGGTGGTTGTGCTGTAGTTGGTGATAGATCCAACGGAAGTCCTTGTATCTGCGCGACACCGTGACCAGTTCGCCAGCAGGAAACTCGGTGAAATCGGGGTTTTTGTTGCGGGTTTTGATGGAGTATTCGATGTGGGCGCTAGTCAAGTCGCTCACCTTCATGGGGTCGTCCACCACGATGTCGAGGTCAGGGGCCGCGGTGTTCTGCTGCTTGGGTGTAGGGCGCTTGGGGCTCGCAGGGTCCTTCTTCTCTGTGACGCGGCTTATGTCGTAGAGCGGAGCCTCTGCCTCCTTCCGCAACAAATCCTTGTTCTCGACGCGAGGCTCTTCGGCCACGGCGTTGTCCGGAGCGAGCCCCAACGGGCCAAGCTCCAGGTCCTGCTTTTGCTGCAAGCCCTCACGGAGGTGCCGCGCAGTGGTCTTGGGAGCGTACCTGCGCTGGAAGAGATTGCTCTTGAGCTGCTGGGCCGAGCGGCGCGGCAGCAAGGCTGCGTCGTCGGCGGGGGCGCGTACCTTCACCGGAGAGGCTTCTTCCTTGAACAAGCTCTCCAGCGGGTCCACACGCGTTGGCTCCTCAGCTGGTGCGTCGAGTTCGCTTTCTCCCGCCGTCAACAGCGAGAGGAGCTGCGATTTGAGCTCGTTGCGCTCCTCGCGGCGGAGCTCGTTCAACTGCTCTTCTTCGGCAGCAAACGCACCGTACGCCGCACTGTAAGTGCTGGGCGCGACCTCGCCAGCACCTTCCTGCGGCTGCTCCTCGCGTTCGTCGGCCCCTTCCTCGTTGTCGTCGTTTTCATCGTCGTTGTCGTCGTTGTCGTCGTCGTGGCCGCCATTGGGATCGTTGATGTTCAAGTCGGCGAAACCGCTTTCGTACGGCTGCAAATACAGCAGGCGAAGGTTGGAAAAGTCCACCTTCGGGCTGCCCTGCACGACGTCGTCCCAATGGGACGCGGTGAGGTCTTCGGGATCCATGGTGGAAGCAGCGTGCCTCCTTCCCCAGAATATATCGCGGTCCTGCACACCTCGCGGCAGTGTACAGGATGTGGAACCGGGTCTACGCGCGGGCCGTGTGTGATTTATTTCTATTCCAGGTGTCGCCGTCCGGCGCTCACGGCGCGCAGTAGCCACCGTCCACCACAAGGTCCGCGCCTGTGGTGTAGGTGGAGGCGTTGGAGGCAAAGTACAAGTAGGCGCCCACGAGCTCCTGGGTGACCCCCTCGCGGCCCATGGGCGTCAACCGCCACCACTTGGAGCGGATCTCCTCGTCAAAGTCCACAATGTCCGTCAGGATGTAGCCGGGCGAGATGGTGTTGACACGGGCAAAGTGCGCCCACTCCACGGCCAAGGACCGCGACAAGTGGAGCACCGCCGCCTTGGCTGCGTTGTACGGCGCTTGCACGTTGGGCACGTTCACAATGTGCCCCGACATGGACGCGGTGATGATGAGTGAGCCGGAGCCCTTCTTGCGGAAGATGCGGCCCACCGTCTTGGCGCAGTAGTACACGCCGCTGACGTCCAAGTCGATGATCTTGTGCCACGAGTCCCAGCCCTCGACGTCGAGCGTGTCGCCATCCACCCACGGCACGCCCGCGTTGGCCACAAACACGTCGATGGTGCCAAAGTCCTTCTCCTGCTGCAAGA
Source organism: [Candida] ascalaphidarum (assembly GCA_030674335.1). NCBI lineage: Eukaryota > Fungi > Ascomycota > Pichiomycetes > Serinales > Debaryomycetaceae > [Candida] ascalaphidarum. The sequence goes on from JAKTYC010000003.1 coordinate 267,468, forward strand.
TCGTGCGCTCCACGTCGTCGGCGTTGCCCACGTTGCACTTGTACGCCTTGCACCGCACGCCGTACTTCTTGGCGAGCTCCTCCGCCTTGTCGTCGGCGGGGTTCAGGTTGTACCAGATGCACACGTCAGCGCCCGCCTGAGCGTATGCCTCGGCCACCGCGAGGCCAATGCCGCCGGACGAGCCTGTCACCGACGCAACCTTGCCTTTGAGCGAGAAAAGATCGAGCACATTGTTGATCACCGGGGGCACCTGCGTGGGGAGATCACCCACCTTGGTATTGATGACGGATTCGTAAGGCATTATAACGGGAGGGCGCAATTGCTGTATATATTGGGGATGTCGCAGCCAGCTGCGGATCGCACCCTTTTATACTACTGTATGCAGCAATCGAGTGATTTTGTGTCACTTGGTCCCGGTTGCGGTGTCTGAGACCAACGGCGGCACTGCGGCCCCATCGCCGCCACGTCGACAGTAGACGCCCGCTGCTGGGCTATTCGGCACGGACGCGCCGCAGTTTACGCCGGTAGGAGAAGCTCAGCTCTGGCCCCGGTAGAGGCTGTGTCACGTGAAAACCTCCAATTCCGGGCACCGACCACGGCCACGTCGTCCCCCCGGCGCCGTTGGGCAGTTCAACCGCCGGGGCGATTTATCCGGCCGTTTCTGCACGGTACTTGGTCCACGCGGCGCTCTAGTGTGGGAGCAAGATATGTCGCGGGCTTCAAACCCGTGACATCATCGTCTCAGCTTCGCGCACCTTCTACACTGCCAGCGTTAATGATATCGATGAAGAACAACGCTCTCATGCGCAACAATAAATACATGAGGATGCTTAGTAGACACGCTTGGCCGGAGGGACAGGCTTGCAGTCGTTCTCGTCCAAGGTGGTAGCAATCACATCTCTATAGTCCAACTTGACCTTGTCGCCAAACTTGGTCTGGTAGGACAACGTGTGCTTTCTCCAGTTCTCGTCGTCTCTCTCGGGGTAGTCGTCTCTGGCATGAGCGCCTCTGGACTCCTTTCTAGCAGCAGCAGAGGTGGCGGTCTGCGTGGCGCAGGTCAAGAGGTTCTGCAACTCCAAGGTCTCCACCAAGTCCGAGTTCCAGATCATCGAGCGGTCAGTGGTCTTGACGTTGGCAAAGTCCTTGTCGACCTTCTCAATGTGCTCCACACACTCGTCCAAGGTGTCCTGCATTCTAAACACGGCACATCCCTTCTGCATGGTTCTCTGCATCTCCAATCTGAGCTCGGCGGTGGTCTTGGTGCCGTTGGCGTTTCTCAACTTGTCCAAGTTTTCGATGGATTCGAGGCCCAAGTCCTTGGACACGGGCTTCAACGGGGTACCGGGGGTCAACTGGTCTTTGATGGTGTGGGCGACGGCTCTGCCAAACACCACCAAGTCCAACAAGGAGTTGGCACCCAATCTGTTAGCACCGTGCACGGAGGCACAGGCAGCCTCACCGCACGCCAACAAGCCGGGCACAACCTCGTCCTCGCCCTTGTCGTTCTTTCTCACCACCTCACCGTTCCACTTGGTGGGGATACCACCCATGTTGTAGTGCACAGTGGGCAAGATGGGGATGGGCTCCTTGGTCACGTCCACACCGGCAAAGATGTGGGCGGTCTCAGAGATACCGGGCAATCTCTCCTTCAACACGGAGGCGGGGATGTGGGACAACTGCAAGTACATGTGGTCCTTCAAGGGGCCGACACCTCTGCCCTCGTTAATCTCCATGGTGATGGCTCTGGACACCACGTCTCTGGAGGCAAGGTCCTTGGCCGAGGGGGCGTATCTCTCCATGAAACGCTCACCCTCAGAGTTGATGAGGAAACCACCCTCACCTCTGGCGCCCTCGGTGATGAGACAGCCGGCACCGTAGATACCGGAGGGGTGGAACTGCACAAACTCAAGGTCCTCCAAGGGCAAGCCGGCTCTGGACACCATGGCGAAACCGTCACCGGTACAGGTGTGGGCGGAGGTGCACGAGAAGTAGGCCCTACCGTAACCACCGGTGGCCATGATGGTCTTGTGGGCGCGGAACCGGTGCAAGGTGCCGTCCTCCTGGTTGTAGGCGATGATACCCACGCACTCACCGTTCTCCATCAAGAGGTCCATGGCAAAGAACTCGATAAAGTAGTGGGTGTCGTGGCGAAGCGACTGGCCGTAGAGGGAGTGCAAAAGCGCGTGGCCGGTTCTGTCGGCGACGGCACACGTTCTGTAGGCCTGGCCGCCCTTACCGTACTCCTTGGACTGACCACCAAACGCACGCTGGTAGATACGGCCCTCGTCGTTTCTCGAGAACGGCATACCGTAGTTCTCAAGCTCGTAGATGCTCGCGGGCGCCTCCTTGGTCATGTAGTGGATGGCGTCCTGGTCACCGAGCCAGTCAGAGCCTTTGACGGTGTCGTACATGTGCCAGTGCCAGTCGTCCTTGTGCATGTTGCCGAGGGCGGCATTGATACCGCCCTGGGCGGCCACCGTGTGCGAACGCGTGGGGAACAACTTGGACACACACGCGGTCTTGAAGCCGGCCTCAGCAAGACCGAACGCAGCACGCAAACCGGCACCGCCGGCGCCGACAACCACACAGTCGTACTCGTGGTCCACAACGTGGTACTTCTGCCCAAGGTACTTGGCCAGGTTCACGTCCGTGCCCTTGATGTTGGCGCCCACAGTCTGGGCCCGGCGGACCGTGGACGAGAAAAGGCGCTTCGACGCACCGTGACGAAGCGACAACATGTTTGCAATGGGTGAAAAGAAGCCCCCGCCAAAGGCCTGCGACTTTTCACGATCGGTCGTGCGCGGCACACACGACCCCATAGTAATTGGTCGCGCGCGATTGGCCAGTCGCGGTCCCGGGCGCCCGGATCGGGTCCATGGGTCCGGGGCCACCTGGAAACGAGTCTCTCCCTGCGCGCTGGCCCAGTGCCGTGAGTGGTGTCCAGGGAGCATCGCGGGTGCCTGCCCCACAAAAAGCCAAGGAGAGCACCGCGTGTGTGCAGGTCTGGGGTAAGTCCCCATGCAGGTGGCACATCCGGTTCGGGTCCGGCATTGTGCCTATTCCGTACTCCTGGCATGCCACCCCGCGCTCGCATACGCGGCGCTGGGGAGGCGCGGCACTTGCCATGGAGGCTTGTAGTGACATAGGGGTGCGGCTGAAGTTGGCCGACTACTGGTAGTTCTAATCCTTCTATTGTCTAGCCTGCACCAAGGGAGGGTGCCTATTATACAGATGTGTAGCCACCGTCAACACGAATGTCAGAGCCGGTGGTGTAGGTGGAAGCGTCCGAAGCGAGGTACAAGAATGCACCGGCCAACTCCCTGGGCAACGCCTCGCGGCCCTTGGGGATCAACTGGCACCAGTGGTCGCGGATGGATCTCGGCAAAAAATCGGAGATCTCCGTGGCCACGTAGCCCGGAGACACGGTGTTGACACGGGCAAACTTGACCCACTCAACGGCCAACGACTTGGCAAGGTGCAACACACCGGCCTTGGCGGCGTTATAGGGAGCCTGCAAGTTGGGCACGTTAGCAATGTGCGCAGACATCAGCGCCGTCATCACCAAGCTGCCCTTGCCCTGCTCGCGGAAGATGCGGCCAATGTTCTTGGCGCAGTAGTAAACACCGTTGAGGTCAACATTCATCACGTTGTGCCACTCGTCGTCGTTCTCCAGGTCGATCATGGAGCCCGACACCCACGGGATGCCCGCGTTGGCGACAAAAATGTCAATCACACCAAAGGCGTCGCGGATCAGCGTGATCACTTCCTTCACCTGCTCAGCCTTTCTGACGTCACAGGTAGAGAAGGTGATCTCAGCCTTGGGGAATCTCTGCTGGAGGAGCTGGAGTCCAGCGTCGTTGGGAGCGTAGTCGATGATGGCCAACTTGGACAAGCCAGCCTGGAGGTACGCCTCTGAGATCACGTACCCAATACCACGAGCGCCGCCGGTCACGGCAGCAGACTTGCCGGTGAGCATGAACATTTCCATGACAGTGTCAGGCAATGTGGGGTAGGCAGCAGGAACGGGACCGATGTCGGTGTTGATCATCGACTCGGGGGCGGTTTGGTCAACAGTCATTGTGTGTGGGATGTACGGTAATGCAAATCGAGGTCAGCGAGCTTTATTGCGACTCTGTGAGCTGGCTTTTCTTATCGGAGATGTGCCCCATCATTTATACTGCTGCAGCCGGAAAAAGAAAACAGTAACAGTTGAAAAAAATATGTCATTGTGCAGGTAAATCCTGTCAGGAGCGCCTCTAGATGACGCTGAGGGCGTGTGCACACCGCTTCGGGGCATCGGCCGGTGTATATTACGCCGATATTTCGACCTGTTCCACCGAAAAATACCAGCGTGTGCAGGCTAAATATTTTTGCACGACCTCATAACCCGTTACGTAAGGTAGGTTGTAGTTCAGTTCAGGTGGCATCTGTGGGCGTGAGCGACCACCTTGGGGAAAGTTGTATTTCGGCTGAATTGGCATATTGAACGCAAACGATGGTACCTGCAGAAGTGGGCTTGTGGTCTAGTGGTATGATTCTCGCTTCGGGTGCGGGAGGTCCTGGGTTCGATTCCCAGTAAGCCCCCTCTTCCCCCACTTTTCACTTTTTTTTGGATCCCCTGTAGAAGGCTTGATCAACACTAGTTTGCCTTGTGACTCGTTTCTAATGGCTATACTGGGTGCTGGATCAAGCGGAAGCAATTGTAATTGTGGTTTTCAATCGCGGCTTGAGGGATCGATGCGCTCTTGTGTTAGCGGCTATAGCGCACTCTACTTTTGGCGCCGCGGCAGGCCCAAGCTTACGTCAGTCTAATGTGTCTGCATTTTGGCGAGTATGTGCACCACTTCCGGCGTCAGAATATAACGTCGTCTTCGTTCTCTTGCAATACGTCGTCCTCGCTCTTGGCGTCCAACTGGGCAACCTCCTTGACCACGTCCTCCTCGTCCTGAGGCCCTGCAGTGGCCTCGGGCTTGGCGGCGGCGGCGGCGGCCTCCTCGGCCTCGGCCGCGGCTGCGGCCTCCTGCTTCTTCTCCTGGACCTTCTTCAACCGGTAGAACTCCTCACGGTCCAACTCGTCCAACTCAGAGTTGATGTAGGTGATGGTGTTCTCTGTGCGCGGGATGATGACGTGCTCAATGGCATTCACACGGCGGTTGGTGACCTTGATGACCTCGTCCAAGATGATGAAGGCGGTCTGCAACGACGCGAGCTCGACAAGCGTCTCCACCGCCTTGGTGTACACCGTCTTGGCGCGCTGCACCTGCTGGCCGCCGCGCCCCAAGCCGGTCATCTTGAAATCGTTGATCTCCTCGTTGATGTGGCTCTCGAACGTGGGCAAGTACACACCCAGGACGTTCTCCTGGCGGGCCTTGACCTGGAACCGCGCCCGCTGCACCAGCTCTTGCACCTGGTACCCGATGTTGTCGCCGGTGGCGTACTGCACCTCCGCGAGCGAGAACGCCGCCGTCTGCATCACGCGGCCCATCTTGCGCTTCGCGTCGTCGATGCGCTGGGTGATGTCCCTGAACCGCTTGGTGAGGGCCTCCGACTTGCGCTTGAGCAACGAATGGCCCTGCTGCGCGCCCTTGAGCTTGCCCTTCATCGCGGCCAACGTCATCCGCGTGGGGAAAACCTGCTCTCTGTTGCCCGCGCCCGACATTGCTGCTGCTGCTGTCTTGCGGTGACAAGGTGGAGGTGGTCCTTGTTCTGGACCCAGCACTACCGCCGCTTTGTGTAACTTTTCACCTTATCGTCCGCGTGCAGGTGCGCCTATACGCACTCCCCCATCGCGGCCTCATCGCTGCTCCACCCCACACGCGGTCCATGTCGGCATGGTCAATCGCTGAGCTTGTGGCGGAGGCAGACGTTCCCTTCGAGCTCCAGCTTGCCAAGAACCCTGCAGAGGAGCTGTGGCTCGCCTACTTGCGCGCCAATGACGACGCCGGCTTCACCAAGAAGGTGTTCATTCTCGAGCGCGCCACCGCCGCCGTGCCGCGCCTGGAGCTGCTCTGGACCGCCTACGTGCTGCTTGTGGTCGAAGTGCTCCGCGGGTGCAGCTACTACCACTTTCGCGCCGCGTTTCACGCCGCAAACGCCCTCATCGAGCGCGGCCTTCGCAGCTGCCCATCGCCGGCCCTCTGGCTCGCCTACTTGCGCTTTCTCGTCGACAAGCAGTACGTGCAGGTCACTACTGTCCGCCAGAAGTTTGACCACGCTCTTGCTGGCCTTGCGCTCGAGGAACACGCTGCCATCTGGCCGCTATACGTTGCGTACGCCGACCGCGTCGGCGGCAGGACGGCCGCCGCCATCTACGCAAAATTCCTCCAGTATGCCGACCCAGAGGAGCTCTGCAACCCAAAGAACTCCATGGGCTTCACCCTCGATCATGTGGTGAGGAAGCTCATGGAGTTCGGGGACTACAGGCAAGCCCACGCGGCGTTCGAGCAAGTCACCAGCCGGCCTGAACACTACACTTTGCTCGACACGTCCGCCCTCCACCTCTGGCTCGATTTCATCGACATGTGTATCAGGCTTGTGCTGGACAGGAAGTCAAGGGCCGAGCATGACACCGGCCTTGACGCATTCTTTGAGTCTCTTGCGTCACGAGCCATACGCAAGTTTCCTGATCAGATCAGCAAGCTCTATCTCAAGCTCACCTCATTTTACACCTTGAGGAAGGACTTCGAGAAGGTTAGATTCTACTTTGACAAGGGCCTCCACGATTGTGTGACTGTCAAAGACTTTGTGTTCATTTACGATGCCTATGTCGAGTTTGAGGAAATGATCTTGGACAGACTCACGCAAAAGATCGAAAAAGAGGGTGACGAAACCCTGCTAGCACAAGAACTTGATTTTCGAATGTTTCGCTTCGAGGCGCTTATTCAGAAACGACCATTCATGGTCAATGATATGTTGATACGACAGGACGCAGACAACTTGGACGAGTGGTTCAAGCGCGTTGACTTATTCACTGATTCTGGTGAAACAAATAAGGTCTTGAGTACATATGCGGAAGCGCTCTCGTCAATTAATCCATTAAAGTGTCACTCGTTGACGCAAGATGACAGGTACACTTTACCTAATCTCTGGAAAGCATATGCTCGGATATATTCACTGCAGAATGATATCAAAACAGCCGATTTGATCTTTTCAAAAGCTGCACAATCTCAATTCAAAACTGTCGATGAGCTTGCTGCCATCTACATTGGGTGGAGTGAAATGTATTTGGAGAGCGGAAATGAGCAGAAGGCCTTGACAGTTGTCGAGAATGTACTCCGCTCGAGTAAAGAGTCCAGCCAAAAGCTCTTGAGATCAAAGTCACTATGGGCCTACTATCTTGACTTCTTGGAGTCTTTGATGGAATCGGAGGATGACTTGGCGAAGTTAAGCGAAGCATACGATACCATGATAAAGCTCCACGTTGCTACACCTCTTAACATTATCAACTACGCTTCATTATTCGAAGAGTGGAAACATTTCGAGAGGGCTTTTGCCGTTTACGAAAGGGGTATTCAGTTGTTTGATGATAGCCGTGTCAAGTTTGAGATATGGAACATCTACCTCTCTAAGGTGGTCGCCTTCAAAAAGATTGACGTTGAACGGGTAAGAGATTTATTCGATCACTGCATTTATGGATCTTCAACCTCAATGGATGATACAGGCTGTCCCGAAGACTTGCTCAAACCTGTTATTCTATTATACTGCCAATTTGAGGAGCAACAAGGTTTGGCTTCGCGCGCTATCCGTATTTTGAAAGAGCTATTACCGAGGTTGGACGGCGGCTTCAAAAACATGAAAATGACCAGACAGCAAATGGACAGCATCGCAAAGGATAAGTTTGATATTTATCAAATACTCTTCTCTAAACTTCATCAAAACGCCACTGTTGAAGAGCTTAGAGTGGCGTATGAACAGGCATTACAGGACACACACTTATCCCTTAGAAACCTTGTTTCCATTTGCACAGATTTTGTGAAGTTGGAAACTAGAGAGAAACAGCACAATAGAGTGAGAGACGTGTTTAAGTTTATTACCGAATTGTCTAACCCAATCAATCCTGTCATGGTGCCAGTATGGAAATCATGGGAGGAGTTTGAGTTGGAGCATGGGAACGAAGCTACTTTCAAAGAAATGATTCGTTGCAAACGAACCGTGAGCGCAAATTTTGCCAATGATTTACGGTTTAAGGACTCATTGAAGAATCTTGGTTTTGTGAAATCCAAAGGTAGTCCAAGTACCCTGACCGCTCATGAGGCGTCTATGCAGTCATAGCATGCGGATGAATATTCTACACTAACTTTCACTACACAGCATCAATATAAGCTATGTGTATATTACATCATAATGCAGGATCGTAACGTTCAACCACCAGGATCAAAACTTCTTGAATGTGTCTCTCCACTTATCCATGAAAGACTCCAAATTAACGGTTTGGTCAGCACTATTGTTCAACCGAATGGATTTATTTTCTTTGATAAGGTCACTAGAAGAGTTCCATCCAATGTGGTAGTATTTAAAAATGACAACCAAAAAGCTCTGGAACACCTTCAGCGTATTGAGATGCTGTGATTTGGGAGAGTTTGCGTACGTAACAATGATTTGAAAGAATCTCGCTATGAGGTTCAATGCTGAAGAATTCTCATGCCACTCATGGCTCTCTTCACCAGTAATTATTGGAGAAAAGTTACCTGTGTTTGTCACCGGTGTAGAAGGAGCCGATAAACTGAGGGGCAATTTGTCGTTCAATTGGCAGAGAATTCCAAAGAATGTGTTTGAGTTCATTCCTTCAAACTCATCCAACCCATTGCACTTTCTCAAGAATTTGTACAAGAGTGAAGAAGATGAATGAGCAGAAGGTGTAGTCCACTCACCAAGGGACTTGTTAAGACTAGCCATGAAAGCATTCGTAAAAATCGTGCGAATCATTAATTCTTCCAATATAAAGACGTTTTCGAGTGATTCAGCAGAGAAAACCACCAATAGTATAGGAATGAGGAATGTTTCCTCAAAGTTATGCAAGCTGTTCTCGGAGAGAGATTTGAGATAGAGCATCCTGAAGAACTTGTGCTTAAACTCCTCCAAGTCGAGAGAACTCTCCTTGAATATGCACAGAAAAAGAGGCTTCAGTAAGACAAGCTGCACAGTGCGCAAAAACTCTGAATCCTTGCTTTGCTTCATCACACCAGAGAGGTTCTGTACCTTGGACTGTGATTTGTTGTAATTTAAGGTTATGCTCTTGCAGACCTCAGGACCGGCGTGCAGCCCCAAAATGGAGACAAAGAAACTGTAACGGAACTTGTCGGGGCAAGTTGACTCCCAGTTCAAGCTTCTGACCTGGTTCTTATCCCATGAAATCCTTTTTGGGAGTTCGTCGCTCGTCATATACTTCAGCCACTTTTGTTGCAACGCGTTGGAGTTGTCGCTGAGGCGCTTGTTCGACTCATTCTGTAGCTTGGCATTTTTCTCAAAGTTTGTCAAAATCTTCTGCACCTGTTTGCTATGCTTGGTCTTGTCGGTGGAAGTCTTGGGAGGAAGATGGATGGGTCTGGTCTGGTCCAAAAAGTTGAGCTTTTCCGGTGACATCAAGTTCAAGTCATCCATGGAAGACTGCGACCTAACGTAGTTCGGGAGTTTATACATCATGTTTTGTTCTCGAGAAAGCTTGGCGATCTTGGAGTAGGACATTGATCTCTCATTGTAGAAATTAGAGATGTTGTTGGTAATCTCCACATCGTTGTCAAAGGATTCCTCTTGTATTATGGACGAATCTTCGTTGGATGACAGGTTGCTGACGATGCTCACATCAGCAGTTGACAGGCCCAATTTGCCGGGAAGGGGGCACGGCTTGACCGACGTGTTATACTTGTTGCCATCGTCATTCGTGGCAAGGAGATCGTGGGAGAGTATGCGCGAGGAGGTGTTGTCCATCCTCATGTATAGCTGGGCGTGGCTCTTCACCATGGGCACGTTAAACACGAGATCCAAATCGTTGGAGAGGAGCTCGTCGTCGTCGAGAGAGTCCTCGTACATCTTCTTGCGCAACTGCTGGCGCTGCTTGGTTTCCGAGGGGTTCACGTAGGTGGTCTTGCGGCGCACGAGGCCGGGCATGGGGGCGGGCGTCTTGTGGATGTTGGAGGTGGACGCGGCCTTCTTGCGCGAGTTAACGAGCTGGTTCTTAGGGGGCGCCACGTAGGACAAGGACGACTGCGAGCCGATGCTGCGCGAGTCCGAGTGCTTGAGCGTGAGTGTGGAAAGCGACGAGTTGACCTGGTCCAAGTCGTCGACAACGTCCATGCTCTCGTCCACCTCCTCGGGCGTGGGCACCTCCACGACGGAGTTGCTGGTCAATGACGAGAGCCGCAGCTCGTGGGGGTCAAACTGCAGCGAGCGGTTCAGGAGCACCTCGTCGCTCAAGTTCAGCTGGAGCAGCACCACCAGCTCGCCCGAGCACGGCCGGTTGCGCTGGAGCTTCTGCACGTAGTAGTCGCCGGGGCGCTTCGCCTCCGATGAGAGCGACGCCAGCGAGGGCACGCGGCGCGGCTGGAACTTCTTGCGGTTGAGGCTGTTGGAGGAGAAGTTGCGCGTGAGAGAGATGTCATAGTAGTTATCTAGCAGGGACTGCGAGACGTTGGGGTGGTTCATGGTGGGTATTAGCGAGCGGAAGGAGGGAGAAACATACGCAGATCACGCAGGATGAAAGGTAAACAAGACGTTACCAAAAGCGCTGCAAGAGCGTGTCGTGTGGTACGTGGCTAGCGGTGGCGTTAGCGGAGCGAAGGGACCAAGCGCGGGGAGATGTTGCTGCGCGCTTCCAGGGGCGGCGAGTTTCTGCGAAAAGAAGTATATAACGATCGCTTCCTGCTGCACGCAGGCCACGCCAACGGCAGGTCGCGCAAAAAGAAAGCAGAGCAACGTGCGGGACACGCCCGCCTTCCGTTTTCACTCGCTTCTCGGCAGAAACCAGACTGCCGAGGCGCAGTGCAGGTACAGGCGATCTTGCGTGTGCCGGACGGTGCCTGCGGGTGGGGCTTGGGTTCAGGGCCTGGACCCACTTGCACGCAGGCCGCCCTGGAAGCCTATTGTCCGCGAGGCTTCTCTACTGCATACAGTTGAGCTTGCTCTGTTTGGGTAATTAGACACCCATATAGGCAGGCGCGCGCACCGGGCTCCAGGTGGCCCAATTCTCGCGCACCCAGTCTAAATTGGGACGGTGCTCCCCTTCCTGCGGCGGCCCGTTGCTAACGCGCCACGCGCGGGAGGGGCGTCTTCACTGGCTGCGGCGCCTGCGTACCGGTGCCGGGCGAGCCGTCGGGCTATGGTGGAAACGCGCGTCTGGCGTGTGCGGCCGACGTTGTTATTGTTGGCCGTTGCACCGTGAGACAATATGTCGTACTGCATGGTTTTGCACAATTTTCAGACGATCTAAAAATGGCTGCGAACTGGGTCCTCAGCAGCAGCGGTGTCTTCGTAGAGCGTAAATTAGGAACGAACGCTGATAAGGTTGCAGTTGCACGTGGCGGGGTTAAGCTGTCAAACGTTTGATTTTTTTTTCACTTTAAAGTTGAATTTGCAAACAATTGGTGAGTTTGGCAAGTATTTGTTGGCTCGTAAATAACACCGTCTGGAGTTGCCTACTTTTGGCTATCGTCTATCCATTATTGATGCTGAATGCTAGTCTATGCTGCGTACCGACTCTATCCAGTCGGTAGTGCTCATCTGCGTCAACCGCAGCAACGCCCGAGCAAATGCAAACTTCTCCTCGTCGTTGGCGAACATGGCCGCCTTTTTGGCCACAGACTTGGAAAATCCGTGCTTGGTCACCAACTCGTCCTGCTCAAACAGCTCCTCCACACCCTGGTCCTTTTGCTTCTTGTACAACTGGTAGTTGCCGCGCAGCAAGTCCTCCGGCTCGACGAACAAGTCCTCAAACGGTGCGGCCGCCGTGGACGCAAGGCGCCCGTGGGCGTCATACACGGCGTCGAGGAAGGTGATGAAGCGTCGCACCTTGTCGCGCTCGTCCACCGAGAGGAACGGGATGTCCAGCACGACAAAGCTCTGGAACAGGGTCGCTAGAAGCAAGTAGTCGCCGGCGGCCAACGGCTTGCCGCACAACTCCTCAAACGTGAACTGAGCCACGTACCCTGGCAGGCACCGAGGGACCATGAGCTCGCGGCCCCACACGGCGAGCTTGTAGTCGCGCTCGACCCCACCGTGGGGATTGTCCTTGTTGAAGTAGTTGAACCACTCCTGGATGTGGGCAGCGCACTTGGTTTGGTTGATCTTGGAGTCCCAGCGCACACCCGGTTTGGGCAGAAAGTACACCTTGGAGAGGGGCCTGGGCACCTTCCGGTAGTCGGTGGGCAGGTTGAGATAAATAACTCGGGTCTGCCGCTTGATGAGCTGGATGCATGGAATGAACGACACCCGCTGGATGCCGTTGAGGTAGAGATCGTCGGGGGCACGGTTCAGCGTGGCAAAGAGAATCACGCCGTGGTCGGGCCGGAGGAGCATCATCATGAGCCGCCGCAAGAGCATGGCGTCGGCCACGTCCGTGACCTGGAACTCGTCGAAGCACAAGACGCTGGCGCTCTGCGCAATCTCCGCCGCGAGAAGGGGGATGGTGTCGAGGTCGTTGTGGTTGTGCTCCACCTTGAGCTGGTGCGACCGCTTGTGGAGGTTCTGCATAAACTGGTGGAAATGCACCCTTTTCTTGGTCAACTTTTCTGGAACCGTCAGATAGAAGAGGTCCATGAGCATTGTCTTGCCGCAGCCCACATCCCCATACAAATAAATGCCCTTGATGGGGTTACCCGTGTCGTCGATAACGTCGCCGGTTTCCTCTTTCTCAGAGCTGCTGAAGAACAGCAGAAACACCTTGCGAAGGCCCACGCGGGGCTTGAGGTCCGACACTCGCGGCGTGGGCACTTCTGGCGGCGTGTAGTCGGCCAATCGCTCGTGGAGTATCAGCATCAGCGTCATGATCTGCCGCTGGTAGCTGTCATCGCGAAGCACGCCCGCCTCCACCTTGGCGTTGTACTCTTGTAGCGGCGTGCGCAAGCCGCGTACACTCGCCCGCACTAGCTTTCTCGCTAGTGAATATCTGGGTCTGAGAACGAGCATCGCTGCGGAGGAAGAAGAGTTTCCCCAGGTTTTTAGCGCGCGGGACTTGTGGGCGTGCCCGGACTATTCCGGACCCGCGGCGGCAGGTCCGGGTTCCACCGCTCGGTCCGTGCCCTGGTTTTGGCATTGCAACCATGGTTGCGTCAGGTGGCGCCATATGTACCGCATAGTTGCATGACTCACGTCACTAGGCGCACACGAGGCTTCTCCGCGGTGCGTAAGCCCTGGCTCTGGCCCCACGTTCCTGCACAACCGAGGCACATGGCTGAAACCGGCTGCATGCGCGACGCGATAATGGCTGCGAAAACAAGCGCCGGCGGCTACAGCATGCAATGGGCAGTATTCTGGTATATACAAGAGCTAGTGCTTGGCCAAGTTCATGTCGCTCATGGTGAAGAGGAGATCGTCGTCATCGTCGTCGTCGTCGTGACCTTCGCGAGCCATGCTCGTGCTGCTCTTGCACTGTGGCTCATCCTCATCGTCGTCCTCAAACACATTCTCGTAGCGCATCTCCTTCTTGTAGGCCGAGGGCGTGGTGACCATCACGCTGGTCGCAGGGAGCGCGGGGCTCGCCATGGCGGTAACTGGGGTCGTAGTGGCCACGGCGGAGGCCGGGCCTGCGGCCAAGTGTGACCCCGCCGTCCGACTCAGGCTCTCCACCGAGCTGCCGCGGCGCGATTTGGGTTCGCGACTGGGCAGCTTCTCGCTGAGGCGCGACCCAATAGAGGGCAAGTGCGCCATATCGAACGAGCCCATCGACGGCGGCGGCGAGTGCAGATGGGACGACTTGCGGCTCGGCAGCTTGCTGCTCTGGTGGTGCAACAATAAGCTGGCATTGACGCTGTCGCCGAGCTGCTGGTGCTGCGTCTTGAGCAATTGAAACTTGTTCAATGCATCGAGCTGACTGCTGGAGCCAGCGTGCTGGCTGTCCAACAACTTTGACTCGTTGGTGGAGGCGTAGAAATTGAGGTCTGTCTTGGAGTCGATCATCTTGACAAAGTCGCTAATGTCGTCGTCAACGTAGATGCCGCTGAGCGGGGCGGCAGACCCGCTCAGCCCCACGCTGCCGCCCAACACCGAGTTCTGGTCGGTGACGTTTTGCAAGTTGCTGTGGCGGCCGCTGGTGTTGGAAAAGCGACGGGTGCGGGAGCCAAACGACGATGAAAAGCGCGGAGTGTTGGCGGCGCTGTCGGCCGAAAACAACGAGTGCTCGCCTTCGTGGAGAGCCAGGCCGTGCGACGACGACACCGAGCGCGGATACGACGAGTGCAGAGTGGCGGCGATGGGGATGTTGGTGGCGTTGGAGGAGGTACTGCTGCGCGGGTTGCGGAGCATGGCCGCGAGCAGGGCATTGGAGGTCGACTTATTGCTGGTGATGGAGATGCGACGCTCCAACGACGAGCCACCACTGGGGTTCATATGCGAAGAGGGAGGCGGCGAGGAGCCGATGGAGCCCACCTTGAACGGCTGGATGGGGGGCCGCAGCTGGTAGGGCGGGGTGTTGGTGGAGGCCCTTTTGAACGAAGCCATGCTGTCCTTGTTGACGTGGCCCGAAGAGCACGGCGACAGGGACTCGGAGATGTTGCTGGACACCGATAGGCGCTTATTGGCGATGGCCTTGGCGGCGGAGTCGGAGTGCTCGAGGTCCTCCTTCTTGTCCGGGGTGTCGTCGATGGACGAGAAGTGGTTGGAAAGAATCTCCTCGCTGTCGTGGATGCGGAAGTCGTGGTGGTTGCGGTACGCCACCGACACGCGGAAGGTGCCGAGGCTGGTGCGGATGGGGTTGAACAGCCTCTGGGTGAGGTGGGAGTCGGTGGTGAGCATCTGGTGCGGGATGACGGACTTGGAGAGACCGATGCGGCCCTTGGAGAGGATGGGCTTGGTGCCGTCGAGGACCTTGGTGCTGAGGGCGAGGCCGGTCTTGTTGGCGCGCTTGTCGAGGGCGCGCTTGAGGCGCGCCGCGGGCAAGAGCCGGGTGTAGGCGTAGAGCAGACGGAATAGCACAATGGCCTGCTTGTATATGACCGGGAGCTCGTCGGGCTGGGCGCCGGTGGCGTCGGCGGGGTCGAACTCGACAAGCCAGCGCTCGAGCACAATCTCGTGCTTCTTGCCGCCGCCCTTGGTCACCGTCCACGCGCCGCCGTGCTCGTCCTGGAGCACCACCACCTGCCGCGCCGTGAGCTGGCGCAAGTCCACGTACGTCTCCAACACCATGGGCGGAACGGCCGCGGGTTCGGCGCCCTTCCAGAGCTTGAGCTCGTCGCGGGCGCCATCGGCCTCAAGGTGCAAGTTGAACCAGCGGTTCACGCGCCCCGTGCCAGGGGCGTCGCTGCGGGCGTCCACCACCACCTGGGCAGCCTTGGAGAAGAAGTTCTGCACCACCTGGGCGAGCTTGGCCGTGTGACGGCGGCGGGACTCGTCCATGGCAGGGGGGTGTATACCGGCGCTTCTAGCCGCCAGCGGCGAAGTTCACGTCCGCGCCGAGTGTGCGGGGCAAGAGCGCGCTGCGGCGGCGCTGAGGGTGCCACGAAGCCGCCAGTAAGCGGGGCGGGACCGCGGAAGGGCCACGCGTGGGGAGAGCCGGGAGCCAGGCTGCGCGGACGCGCGTGCGAGTGCCTGCGCAGCGGCTGTGTGCGCTGCCGCCGTCTGCTGCTCAGCTCAAAGTGCACGCGTGCGATTTGTGCGTGCTGCCTGAGTGCTGGAGAAGGAGTGTTTGCGGCTGCGGTGCTCCCTGCGTTATCAGATCAGCTGTGTGCAGGCGCCTACGAGTCACCATTGGGAGTGTGTATAGCATGCAAGATGGCCGTTGGGCTAGCCGCAGCCGGCAAGATAGCGCTGGGCCTCGGCGTGGTCGGGCGTGAGGAACACGGCGCGCTGCACCTCGCGCACGCGGCCGCTGCGCACGAGCGCGCCCGTCAACTCGCGCGCGGTGGTCTTGGTGTCGCGGAGACTGGCCACCGTCAAGGCCATGCCGGCGTCGAGCCGCGCCCACACCCGGTAGTCCTGCGGGAACAAGTAGGCCCCGCGCCGCCACACGGCGCCGTCGTCGGCGTTGCCCTGCCGCTCGTAGAGCGCCTGCAAGAGCTGCGGCGCCTCCTGGAACGTGTCGGCGCCGAGCCCGCTCATGTTCACCCGCAAGAGGTGCTGTTCCGCCTCCCCGTAGTGCTCCTCGAGCTGCTCCGCCACCACAATGGCCGCGTGCGTGAGCACCGCGCTCAAGGCATTCTCGTTCTCGTGAATCACCCCGCGGAGGTCCTCGAGCGCCACCTTGGTCGCTTCTTGGTACCCAGACGCCCAAAACACCTTCGCGTTGAGCGTCACCAACCCTTCGTTGTCGCCGCCCTGCGACACCACATAGTCGAGGTGCTCGCCGGCACCGTCAAAGTCCTGGATGAAAAAGTGCGCCAACCCGAGCGTCGCCTCCACCGACAACTTGAGGCTGTCGTGGTCAACAATGTCGTACCCTGACTGCAACAAGTTGGTCACCGTCTCGGCGTTCTCGATCGCCTGCTGGTAGTTGCCCGTGGCCAAGCTCAACCGCGCCCGCTGCGCCTGGAGCCGCGCATAGTCCAGCACCGTCTCTGCGTTCTCCTTCTGCTCAAATTGCTTTTCGAGGAGCGCCAAGAGCGTCGACTCAATCTCCACCGCCGTGGCGTAGTTCCGACACCGCTCGCTGATGGTGAGCGCCACCTTGAGCCCCAATATATCTCTGGGGTAGAACTTGATGTACCGCAACATGGCAAAGTTGGCCACGGAAAACTCCTGTGCGGTCTCAATGTCTCGCGGGTCGCTTCTGTTGCGGACAATCCTCTTTTCTATTACCGACAAGCCATAGAGGAGTTGCGCAAGCGGCGACCGGCCGTTGGAGACAATGTATGCATGAGTGAAAAAGTTGGACGCCTTGGTGTCGTCGCCAAGGCTCTGGGCCGTCAAGGCATTGCCGATCCACGACTGCGACTCCTGTGGTGCCACAGACTGCGCTCTTTGGAACGCCCCTTCGGCGAGCTCAAAGTCTCCGTACCTCAAGTACAACGCCGCAAGGTTATTCCACACGTCTCCGTCGCGTGTTTCCAAGGAAATGGCCTTGATGAAGCAGTGTTGAGCAATGTACGGGTTGCTGGGCGCAAAGGCGTCCCCCAACGCCACCCAGAACGAGGCGTTGGCGCCTTCAAGCTCGATGGCTTTCTTTAGCGCCTTGACGGATGCCTCTCTTAATGCCTCTATGTTGGTGAGATTGTATCCCTCAAGGTATGCAAGGCCAAGGTTGTAATACGTAGCAGCCCGCGCCACTTTCGATGCTTTGATCGGAAGCACCAGAACGGCCGCTTTGGCGGCAAGAATTACGTATTTAGCCACAATGCCGATGAAATCGTCCTTGTCAGACGCTTTGATGCTGTCAAAGTCCAAGCCACCGTCGAGGTCGCTTACCACGTGGAGAATAGGGTCGGTGGCAGCGGACAAATCGGCAAATGACATGACTTCCTCCACTTGGTCGCCAGGAAAAGCTGCCTCCTCTTGCTGAATCGTGACGTAGACTCTAAGCGCCTCGCCAAACACCCTCCACAATTTTTGTGACTTGCGGTTCACCTTTACCGCCTCAACAATGTAGCTCACGGAGTCATTGGCCCTTTCAATGGCTCTGCCAAAGAAGCCACCTGTGATCAATTTCTTGCAGTGCTCGAGGGTGCACTCATATAGGGCGTTGAGAACGCACTCCTCCTGAGGACGCTCTGCCAATGCCAGCTTGAGCATATGCAACCCTTCATTAAAGTCGCCCACCTCGCACAAGGCCAGACCAAGGAAATACTGTAAAACCCAGGAACTTTCAATCGACATGGCGTGGCGGAACACTTTGATTGCCGCTTCAAGACGGCCACAGTTGTAGTAAGCCTCGCCCAAACCGACCCAGCATTCGATATCCACGGTGGTCATTCTGAGCGCCGTTTGAAACCACTCCACTGCCTTGGCGTCGTCCTGCCTGTTGAGAGCAGAACAGCCCAATACTCTGTAGGGCCAAGCGTTGTCCTCGAGGAATTTGCTATGAACATTGGTGAGCAACCTTCTGGAGCGTTCGGACGTGACCACCCGGTTACAGATAATGTCTGCAATTTCCCACTCGCCACTTTGGGCCAAATCTTCCACCAAGTACCTTGCAGCCTCGATCTCAGCCACATCCAACTCAAACGCCTTGTAGAAGCACTTCTGCGCTCTAGCCTTGTCGCCGTAAGCGGTGTGGTAAATGACACCAAGCAAGGTGAAGGCGGGGGCATAGGTTTTCGAGTCCTTCAAGGCGCTGACGAGCTGGGCATACGCCTCCTGGACGTTGTCGCTGTTTTGGCTGTCCTGAAGAGTATAGCTCTTGGCGAGTCTCCAGCGGATGGCCGCGCGGCGCTCTCCGCTGACCAAGTCGGCCCCCTTCACCATATCGAGGGCAGACTGCAAGAGTTGTCTGCCAGCAGCGTAGTCGCCCTCGAGTACCTGACACCAGCCCAATTCGGCGGCCGCGTCAACATCGTTGGGGTTGCGGACGTGGACCAGGACCAAGAGCTCCTTGGCGGCAACCAAGTCATCCTTCTCGATCAAGATCAAGGCTTTGCCCACCTTGGCACGGGTGTTGCCGCTGTTGGTGTCCAACACCCTGTCGTACAACTGGAGGGCGCGGGAAAAGTTTTTCGGGGCCTCGTGGTAGGTGTAGACGATGGCCAAGGAGCATAGCACGTCCTCCCGGGCATTGGCCAAGTCGACGCCGATGCTGCGCTGCAATTCGGCCAAGTGGCGGATGGAGTCGCGGCAGCGGGTGGATGCCTCGGCGTACTCGCGCAAGTGGAGGTAGTACGTGCACAAGATTCTGCTGGCGAGCACCGACAGCTGGCAGTTGGCGGCGCCCTGGAGCATGATGGTGAGCACGTCCTCAGGAGGAAGCACGCCTGGGGACACATTGTCACTGTCGTCATTGTCGACTTCGTCATCGTTGTCGATTTGGCTGTCGTCGGCAGGCTCGGCGGGGGACAGCTTGGCCTTCATGGGCACGAGGCCGAGCTGGAGCAGGATGTCGTCCTTGGCAAAGGGGGAGATGTCGCTGAGCACAAAGGCGTAGAGCAACGAGCCGAGGCCGTCCTTGCGGAAGTGCCTGATGAAGTAGGCGAGGCGGTCGCGGTCCAAGTCGCGCAACGCGGCCACGTCGACCACGTCGACAAAGTCAAAGTAGAGGGTCCAGCAAAAGAGCGACGGGGTGTTGACGAGCACCATGCCCTCGACCATCTCCTTCAACTGGGCGTACAACGGCAGCTTGTTCGGGGCGACCTTGAGCACGGCGTACCGGTAGCGCAAGTACATCTCCTCGTAGCGCGCGCGGACGGCGTCGTCGTTGCAGGTGTTGAGCAAGAGCTCGAACAAGGGCGGGAGGTCCAGCGCCGCGTGCACCTCCCACGCGAGCCCGTCGAGGAGCGCGCGCTGCTCCGGCGAGAGCACGCGCGGCATGCGCACCTTCTCGCGCTGCATCGCGCGCGACACCGCCGCCTCCTCGTTCTTGTACACGAGGTCGATCAAGGCGAGGAGGTGCTGCTCGGGGTCGCCGAGCGACGCGCCAGCCTCCGCGAGCGGCGTCCCCGGCACCGTGGCCCGCAAGAACGCCTCGTAGAGCTCCGCGTTCTCCTTGTGCTTGTGCGCCTGGAGGTAGTTGTGGGCGTCGCGGAGCACCTCGGCGGGGGACTCGCCGTGGTGGACGAGTGCGGCCACCGCGCCCGCTAGCACGCGGAAAAAGCGCGCGTAGTCGCTGCCGCCGCGCACAAGCTGGAAGTAGCCCTTCCACGCAAGCACGGTGTCCGGCTCGAGGGCCACGGCGGCGTCAAACTCGCGCGCGGCGGCGGCAGCGGCGCCCACGAGCTGCTGGGCCTTGGCCGCGAGCACGTGCGCGAGGTAGCAGCGCGGGTCCTCGTCGAGCGCGTCCTGCGCCCACTCGAGCGCGGTGTGCGGGTCGTTGCGCTCAATGGCCGCCTTGGCGCCGCGGAGGGCCTGCTTGAGCGACATGAGGCAGCAGTGGTCCCGCGCGGCCTTGGGCTGCGGCGTGCGCGCACCAGCGTGCGCGCACCGGTTGGTGATGTCGTCCTGCACGCTTCTCATCTCATCGCCCACCATGAGCTCCGGCGCCCAGTCCGCGGACGCACACCTCGCGACCACCGTGGCGCGCACGGTGCTAGGCGAGCGCGCGGCCGCCGTTGTGGCGGCGTTGGCGCACGCGGGCCGGCTCCTGGCGCGCGAGATCGCCGTGCGCACGCTGCTCCCGCCCGCCGCCGTGCGCACCACGCTCGTGCTGCTTGTGCAGCTCCACTGCGCCGCGTTCTGGCAGGAGGAGCGCACGTGCTACTACTCGCTCGCGGAGGACGGGCTTCTTGTGCTTCTCCACGCGGGCGAGATCGTCGACTGCGTGCGCGCGGCCCTCGACGAGGCCGCCGCCGAGGTGGTACAGAACGTGCTCCAGGTGGGGCACGTGCGCGCGGGCGACTACGTGGCCACGCTCGGCGACGGTGCGGCGCGGCACGCGGCCGAGACGGCGGTGGCGCGGCTAGTGGGCGAAGGGTGGCTCGTGCGCCGCCGCCCCGCCGACAGCAGCCCGCTCGACGACGTGTGGCACAAGCTCCACGCCGAGACGCTCCGCACGATCCCGCGCACGGCCACGGGGAGCGAGCTCAAGCGCAACGCCGAGGCCCGCGAGCAGACCAAGCTCAAGCTCGCCAAGCTCATGGACCGCGACGACTCGGGCCTCTACGTGGTGGAGCACGGCGTGCGCAAGGTCAGCCCCGACGCCGTGCTCGCCTTCAGCTGGCCCCGCTTCCAGAAGCACCTCCGCACGCGCGCCTTTGTCGACCTCGCCCGCTCCCGCATCGGCGCCCTCACCGCCGCCGTCTACGACACCGCCTTGCGCTTGATTGAGCAGCACTCGCCCGACATTGCCCACTACTTCACCAGGGTGTCCGGCCTCGTCACCGACCCCGACGACCACCGCTTGCTCGTCAACTCCCTCGAGAACCGCCTCGTGGACGACCGCAAGACCGTGCTCAAGGTCGCCGACGTTGCCCGCCGCCTTCCCAAGCACGTCGACCTCCGCAACTCCGTCCTCACCCACAACTTTCTCAAGCCCAAGAAGCGCGTCAACGACGACGCCGCCCTTGGGGGCGTCGCCAAGCGGCCCAAGCTCGAGGACGACGACGAGCACCTCGACGTCATGGCCATAAGCCCCGCCGCCAACGGCAACGGCGCAGACCACACCCTGGACTACGTTAACCTTGACATGGACACCGACACCGACAACGACGACCCGCACTCGCTCTCGTTGGTCCACCTTCACCTCAAGCTTCTTGCGTCGTCCACCTCGATTCCGTTTCTCACCGAGATCACCCCGGGCACCTACACCGTGCAGTTCAATGCCTTGTCCCGCATAGTGAAGCGCTGCAACTACGACGCCTTGGTACGCACCGCCATGGGGCCCAGCACCTTGCGCATCCTCCGCTGCATCAAGGAGCAGAAGCTCGCCGACGAAAAGAGCTTGGTCAACGCCGTGCTCCTCAAGGAGAAGGACGTGCGCAACGAGCTCTACCGCTTGGTCGGGCTCAACATCCTCGAAGTGCAGGAGATCCCCCGCTCGGCTGACCGAGCGGCCTCCAAAACGTTTTATGCATTCAGGCACCGCGAAAGCGGCGCCTACGGCTACTTGAAGAACTCCCTCGCGTTCCTCATTGCCGAAATCCTCGTCAGCATCGACGACTTCAAGAGCGAACACCGCATCTTGCTCGAGAAGTGCGAGCGTGAAGACGTCAAGGGCCACGAGGAGGAGCTCCTTCTCGACTCGGAGCTCAAGACTTTGAAAGCATTGCAGGGCAGGGAGATCGCCTCCATCGGCCGCCTCCACCGCGTCAACTACTTGTACCATATATTCTCATCCTAGAATAGAATTATTAACCCGGTGTATTACCATGTAGGAGGAGAATATGTCGCCTGACGTCGCGTGGGCGACGCCCTGGCAGGATTTGTGTCGGAATGTCTTGCTCCTTCCTGGCGGCGATGAAATCGTAGGCAAGCCGCATCTCCGGGCTCCCAATGGTCGTAATTACGCTGCGACTTCCAGTTATTCGGGTGTTACGAGCCAGGGATCAAGAGAAGCTCGGCTTATTTTCGCTGGGGGTATTGTGTCTGCGTGCGCTCATAATACATGCAATCTCTACAATTGTCCCGCCTACGTTTGGTGCTATTCCAAAATTTTCCATTAAGTATTAGGTTGGCTATGCATTGTTTAAATGGCGAAAGCAGGCCGAGCAAAACAAACGAGGATGCCAAAGTCTCAGGTTGCTCTCGCAAAAGCGCTTAAGCGTCAGCGTCCTGACCAGGGTTGCAGGTCTCGTAGTCCAAGAACTTGAAGAGCTTGTAGATGGCAGCAGCCACGACAGCACCCAAGATGGGACCGACCCAGTAGATCCAGTGGTAGTTGGGGAAGGATCTGTCAGCGACACAGGGACCAAAGGTTCTGGCGGGGTTCAAGCCGGCACCGGTGTAGTAGACACAGATCAAGTGTCCCAACATCAAGGAGATACCAATGGCAAAGGGAGCCATGAAGGTGGCCCTGTGCTTCTCAACAGCCATCAAGCAGACAGTCAAGCACAAAATGCAGGTGCCAAAGGCCTCGAGGAAGACACCTCTGGATCTAGAAGCACCACCGCCCAAGCCATTGGCAAAGGCAATGGGGCCAGGGGTCATGGCAGAAGCAGCACCAGCGGCGGCCATACCGGCAATCATCTGGGAGATCATCATCAAGGCGCCTCTGATGGGAGGAACAGCCTGCACCAACACCAAAGTCAAGGTGACGGCGGGGTTCAAGTTACCACCAGAAATTCTGAAGAACATGAACACAGACATCATGACACCAAAGCCGAAACCAAACGAGATCATGATCAATTGCATGGGGTCGGAACCACCATTCTTGGGGATGGTGGGGTCCTGGTTGGCAATCTGGGCAATGACAAACGCCACCCACAAGAAGATAAAGGTGCCAAAGAACTCACCAAGCATGGCAATGATGTGGTTCTTGAGGGGGGAGGCAGTGTGCACCTTGGGGGTGTACTGCTCCACAGGCTTCTGGGACTCAATGTCCTGAATTTCAGTTTCGCTGGACACCATTGCTTAGGGAGGATACGTAGTTACGGTGAAACGCTGTCGACACAGTCAAAAATAGAGGCAGGTCCCAGCCCTTAAATATTACAGCGATGAGTATCGCAAAAAAGCAATTCTGCCCTGATGCAGCCTGCAAGTGTGTCTGCAAGACCCTCTTAGTACGCATCTCCACTTACATGACCGCACCCTGCACAAAATGCAGCCTCTGCTCCCCCCCGCTTTCACCACATTGTGCATTAGCGAAAACTTGCCCGAATTGTCCTCTACGCTACAAACATACGCTGGCAATGGAGCTGGGCATCTTCTTCCCACCCGTGCCAGCTATATTAAGAAGGGACACCTGCATGCTTTCTTGCAGGAGAAATTTCTGAAAGCGAAAATTTCAAACCTTATTTTTTAGATGCCCACAGGAGGTTCGACTTTTCTATCAATGCTTAGTCAGAGTCGATTCGATTCCAGTAAGCTGCACTGCCAATATGCGTTCGGACCTATATGATGACGTCGGCATTGAAGGCAGTGATACCCCGGCACACCACTGGTGACCGTAATTATGGTCCACCGACCGCAGTGCAATTTTGTAATTGGAGCTGCACTCTCATATGAGACTGCATGGCGCCTAACTGCCTTCGCTGGCCCGTACGCCGTTAGTGCCCATTGGCCAATTGCCGAGAGACATAATTTTTCGTTCGCATACAGCGGTCATGGAATTAAACTTCGCCAACCTGTTAGACTTAGTGCGATGTGATGGGCAGGAGAAGAGGGGACTAGAACGGCAATTCAAGCCTGACGGTTTGTTTTGATGAGCTGTACATTGCTTTTTTTGGCCACATCAGATTTAGCACTTAATTCTTTGCAGCCACCTCGCATGAACCTGCGCACAAGCCTTGTAAGATGGGTTTCGCTGCGCGTTGCGAGTCAGTGCACACCACGATCGCGCATACCCTTCTACCCGAACCCGGCACATAAGCAAATGGTGCGCGCGGCACGGGCGTCAGCATCTGCGTCGATACGATGGCCAAGCAGAATGCATATGCCGCTCCGTACCGAAGTGCCGTGAAATTCTGTCGGGCCAGCATCGGCATGGGCAGTAACTGCACCAGCGCTGTACTTTCTACTCCTGTGCAGCGATGCTGTTTTACAATTGCCCTTTTGGGCCGCAGAACGCACAATCGGCAGTACGAGCAGCGTGCATGCAGCAGATCTCAAACGGGCGACGTGTGTGAATTGTCCTGCTGCACCAGCCGCTTTTTGGTCCTCGGATACCGTCCGGGGCTTGGAAACTAGCATCGGGTCACGTGCTGGGCAGTCTGACGCAGCCGTGCTTGGTGCCTTATTCAGACTGCCTCGCTGCACTTTGGTGCTGGTTGCACGCCGCATCGGCCAGGGGCTGCAGGCTGGTGCAGTGACAACGCAGATTCCCGTGACCACGCCTGTCGAGGACACTGCGGCAGTAGCTTAAGCGGGGAGCCTCCAACGGTGCCGTAGGCCTCCTATTCATGGCACCGCTTGGGACCACATCGGCCCCAGAGCCCACCCACGAGCGGGACTATATGCAGTCACAACCAAAGACGTGCGTGCACCACGATCTCCACATACGCAGTGCCAGAGACGACTCTGCGGCAACATGCCTGACGGGGTGGAAAGCATCTTGGCATGGATAGACGGCCTAGAAGGGCGCGTGAAGCGCACGTTGGTGGAGCAGGAGACTGCTGCGGACCAATTGGCTGTCGAGGAGCAGGCCCTGCACTTGCGGGAGCAAGTCCGGGCCCAGCACTTTGACGAGCCCTTTCTCGAGCTTGGACGGCTTCTTTCGGGCCAGAATGGCGGCGAAAGAGCAGAACTGCGTGAGCAAAAGACCCAGGTGCTCGAGGAGGTGCAGGATGAAGACGTCAGCGACGACGCGGGCGACCACCGCAATGCTACGAACAACGACGACATGACGGCAGACAGCGACGGCGAGATAGACGAAGCGGAAGAAAGCGAGGCGGAGGAAGAGCTGGACGAACCAAATGACCTGGACGTTGTCGAAGTACTATCGTCGGAGGAGGAAGAGCAACACACTGAACCCCAAGCATTGCCCCCATCGTGGAGGTCACTTGCTCGGCCGCGGCTCTACGAGTCCTCGGACGTACGCGGCTCCTGGGGCCAGTACAAAGAGGAAGAAGAGGAAAGTGACTCTCTGGAACAAGCGGGGGCCCACGAAGAAGAGGAAGACCTCGATGAAGAGGAAGACCTCGATGAAGAAGTGGACCTTGATCAAGAAGAAGACCTTGAGGAAGAAGAAGACCTTGAGGAAGAAGACTTTGAGGAAGAAGACCTCGAGGATGAAGACCTTGAAGTTGACGACCGTGAGGAGGAAGATCTCGAAGTAGAAGAGGAGCAGGACGAAGTATCGAACATCTACGGAGTCCGCCCTGAAGATGCTGACGCTTCAGAAAATTCAGAGGCGCTGGAGGAGGAGGAGCAAGAACTCGAGCAGGATATCGAGGTCGATATAGATGAGGAAGAGCAATTCGTGGACACGGAAGATCCCGATCGCAGCCATAGCATAGAAGAGGATGCCAGCGAAATTGATGGTGAAGAAGAACAAGTCGAAGACTACGACGCCATTGCTCAGGAGCAAGTGGCGGCAGCGGCACTAGCAGCAGGCATTCGTTACTACAAGGAATCGGGAGGCTCTTCTGAAGTTATCAAGTCCAACGAGATCGAAAACCCTTCCGACGACAGCATTATAGAGGTCAGCGAGGAGGAAGTTGACAAGGATACCGACAATGAAAGTCACTTGCTCGCTAGATATACAGAGCAGGAAGAGGGCAAAGAGGACGACGAAGAGGAAGAGGAAGAAGATCAAGAGAAGGTCGAAAACGAAGACGCAGACATAGACAATGGGGCCATGGAGGTTAAGGACTATCATGATCACGAGCATGACTATGACCACCCCCATACGCAATCCTCCAATTTATATAGCTCACAAACTCATCAGCCAGTGTTTGACGAACAAATTCCAGACTACGTTCATTTCGACGGTGACGCTGATGCAAATGAAGAAACCAATCTTTTCGCGCACCCCGATTTACTTCGGCTCGCGGAAGAAGCAATCAAAAGTGCAGATGACCAAGCTGTACTCACTGGTGCAAGCAATAGACCTCCATTGGCGGCCATTAATAGTGGATATGGTGCTGATTTGGAACCGTCTGATGGCCGCATGCCGCTAGACATGAGCGACGGTGACCTCGAAGCTGCCCCCACGGCACCGTTGCCGGAGCCATTCGAGTACCCGGTCCCTGATGCAGACGTTGTGTTGCACTTACGTGATGCTCCCTTGTCAGAGGGTTCTCTAGCTGATTCTGAAAACGAGTCCGAGCCTAAGGAGCAAGCAGCCCCTGAAGAGGAGTTTACAGACATTAAGGACGATTTCAGCTCCGTGCCCCAATTCCGCACTTTAAGAGAAGAAGATCCAGAGGAGCAACTTGCTGCATTGAAGGAAACAGAGAACAAGTTTAACATTAAGCTTGCTAGCGTGGATGAACTCGAAGAAGAGGTGAAACAGATTCGCTCATCCCGATTAAATCTGTCTCGCGAAATCTCTCAGGAGCCGATGTTACTCCACGAGACTGATGTGACGATCTATGAGGATGCCAGTGAGATGTACGATGAAAGTAACATTGGAGGGATTATTGCACCCAGCAGCGGAGTTGTAACTGTGGAAGAAACCATTTATGAAGACGCCAACAGTGGTGATAATGCCTCGGATGCCAGCTCGCTGATACAGTCGATTGAGGGAGACGCAGACCAACTAATTACTAAAGAGGGTGACTCTCTTCAAGGCAACACAGGGGGTGTGAGCGATTATTCGCGTCTGGAAAAGGCTACTTCTGAAAGTAATCTAGTGGTCGATGTTGCAAAATTGGCCCAGGAGCTTGTGGCCACCGCTGCTCCCATTCTACATGCCGAAGCAGATGTCTCAGGATCCATAATTGACAATGATGTCAATAGCGCTGACGATGAGGAAATGGAGATTGCTCCTGAGAGCAGTCCCGAAGGAGCCACCAAGAGCAGTGAAGTTGACCTTCCTAAATTAGTATCCCCTAAAGAAGACTTTACTGCAGAAAGCGAAATACTACGGGTTGATGAATTCGAGGGAAGGGACAGTCAGACTGAAGGAAGTGAGATTAAAGAGCAGGGGCCTGTGCTCTATGCGAGCCCAACACTCGAAAAGATCGAAAAACCTCAATTAGAGCCACTCGTTGACAGCAGTTTCATGGAGGATGATTCTTCTCTGACTGTGGCGACAGGCGCACTCGATTATGATATTGAAAGCGACCAAGTGTCGCTCGCACGCCAAAACATTGTTGAAGACGAAAACAACTCGATGGCTGACAGCTTGAGCTCTAGAGCCCTGGTAGAAGAAATCATTGTGCCAAGTGACAATGAGAACCTTCAACTGGATTACGCTGACGAAGAAGCTATCCAAGCCGTTAATGAGGAACGTACTTTCCTAGAAATTCTCGAGGAGTCAGAATTAGCTACTGACTTGAATGAAGGCGACGCTTCCATTCCTCATGCATCTACTCCTGAGGCTAACGCCGAATCTCTGGGGTACCTACCAACGCCGAAGGAGCTTGAATATGGAAGCGACATGGAACTCAATCAGGCTCCCAACGCAACAGGGGACTTGCTTCGCACTGTTGGCGATTCAGTCGAGGGGGTCGTTGAGGTAGTTCCCTCAACGAGTTTACCTCAAGTAGTCGATTTAAGAGAACGGGACTTGGATGAGGATGTGGCTAGTCTCCAAAGCAGTACGAGATATGTTCCGAACAATGGAGCGGCTAGTGGTGGTCGACAGGTGCTGAACAGTTCCAGCGTAACTCCGGAACAATCGGGGAATGAGGAACACTTTTCTCAGGTGCAGCATATTCCAGCTCCATTACTCAGACCTGTTCTTGATGTCACTGAGTCAAGCTTTGTGGTTGAAGAGTATGGGACTGAAATTAACGAAGAAGCGGACAATACAATCTATGAAGTAGCTGACGATATGTCCCGGGAAGAAGGTGACACTACAGCTAGGAATGAAGCTGACCATAAAATAAAGGAAGAAGCTGACTATACAACCAAGGAAGTGACTGGCCATTCTGTTAAGAAAGTGGCTGACACGACAGTCGAGCAAGAGGTTACCACCATAATTGAGGAAAAGGCTGACACTCCACTCAGGGAAGAGGCTGACAATATAGCCAGTGAGGAGGCCGACGTTGCAGTCAGGAAAGACGCCGAGGCCACTTCACATCACTTGGAAAGTCCGGACACAATGACCTCAATAGAAGTTATTGAGCCTCTAGAGGCAGCGGAAGAGCTCATTTTCGAATACCAGGATACCGAAATTATGGTGGAAGAGTCAGGCATCATCCGTCCAACTGAAATCACCGAGCCGCCAGAATCCACTGTCGCTTCCCAAGTGTTTGCAGACCTTGAAGTTCAGTCTATAGACTCTGGAATCGATTCTGATTCAGAGATAATTCGTCCTACCACTGTGAGAGAACCATCCACGGAACCATTGCAAACACTCATGACGCTAAGTAATGACTATGAATCAGATACCATTCCTATCAAACCTTCTTCCATAATCGAAATAGGTGAAGGCCCAAACGAGACGCAAGTGGAATCGGAGGTAGAGACTGTGGATACTAAACAAGGCTCACCAGTCCGTACTGACAACCTCAGAATCAAGCGCACCTTAGAAGATAGCGAAGAATTCATTGGCCGTGGCATCAAACGAATGAGAACATGGTTAAGTCCATCAAAAATCTATCATAGAGTTAAAATGAGACTGATTCGTACCCCTATCATTCCTCCTGTGCTCGAACCTTACACCAGCGACGAGGAAAGTAATTTGGGGTCCGATGTCCTTGAGGACAGCGTTGTCCTGGATGACCAGGAAAGAGCAGATAGGAACTCCCTGAGGACAGAGAGTGAAGAAGATAAACCAGATGAACATAGCGAGGCGAACATTGAAGACACATATATTATAAGTTCCAGCGGTGAAGGCAGGCAGGTTGAAAGTGACGTCTCTAGTCCTCGAGATGGAGAGACGGATGATGGATCTGTGGTGCAGAATGTGAAAAAAAAGGGCACACTTGAGACCTTGTCCGTGTCTGAAGGTGATATCAACACACTTAACTGTCATGAAGTTGCTTTGACTAAGAAGGAAGAAGAAGAAGAAGAAGAAGAAGACCTGGACTCAAGGGATGATACGGAAGACATGGAAGATCAGGCAAAAGACAGTGAAAGGATGGCACCAGTTTCGAACAAAACGATACGCAAACCTAGGATGCTTTTGGGGTTGGACTTGTCGGAGGTTACATTGGAGCCTAGAAGATCGCTCAGAAGCGGGCATACTTTTGGAGCGGATAAGCCCGACATGCCACCATCATCTCCAACGAAAAGAACGCGCAACGATCCCATGCCACCTTTGGACATTCCAAAAACGAGAAACGAACCAAAAAAGCCATCGCTAGAGTTCACGTCGTCTCCAACCGAGGTAGCCTCAAGGAAACCGTCCGGACGTTGGCCAGACCCTGAAATTGAAGGTCCAGCCTTGAGGACGCGCTCGAAGTCGCCAATGAAACGAAGCCTACAGGAAATAATTTCATCTGAAACCGATGAAGAGCTTGTGGGACACAAGAGGAGGAGATTGAGGTCACACTCTCGCAAGCTGTCTAGAGATGCCGACTCTGAAGAAGGGGCGCGGGGAAGGAGATCCACTCGGGAGTGATCTATGTACCATACTGTAATTAGAGGTCTATCAGATGTACTATAAACAGGACTAATAAATAATTCATGCATCATATGATATGAGCCATGGCGAACTCGTAGACACTGAAGAAGACCATGTTCGAAATGAAGGACCTGGCACAGGAGATACCCAAGCCACGGTACATATTTCTGTTGACCTGGAACTTCCTCACCTTGGGCGGTAATGGCTCGATGCCCTTTTCCTTTCTGAGTATGTTTGTAACAACGTCTTTCTGCAAAAGCGACTTGGTGGTATCGACGGGAAATATCAATGCCCAGCAAAAGACACCGGCCAGGCCGCCTGCAAGTAGCACTGCGATCTGCGACGTCTGGTTTGGGTCCTTATTGATGAGCAGGTTCATCAAGAACTTGAAAGATTCGTAAATGGAGAAGTAGATGCCAGTAGAGAAGGAGTCGCGGAACGCGTGGTACTTGAAGCCCGAATAGAGCCCACGGTAGCCCTCGTGCTTGATGATTTGTTTCACGGTGGACAAGGTGGAGATATTGAGAGGCGTGCTTTTGGCACCGAGCTCGCGCTGGGACCGGCGGTCGGCAAGCTTGGCGATCTGTGAGTACACCTTGGTGAACTCAAATGGGCAGGCAAAGAGAGACACTCCCGCGCCGGATATGGCACCTGAAATGAAACTCACAGGCACATTGCGGAGGAAGGGGTGGGTGGCCTCGTCGCCGGCGGGAAAGAGCCAGTCGTGACACAAGGGCTTGCAAGCCGTGAAGATGGACACACTGAGAGATTTGGAGAAGGACGTGGACACCAACGGCGCCCAGATGCCGCGGAAGAAGCCGGCCACACCTTCCGCGGCATACGTCTTGCGCACGCAGTCAAAGTAGCCGGTAAACAGCTTGTATGTCTGCATGCGAGTCTTGACGGTGTCCATCGGGAACCCGATGGTGGTGCTGATGAAGGAGGCACCATAGGCGAGGGTAGTATTGCGCCAGGGAGCAAGCTGTTCCGGGAACACGTGGATGGCATGGTCGTGGTTAACGGCGCCCGTGATGGCAGGAATGCCACGAGGGGCCGGGTGTTCCAGCATAGCTTGCGAGTGCGGCGAGCGAAGGCACGTTGCTGGCAAGAGATCGGGCCGTGGACTCACGTGGCTCCGGCGATGAGCAGCACGTTTCAGGGACGGCTATTCCCGCCAAAAAAAAAGACCGTCGACGGGCAAAAACTGGCCACCAAGACACAATTGCACACGGGGTAGTCGCGTGCGAAGTCTGGGGCAGAAATGCGGCACGCTCGCAGAATGGCTCCTCCTTGGTGCTGGCAGCTGGAGCCGCGGCCTTATCAGCATGCGGTGGGGGCACGTTTGCTTACGTCAGCACATCGCTGCCCAGCAACCGTTGGCGCTTGCAATCCGACGCTCAGGCGCCGGGCTCGTCTACAGCCTGCGTGTCTCGTGTGTATGTACAAGCTAGTATCCCCTTCTCTTGGCGTCTCTGACCTCCGACATCAACTCCTTGAAGCCCTGCGAGAACTTGCGTCTCCACCACTCTCTCTTCTTCTGCTTGGCGTACTTGGCCGGCGGGATGTACCGCAGCTGCACCTTCTGCAAGTAGCGCACCTTGTTGTTGCGGAGAATGGCGTTGAGCCCGCCGAGCGAGCGGCCCACCTGGCCGCCGTACACGTCGACGGTTCTGCCCGCCACGGGGCCGTTCGTGCGGATGCTCTTGGCCACGTCGCGTGGGTGCTTCACCATGCTGCCGAAACCGTACTCGTCGCCGCCGGCGCCCGCCTGGCTCGGCTCGCTGCCGGCGAGGAGGTTCTCCACGTCCAAGCTGATGCTCTGCTTCTCGCCCGCCTTGTTGCTCACCGCCTTGGCGAGCTGATCAAACGTTGAGTTGTACCGCACCGCTCTGAGCACGGGCGCCTGCACGCCGCGCGCAATGAGCCCTCGGAACATGCTGTTTTCGAGTGGGGAGCGTATGGTGGAGCTGTTGAAAAATTCGCACCGGTTTGGTCCACGTGACCTGTGTGCAGGTGACACGATACCGGGGTTCTACCGGGCCTCGTAAGGGCATGTATTGCTGGGTGAAACTCAACGCTTCTTCTTATAGTACATCTTCTGGATCAACGGGTGGTGAGAGTCCCGCAACTCCTTGTTCTTGTTCTTGCTGTATTCGATGTAGGCCATGTCCTCACCGCCTGCCAAGCCTGCCAACGATCCCGCAGTTCTGGATGCATTCGAGTTCTCAAGCTTGAGCCGCTTGTCCCGGGGCATGAAGTTGGTGTCAGCGTCGTCACCGACCTCGAGACCGGCCGCCTCCTCGTTCTTCAAAAGCACCTCCTGCAAAAGCTCGCGGCGCTCGCGGGCCGATGCATACGCAAGGTTTGGCAACTGCTCCATGCCGCTCAAGTGGGTAATCACCTTGAACGCATAACCCTGGTCCACCAAGAATGCCTGTCGCTTGGTCGAGTAGTACATCTCCTGTGTGTCCTTGGACACAAGCGAGTAGAAGAAAGCATTGAAACCCTCGTCGTTACGTCTCTTTGCTCTCAAAATGCGGCCCAACCGCTGAGCCTCTTGTCTTCTGGAACCGTAATGCGATGAGATCTGAATCAAGCACGTTGCTTCGGGAAGATCAATTGACGTGTCGCCAACCTTGGACAAGAAAATGGTATTAATCTGATCGTTATGCTGGAAGTTCTGCAAGATCTTCATCCGCTCCTGCTGCGGTGTAGATCCGTAAATGAATGGCTTGCCCAACTTGAGGGCGTACTCCTGCAAGGCATACACATTGTCACTGAAGACAATGATCTTGTCGCCTCTCTTCTCGTGGTAGTGTATCAAGAACTGGCACGCCTGGAACTTGGTGGGATTCATAATGTACAAAAGCATTCTCTTTCTTGAGCTCTCTCGCAAGTACTCTTGGTAGAATTCGGACGTCATCGGACACCAGACCTCGGCACACTGCACCTTGGCAATGTGGCCCTTCAGCGCCAAGTCCATCCAGTTGGCCTCGTAAAGCTTGGGCCCAATCAAGAAATTCAAGTCTCCAATCTTTTCATCCTCACGCACCAAGGTGGCCGTCAAGCCTAGCTTGGCATGTGCGGCAATCGTAGTGACGACTCTTCTGAACATGGCGGCAGGCACGACGTGCACTTCATCAAGGATAATGAAGCCCCATTCTCTGCTGGTCAAAAAGTCCATAACCTTTTGTGAATCGTGCGATCTGTTTCGCGTGTTGGCCACCATGGAATATGTAGATACCACCAAGCCGGACTCGCTGGCAAACATTTCCTTGTTCTCAGACGTGAACACGGCCACGTTTTCCGGTTGGATCGTACACCACTGTAAGAACTGCTGTCTCCATTGCATGACGGAGACCGACGATGTGCAAAGCACAATGACAGACTTTCTGATGGTGCACGCAGCTGTGATACCCACCAACGTCTTGCCTGCACCACAGGGCAAGACGATAATGCCCGATCTGGCACGGCCGTTACCAAACATTTTCGACAACGACTTTTCCTGGTACGGTCTGATCTGGGTGGACGGTTTGAGATCGATCTCGAGATCGGGGTTGCGGTCGTCATTACGGAAATCGTACTCTTCCAACACAGGATACTCGATCTCCTGACAACGCTTCTTGACGATCTCGACTGACTCGGAGCCCACTTCGAAGGAGTGCACGGTGTCAAGATCGTCGTCATCGTCGTCCTCAGCGTTCTTCTCCCCTACCACTGAGGCATATATGTCTTCCACCGAGTCCTTGGCCACTTCACCGTCCTTCGCACCGGGCTTAGTACCGGGGATGGTGAGATCGCCCTGCACCGGAGCCGACGACTGGACGAGCCCGTTGCCCGCCACTGTGTTTTCTGACGACTGAACGCGCAAGGGCCCAATGACGGGGTCCTTGAGCAACTTCTGCAAGATATCGGCCTGAGTGCTTTCGACGTAGTACCTGTTGTGCTTAAGCACAAGCTTGACCTTACCGAAGGAGACGCCCGCATCGCGGATAAACTTCACCACGGAGTCGGCCACTGGTACCTTGGAAAGACGGTTGAGCACACTGATGATATCCTCGGACTCAAGACCCACACTCACCGCGGCGTACAAGGAGTACGGCGTGATCTGGTACTCGTGGATGTGCAGCGGGCGCGACTTGGGCTCGGCAATGGTGACAAGGAAGTCCTGGGCCTGCTCGGCGAGCGGCGAGAAGGACTCGAGGAAGATGCGGCAGTCGGTGGGCAGGATCCAGAGCGGTCTCAGGAAGTGGTCTGGCTTCAATCGGAGATACAGAAAGTCCGTGCGGCCGAAGCTCTTGCTGACAGCATCAGGCACGTAGTCGGCCGGCACCTCGTTTGTGAGCTCGACTAGCTCCTCGTCCAGGTAGGCGGTATCAGCGACCTCCGCGCGAATGGCGCCAATCGCCGCCTCCGCACGCCGCTTCTGCGCCGGGCCCACCGACCCAGGCGTCCGCCGAGCCTTCCCTTTGCCCCTCCGAGCGCCGCCGTAGGTGTAGTCGTCGTCATCATCCTTGCCCCGCACGGCGCGCCCCTCATCCTCCAGATACAGATCGTCCAGAAGGTTACCCCGCTCGATATCTGCGTAGTTCACTCCGCCTGGACGCCGCGACATTGTGAAGATCCGGTGGCAGAGAAAGAAGCATAAGGGCTTGCTGCAGCTTAGAAATATCGGCGGTCGTGCAAGGGTTTGTTTTATGTGCAGGTTAGATCATACCGGGCACCCACAGCGTGCCAGCGGGTGTTCAGAAGTGCAGCTCGTGCGGATACAGTCTAGAGGAGGTGTTAGTAGCGTAGTGGCTTGTCGCTGTACCCCGTCATAATGTAAACAAGCAACCACCGGCCTACGTAGGAGCTAACACTTGCAAATTAATCTATTAATGCCCCACCATGCACCATCTAGTCGGTGAACTTGTACGAGCCGGAAGCCAAGGTGATGCTGCCACCGCGGTAGGAGCCCTTCTTCATCTTGTTCTTGTTCTTGGTGAAGTCCTTGCCCCGCACCTGCATCAACTTCTCGTTGGCAAGCTCGCCCCAGGTGCCAGCCACGCCCTTGTAGGTGTTGTCCTGGAGGGTGGCGTCCTCAAATGCAATTTTGGACCGGTCAATGCGCGAGAAGTGCTTGCGCTGGCCCGCCTTCAACTCGTCTTCTGGAGCGGCAGGAATGTATGTTTTGAGCCGTTTGTTGGAGGCGGTGTCGTCGTCCGCAGCTCTCTTTTTGCGCTCGGGCTCGGACTCGGACTCGATGTCGGAGGTGGTGGAGGAGACCTCCCCGGCCTCCGAGGAGGACGATTCCGAGTCGGATGACTCAGAGTCAGACGAGTCAGAGGAGTCGGAAGAAGACGACGAGTCGGACGATGACGAGGATGACGAAGAGGAGGAGTCCGAGTCAGACGACGAGCCGGAGTCAGACTCGGAGTCAGAGGAGTCGGATGAGTCGGATGAGTCTGAGTCGGATGACGATGATGAGCTCGACGAAGACTCAGAGCCGGACTCAGAGCCGGACTCAGAGCCGGACTCAGAGCCGCTGCTGCCAGAGCTCGACGCGTCGCTGCGGGTCTCTGGCTTTGCTTCGGCCTCGTTTTCGGACTCGGACTCGGAGTCAGACTCAGAATCGGAGCTGGAGCTGGAGCCGGAGTCCGAGCTTGAAGAGTCGGAGTCCGAGCTCGAACCGGAGCTCGAGCTGGAGCTAGAGCTGGAGCTAGAGCCCGACTCGGAGCCACTATCGTCGCTGTCAGACTCGCTCAGGCTACTGGAGCTGCTGGACACCTCCGAAGGAACAAAGTCCTCGAGCTTGCCCTCAACCTCCGGCAACTCGACCTTGGCCGCCTTGAGCGCTTTCTGCAAGCTCTTTCCTGCAGCAGCCACCTCAGGGCTGCGCCGCAAAAAGTCAACAACAAACGCGAACACTCTCTCTTTGCTTGCCATCCTGTGGAACTTCTGTCTGTGGGGACGATAAGAAGAGAAAATCTTGAGATGAGCTCACGTGAGTGTTGCACATCCAGACACCATACCGGCTGCAAAGCACCGGCAGCCATGCCCCGGCAGCCAGACTCGGCGCCGCAGGCAGTGACAACGAGAAAGGCAGGGCTGCTGCTGGATTGCCGAGTTTGTTTGGGGTGGTACGGTGTGCATTTACTGAGGAGGCGAAAGGACATGTGATGCCAATTTACGCCACGTCCGATTGGGAGGAATAATAGTCAAGACGGTCGAAGAAGAGCGTAGATTACATACTACTGGAACTGGAAATGTACGCGTCCGCATTTCTGGTATTATTCTACTTCTGGTTTTGCAACCTTTTACAGAAAAATAATTTATTCCAACCTGAGCCTCGAAGATCGATAGATTCACTTCAAAACACATACCGTGAGTGGAAACATCCTACGCAGCAGCGATTGCGATCCTTCCTTCGGCCAGCGGTCTCTGTGTCTACTCATCGTACCTCATGTGCCAGGCCCCAACACCTAGTTGCACCTCGGCCCATCTCATCGCGCCGTTCGAGTCGCACACGACGATCTAAAATGTGGGGGAAATTTTTCAACCTGCAGCACGCTTCTTTCTCCAATGACGGGCGTACGCGTGCTCAGAACAGTCTCCCAGGTGCGGCAATGGCGCATGCAATGTCTCATGAGCCGCGAAAGCGTCGGTTTTGTGCCTACTATGGGCGCATTGCATCTGGGCCACGTCCTGTTGGTGGGTGAGCTGCTTCGGAAGAACGATCGCACCATGGTCTCAATCTTCATCAACCCGTCCCAGTTTGCGCCCCACGAGGATCTCGATGCATACCCGCGTACACTTGACACGGATCTCTCCATTCTCCTGCGCGAATTTCAGAATAAACCCGTCGATGCGGTGTTTGTTCCCAAGGCGACCGACATGTACCCATCGGGCATCAATCTCGACGTATCACAGCAAAAGGGAGCGTTTGTGTCTGTTTTGGGATGCTCAGAGCAGCTTGAGGGCAAGCAGAGACCGCAGTTTTTCCGAGGCGTGGCTACTGTTGTCACCAAGTTGCTCAATGTGGTGCAGCCGACGAATGTCTACTTTGGTCAGAAGGACGCTCAGCAGTGCGTTGTTGTCAAGAATCTCGTCAAGGACTTGCTTATAGACACCACTGTGAATGTACTTCCCACCACTCGGGAGCCCAATGGGCTCGCGCTCTCGTCGCGTAACGCCTACCTTTCGCAGGACATCAAGGACAGAGCCGCTGTCATCTTCAAGTCATTGTCTAAAGCTGAGGCCTACTACAAGGCGCAGAATGGACCCACTTCTGCTCAGGAGCTTCTCTCGCAAGTAGACTCACTTTTGAACGAGAAATACACTGGGTTTCCTATTGAATACATGGCAGTCAGTCATCCCGACACCTTGGAAGACTTGACCGTGGTGCATCCCGGCACTGGAGCTATCATCTCTACCGCTATACGTGTGCCCAGAGCCAATGGTGACGGCGAAGCAAGACTTATAGACAATGTCATTCTTCTCTAATGAAACCCCTTACGACTATTTATCTGAAAAATATACCTGCATTAGCATAAATTCGTACATAGTCCATCGTCTTTTTTAGATACCTCGGCGAATTTTTGGTTTGCGCAGCACTTGACCATGTCCATCTGTAAACCTATTTAGCTTTGGCTCGTTTTCCCGCACTATCGCTTCGCGGTCGCGTTCCATGTCGTTCAAAAGATCTTGCTTATCCTTCAATGCAAATGATATTTCTGATGCGTACCTGTTCTTGGTGACTTGTGACACGCCATAGAAGTTATAACCAAACTCAAGCAACCATAGAGGGTCCACGCTCGTTATGCAACTCATATACTCCTTCGAGGTTAGAATGAGTTCGTGGTAAATAACATAAGTTGGTGCAATGTCGGTACTTCCGTTGAGCACAGAGGTAGGATGAGGATGCATCTTGATATACTGCTGCCGCAAGTTAAAGTACTCTGCCTGTCTCGATTGACTTACGTTGATTTTCGACAATTTTGCCAGCTGCTGATAGAAAGATGCACACAAACATCGCCTTATGTCCACATCGCTCGCAGCTTTGAGGAGTTTGAATTTGGCCTTTTGCAATATGGAACTAAGCTGTACCCTGATCTCCCGAGCTCTAATGAGACTTTTGCCATTGAGGAAGTTCCTTGTACACCAATCATTCAATTTGCTCAAGGTCATATGAGGACGTTTTGACTGAGATTCCCATTGATTATATATGTTCAATAAGGTCAAGTGATCAGACTCTGCAATAGAAAATTTCTCTCGCATACTATCAGCCTCATCAGCCCGCTCTCTGGGACGGACGTACACCAGAGGAACCGACAACATTGACACTATCGTGATTGCCTCACTAGAGCAGTGAAACTGAGAATCACAAGATAAAATAATGAATTTTGAAAGTGCCGGTTCCATCGGAAGCATTGTCATCGCTCTTCCCATTTCAGTCAACTCACCTCGATTATCAAGTGCTCTCAAACTCCAAAGATCGTAGAGCGAGCAGCTCAAAAGGTCTTTCGGTGGTGGGTCAAGAAAAGGAAAGTTCGAAACGTCACGCACATTAAGTGACTTCAATAAGAGCATGACATTATTCAAATTTGTCCGCTGAATTTCAGGTATTGGCTGCAAGTACATTTGATCCTTGAATGCCTTCTCGGAATACAATCGATATGCAACACCGGGACCAGTTCTGCCGGCTCGACCACTCCTTTGCTGAGCGTTGGCAGCAGAAATTGGAATCACTTGCAAAGTGTCCATTCCCAATTTTGGATTGTAAATTTTCATCTTGACAAGACCGCTGTCAATTACATACTTGACACCGTCCACTGTTAATGAAGTTTCAGCTATATTTGTGGCAACAACGACTTTTCTCCTCATAGGGTTGGACTTGTTGAAAATCTTTTTTTGCATATCCGCAGGGAGTGTGGAGTAGATGGGGAAAACGTCCAAGGGGAATACCCCGGGAAGTTCCGCAAGCTTCTCGTTTAAAACATCACATGTGGTTTCAATGTCTTCTTGACCAGTCATGAAAACAAGAATATCACCATCATTGGGATGCTCCTTATTCGAACTATTGGCGAGGTGAATTGTCAAGACCTGCTTGACAGCGGCTTCCACATAATCTGAGCTGGCTGCTTTACGAAACAAAATGTCAACTGGAAAGGTGCGTCCTGGGATGAAGAACTGAGGAGCATTCCCAAAAAACTGTGTGAACCTATCAGCATTCATGGTGGCACTTGTAACAATGAGTTTCAAGTCCTTTCTTTTGAGAAGGAGCATCTTGAAAAAGCCAAGAAGAATATCCGTGCTCAATGTACGCTCATGAGCTTCGTCCATGATGATACACGAGTAATTACTGAGATGAGGGTCGAAAAGGATTTCCCTGAGTAATATACCGTCAGTCAAGTACTTGATGACTGTCTTGTCGTAGGTAGTTTTGTCTTCGAACCGAATAGTGTAGCCAACCTCCTGGCCGAGTTTGCAGCCAACCTCTTCACTCACACGCTTCGCAACGGACATTGCTGCCACACGTCTCGGTTGTGTGCACCCAATCACTAGTCTCTTTCCATTCTTCGCGATACTGGAACCAAACCCT
The DNA here is from genome assembly GCA_030674335.1 of [Candida] ascalaphidarum. Taxonomy (NCBI): domain Eukaryota; kingdom Fungi; phylum Ascomycota; class Pichiomycetes; order Serinales; family Debaryomycetaceae; species [Candida] ascalaphidarum. Next base: position 307,106 of record JAKTYC010000003.1, read on the forward strand.
TCCTCATATAAGTATTGTGTAAGCTGTGTTGTTTTACCGGAACCAGTTTCACCGATGACAATTGTAACCTGATTTTCAGAAATGGCCCGCACTAGGTCACTGCGCACGGCGAATACAGGCAAAGTCTTCCTCTGCTCATGGATTGACTGGTGATCGACCCTTTCCTCCTCCTGATCAGAATCACGAGAAGGAGTGCGTTCCTCATCACCTGCAACGCCCAAAACGTTGCCGAGGGCCGTACCCACCAATGTTGACCTTTGTTTAGCCTGGTCAGCCCGTTCGCGTTTGGACCTCTTTTCCTTGACGATTAAACTGCCTTGCTTGGCTGTGACCGCAAGTTCGGAGTTCGGATCCTTCACCGGATCTATTGTTGGGCCGATTTTGGATCGGGCATCGATCAACTGAGGTGTCAAGTATTCTTTGGAGTCCTCAAGAAATGGAGGCACGAGAAAATGGCTCTCAATTGGTATGCGGGTCACATCTCGCCCCAGCAGTTCGTGATCAAGATCATAGTACTCCCCAGAGGCGGTGAACCCTCCTCCAACACCGTTAGATGGCCTTGACTTCGGCTTCGGCCTCTGCTTCGGGGGAGGAAGCTCGCCGATGTCGTAGTCTTCGTCCACGTTGTGACCGAGCTCATCCGTCATGTACCAGCCCCGATCATTCTCCAAATCAAGCATATCGTTTTCGGCGCTGTCAAAGAGCAGCGGCAGGCTCTCGGTGCTGGTTGTGCGCTCCGAGGCGGCCAATTCCGCAAGCGATGGCGATGCCGGTGGCTGTTTTGGAGGTTCTTTCGCTTTGGTCTGCGGCACAGGAGCCTCAAAGCCAGCTTCCTCTCTGAGGCGCGCAGCATCCAGCTTCTTCAATTTCTTGAACGTTGGCCTCGCAGTCTTTGGTCTCGCTGCAGACACGGCTGGGACATCGACCGGATCATCGTCAAACTCCAAGTCCAACACGGGCCGCGCCGGCTTGGGTTTCGCCACGCGTGCAGCCTTGGCGCCTTCGACAGACTTTTCAAGCAGTGAGATGTTGTTGCTGATATAATCGTACACCTCGAGGGCGGCTGGCAGGCCGTCTTTGGTGGGGAAGCCAAGAAGCTTTGCATGCGCTAGGAAGGGGTCACGGGCGTTGTCGCGAAGGTAGAATCGCACGAGTGCCCGGCCCATGTTCTCGCCCACGGGCTTGTTGAGCACACGCAGCACGAGGTCGGTGAGCGCAGGCCATGACGACATGGGGTGCAAAGAAGATGTTCCAGAGGAAGCGGAGTGCATACAGCCTAGTCATCGCATGGCGGTGCGTTTTGTGGAGCAGCTGCCATCGCGGAGCAGCCGTATTGGGGACAGCCCGCATGGACCCTGCAGCAGCCATGCTGCGCCAGTTTTTCCGGTTCCATGTACTTGCGCGGGTGCGGGCGCTGCCGGTGCCGTCGCCGCGCGAGCTCCATCACCTCTATGAAAGCTTCAAGCGTGTGGCCAACGTCGACTACTGCCACATGCCGCGAGACCCTGGCCGCCTCAGTGCGCTTGCGAATCCCTTGCGCGTGCTCTTTACCCCGCGTGCGCCAATGGCTCCGTTCGAGCCGCTCGACGCCAGCCACCCGGACGATCTCCAGGCAGCGCAGCACGGCATCGTGGACGCCTTGCAGCGAATTGTGGCCATTCCGCGCTACAGCTACATCGAGAATGACGCGGAGTACCTCAATGGCTCCGTCGAGGTGCCGTTTAAGTACCAGCTCACGCGAGACGGGCTCCACTACGACAAGGTATTTTCCATCACGCCGTCCACGGCTGCAAATCCCTTTTGCATGGTGAGCAACAGCCACGACGCGGCTGCCATTGCCGACTTCAAGACTCAGGTGCGACACAACTTTCAAAAGTTCATCAAACTCGACGTCAGCGTTGTGCCGGGGCTCGCCGGCGTACGCGAGGCCCTCGGGCGAGACCCTGAGGACCTCGACCTCGTGCCTGCTCTGCCGATATCGATACGTAATCGCTAGCGTGCTCACTGTATATTACATTATTATGCTTTCTCAGGGCGGCTTGACTTGGCCAACGCCTCCTGGTCCTTTTCGATCACCTCGTTCAAGTAGTTCAACCCCATCTGCTGCTTCAACAACAACCGCAGAATCTTATTTATGATCTCTTCGTTGGCCTTGTCGGTGGTGTCGGCTGGAACACTGTCTTTGTTCAAGGTGTCCAAGCTCTTATGCATAGAGTTGACGGAGGTGTCAAGATGGTAGCTGAAGTCCTCGGCGCGCTCCTTCAAGATGGCGAGACGCGCAAACACGTCATCGATTTTACCAAGGGGGCTGTTGGGGTCGGTGAGCTTTGAGTTCAACCACTCAAAGTGTCGCAGGATCTCCTCCTCCTCGGGCAACAACGGGTAGCCCTTCAACTTGAGGATCGCCAACACCGTGGCCAACCGAAGTAGACGGCGCGACAACTTCACGTGCTTTGCCTTGGCCCGCTTGATGCGGGTGGTGTTGTCCAAGTCGTGCTTGGACGACAAGGACATTTGTTTCTCGTTGATGGCGTTCAAGATGACCCGCAGCTTCTTGACGTGTTCCAACTGGGTTTCGATGCGCGTGGACACGTCGTTGAAGGAGGTGACTTTGATGGGGTAGTACTGCGGCAGCGGGCGCTTCAGCATGGCCTGGTCCCAGTCCTCGGGCGTTTCGTTGGAAGGGCGCGGCTGGTTCAAGAGCACGTTGAGATCGGCGTCGCTCACGCGGTTGTAGAAGTGTGTCTTCAACGCACACTTGGCCGAGTTGGGGTCCCACTGCTCCTTGATCTTGAGGAGCTGGTCATTGATCGATGGCGTGTAGTTGGTCAAGGCATTGCTGGAGGAGGACATGCCAGAGCCCAAGCTGTAATTGGCCGTCTGTGGCGCCTGGTTCTGTGTCCAGACGAGAGCGGGCTGATTTGACTGTTGCTGCTGTTGCTGCTGCTGTTGCTGTTGTTGCTGTTGTTGTTGCTGCTGCTGCTGGCCGCCAAAAAGACCGCCCCCGCTCAGCCCAAAGAGGCCCAGGTTCTGCGTCGGGTTCTGGCCTGCGGCAGCCTGGTTCGAGCCGCCAAAGAGGCTGCCACCGGCGGTGCCAGTGGTGCCGGTGTTGCCAAACAAGCCTCCCAGGGTCGGGCCAGCCTGCGCCGGCTGCGTCGCGCTCTGGCTGGCGCCGCCGAAAAGGCCGCCCGCCTGCGGCTTGCTGCCGAAGAGACCGCCGCCAGTGGAGTTAGCGGTGTTGTTGGCACCAAAGAGCCCCGAGGACGTGTTTGTGTTGGCGACTGTGTTGGTGCTGGCGCCGCCGTTGCCAAAGAGGCCGCCCGACGGCGGCGGGGCGTTCTGGCCGGCGGGAGCGCCAAAAAGGCCGCCGCTTGGCGCTGCCGGGGCCACAGGCTTGGGGCCAAAGAGGCCGCCGCCCGCCTGGCCAGCTGCCGTTCCCGTGGCGCCCGTGGAGCCGCCAAAGAGGCCCCCCGAGGAGCCTTGGTTGGGGGCGTTCCCGGCGGCGCCCGCGCCCGCGCCAAAGGAGAAGCCCGAGCCTGTGTTGCCCGGCGCAGCACCCAGAGTCGTGGCGCCGCCGCTGGACGCGCCAAAGAGCCCTCCCGACGTGCCTGAAGAGCCAAACATGGTGATGTTTCTGGAGAGCGATGCGAAAAACATGGACCCGCGCCTGTGTGCAGTACACGGTTTACGTGCCAGCGGGCGGCGGCCATTGCGACGGCAATTGGCGCTGGAGCGAGGCGGTGCTCGGCGAGGCGCTTGCTGCTGGCCGACGAGGGCGGCTGCGGCCACCGTCGCGAGTGGCTGGGCCACTTCCTTCGCACGAGAGCCACCGCACCGCTACCCTTGCGCTACAGCCAATTCTACTCTGTGTATGGAGCTAGCTCCTATGCATGTCTCTCCGCTAGGCCTCGCCCTCTCTGGCCTTGAGGAACGCCTTGACGGTGGCCTTGTCCTGGGAGGTGCCCTGGTAGATCGGGTTCTCCTTCAAGTGGATCTGCTCCGCCACGCCCGGCACCTTCTTCTCCAACTTCATCGCCGCAAACACGCACTTGCTGAGCACGCCCTCGGACGCGCGGCAGTGGCCCAAGCGGTGGTTCTCCTGCTCGAGGCACTCGTAGTGCAACTTGAACTCGTCAAAGCAGTGCTTATTTATGTCCCGGAGAACCAGCACCGCGCACCGCGTCACCCGGCGGCCCTCCTTGAGGCACTCGAGCGTGCCGCCGTTGTGCTCGTCCTTGCACATCATAAAGTCGTCGTTGTAGGGCTTGCACCGGGCGCCAATGTAGAACGCGGCCAGGAGAAGCGGCGCCGACGTGGCGCCGACCTCTTCCACGTCGGGCACGTCCGCCGGCAACGTGTTCTTCTCCACGTTCTCCCACTGGTGTCTGCCGACAAAGAAGTCGCCCAATGCCATCGCTGCTGTGGTGAAGAGTTGGGCCGATTTTCATTTGTCGAGCCGCGGCGCGGGCCGTTGTGTACGCAGGCGTGCGTAAATGCGGGACCCGCGCGCGGGGCGGGCGCCTGGCCGGGGCGTGCAGGCCGCGGTGGGCGGGCCGAGGTCGCGGTGGGCGCTGGGCTGGGGCAACGGCGACACAGCTGCTGCGCCAGGCCGCTGCTGCGGTGGCAGCACAACTGGAGCGGGAGGGGACACGCGGGAGAGACACGCCGGCAGCCGTGGCCGCGGTTTAATGCGCTTGCCCACCCAGCAGCCGACTAGCCCTTCACCAAGGCTAGAAAGTCCTGCTTGTGCCCAATGACGTCGTAGGTGCGGCACAACTCGAACATGAGCGCCTTGTCTGCCTTTGTGCGCCACTGCGCCTTCACCAACTCGTCGAGGTAGCTCTTGAACTCAAACTTGAGCGACGACACCTTCTTGGTGCTCACGAGCCGCGGCAACCGCTCGTCCCCGTCAAGCTTCACGTACGCCGCGTGCACGGCACTGAAGGCAAGAAACAGCGTCGTGAGCCGGTGCAACGTGCCCTGCACCGCGCCCGCGTCCGCGCCCACCGCCGCCGCGAGCATGCGCTCAAAGCTGTGCACAAGCCCGTCCAACAGGAGCACGAGCTGCACCTTGAACCGCAACATTGCGAGCAGCGCCACCTCCTCGAGCCCGCCGCGCACGTGCTCGCTGCTGGCGGCGAGAAGGCGCCGGAACCGCGCGAGCTTGGCGTTGAACGCATCCACGTCCACCTTGACCGCATTGATCACGTCCAAGCTGCCGTTGATGCTCTGGCCTAACCGAATGAACTCCTGGTAGTTCAGGTTGATGAGGGCGAGAAGCTCGCCGTCGAGCTCCTCGTGGAGGCTGCTCAACTCCAGAATGAGCACGTCGATCTGCGTGTACTTGTAGTTGCGGTGGAGAAGCGAGTCGATCGCCACCACGCCGGCCGCACCAGCTTGCAACTCCGCATTGATAAGGTCCCGGCCAATGCTCACCAGGAGCGGAAGCTCGCCGCCGTCCATGCTGCCTGGGCCGATGCTGCTGAGCGCAGTCTCGCACCCGTCCAACTGGGAAAGTAGCACGTGCTATATTGCACGTGACCTAACCGGTTGCCAGGCGGCTCGCGGCGATGGTCGTGGCCCGCTGCCCCATCAGGTGCGTGTGTGGGTGCCACAGGCGTCCGCACCCCACGCAGGCTCACACCCAGGCAAGAGTTGCCTTCTGCGACACATCTACTTGCGGTAGATTGGCGATAACGAGGTCTGAAATTTACCGGTTGGGAAACTGCCTTGAGGCTTAACCACGATTGGTGCTACTAACCTATTGTACTGCCGATTCCGGCGTCCAATGTGCGCACTTTTAGGCAACGGTTAAACCTTCCGCCGTCGGAATATATGGTGCAGTTTCCGACGCCGGTAAGGCAATTTGGAGCCCGCACGCCCCTGAAGCTACGGTGCCCGGGCGTCGCTCTGCTTCTAGTACACAGGCGCACAGAGCACTGGCCCCACGCTGCGGAGGATGAGTAAGGCTACGAGCGTGCGCGCCCCCACGCCGCCCGGCGACTAAATCTCCGCGGGACTGACCCCCACGCCGTATCTTTATTTACATACTGCTGACTCTGGGACCGGTGATTCCCGATAACGCTCAATTGGTTCATGCTGACGATAGAAGCCACACTTGCCTACCCCTCTCAGTGATATGCTCCCATTCCGAATATCGTAGTCTTTCCGGAATTGGCCCCGAAAACTGGCGCGGAAGCGACTGTCAAGAGTGGCACGTGCCCAATAACTGTTCCATTTGCTGGTCGCGGCAGCATGCTAAGCTGCGGGGGTAACAGGGTTACAGGGTGGCATCAGGCCGCTGCCTCCGCTAGCCGGTGGGGACAGCATGAGCACGAGGTGCAGTCTCCATCGAGAACAGACTGCATGTATTGAACCATTTGCCTATTCCTGGTGCGTGAGGGCAGGGGGGGCCTGAATAGTAGAAACCATCTACGCCCGCTTGCGGTATTGTGCGCCGGGCGCATGCATATTACTGATGCTGTTCCTTGCACGGCGCAGATGCGCACTATTCTTGAGCCACCGCCAATAAGAAAACATTTCGCATCATCATGCATGTTTGCCGCGGAGCATATATGCGCGCTACAGCAAACGTCGACTTTCGAGGGTGTCCCAAGGTGGTTGCCCTCGGTTTTCGCTCGACTATTTCACTACCTCCCTGCATACGCGCCACGTTGACCGGGGCCACTATCGACTTCAGGCGAGTTGTACCTCCGCCACAGCCTAGTGCGCACAGCATGCAGTCTAGTGCATCGGAAAGTTGGGCTCCAGGCAGTCTCCACTGGTCCACCCCCCCCCCCCCCCCCCCCCCCCCCCC